>VZSF01009057.1:760640-807930 GCA_013398295.1 Chionis minor | reverse complement strand
AACATGAGGAGGAACTTCTCTCCTTGGAGGGTGGCAGAGCCCTGGCACAGGCTGTCCAGAGAGGTGGTGGAGTCTCCCACTCTGGAGACATTCAAAACCCACCTGGATGCCATCCTGTGCCACCTGCTGTAGGTGGACCTGCTCTGGCAGGGGGTTGGACCAGATGATCTCCAGAGGCCCCTTCCAGCCCTTAACTTTCTGTGATTCTGTGATAAATATTTAAGTGAACCGTGTAGGTAAAAGCCCAACAATATATAAATAAAATAAATACACAGAACTGTGCAGATTGTGGCTGCAATACTAAACACTCAAGTTTATGAAATACTAAAGTAAAAATTTAGCCTGTGAAGTCCTAAAGGGACCTCTGTATAGATGCTGTGTTAGTCTTATCTCATCAGGTACTACTGAAAACGTGGGACTGCTGCCTCTGTTGCATCGACAGTGTTCAGTTAGTGAGTAGCAATTCAGTACTTGGTTTTATTCTCATTACTCATTGAGCTCTTCCACAGCCTTACACACCGATTTCTAGGGCTATTCACGCTCCATTTAAAAAAATCAGAAGTTTGCACGTGCACTTTTTTCATCATAGCGTTGGCCAGTGTTTCAAAGTAAAGCTCATGAGCTGAAGCAGCAGTGCTGTGTGCTTATTTTATAAACAGAAAGCAGAAGTAAAGACTCAATATCCCAAATTAGAGGGCATCTTTTAAATTAACCTAAAAGGAATTAAATTATTCACTACACAGAGCATTCAGTCAGGGCTGGGTTCCTACACAGCAAATGTATTGACAACATAAATCAAAATTCTCCAAAAGAACCTGCATGTGATCACATGGTCAGGGACTTCATCAATGTATAAGCATAACTCACCTATATTATGTCAAATATTAACAAAATTGCCATAGCAATATTAATGTTCTTTTTTTTTTTTAGCCCGTCTGCAGTTTTCAGACCTTTAAGCATACCTGGACACTTTGCTGCAAGACACCACACTGTTACACACACACCTAATTAGCTGGAACAGAAATTTTCAATGTACTTCTCCAGCCTCTCCCACTAGAATTATGAAAGTTACTGACAGTTGCTAGTGTTGACTCAATATAAAAAGCATTGGGCATGCTCTCTGTTAGCCTCCCTCAGAAAAAGATGCATCAATTTGAGAGAATTCTTACTAACTAGCCAATATTTCTGCTGATTTCCAATTTGGTTTTTTCCCAGTTCAGTCTTTTCTGGATGTGCCTTTATCTCGTATTGGTCTTGCAATGTATCGTAACCCTAAACATTCTTCAATATTTAACTCACCGTTTCCTATTTTCTCTGCAAGACTGTACTCCTATCTCCTTTTTTAAATTGTCTCCACTACCATTAGGCACCAGTTTTCCCCAACTTAATGAAGCTACATCCCATCATCCATTGCTGGTTCTTTACCCCCCCCCTTTTTTTTTTTCCATGAGGAGTAGTCTTCGTCAAATGCATTTTTCTTTAATGTCAAATCAGTTTATTTTCAAACCTGGTCCAATCACAGCCTCTTTGCTCTATCTGAACACATAAATGAGTTTCCAACCTCACCCCCGTTCACTAGTTCCTTGGCCATCCCTTGCCCAAAACGAGGAAGCAGAGCTAGCAGTGGGGTTGGAACCACGCACTGGTCCATGCAGTACTACAAAAAACCTTGGTGAAATGAAACCTTGGTCCACCTCCAAAAGGACCAGCGTGCCCCAAACAAGCAAACAAAAATATATTACAAAAATTACACTATTAGCATTCTTTCTTTTCTTAAAATAGTCTGGTTTGAAAGCCAAAATAACACTATAAAGAACAAATACAGCACCAGGACAACTTTCCCTTCCCCACCAGACTAAATGAACAGTTTTTAAAACTATGAGCAATTTTTAGGATTAGGAGGGAGGCAAGCTATACTGACTCCTACCAATAAATTACTGTGTTTAGTTTTCCTTAATGTGTCTTCATTAAGAAACATTAACGTTTCTTCACTAAGAAAGACACCTACACATGACAGACAAGATTCTTCAAACCCTTGGTCATCAACCCACACTAGCAAGGCAGCTATTTTATTGAGCTGGATGTATTCAGCATATGCTTTGCTAAAGCTTTTATTGAGATGAAACCTTATTCTGAAAATAATCTCCTCCACTTTCAACAGAAGTATCCTGCACAGGTCTACTTCTAACAGAGTCAAACAAATATTTCAATTGTGACTGAAGAGAGTCAAAAATAACTGCTAATTCAGCTACAGAAAGCCTGACTGCCTGCTTTCCATTTTCCATAATAGCTGTGCTGCTGCACCAAAACCCTTTTGCACATGCCAACGTAACTACAGCAGACTTGCCCAGCACTGCTGACTGAAGTGACACTTCATCAGTGTGCTTCTCAAGATCCTTGTCCTCAAGGAAGGTTAAAGAGAAGAAAACACCTCACTGCAAACAGTTTATTGGGAGGAAAAAAAAAAGGTAGAGAAATAAATAGAACAAGGTATCAAGATCTCATGAAAGATCCGCTATGATCATCCTGCACTGAAGCATCTTGAAGTAAAGGTCTTGGTTTGCTCGGAGGTCAGGAGACACTTACAATTTCTTCTACTTCTATAAAAAAAGAAACACCCCACCACATTTAACCATGTGGAAGTCAGAGCCTAATTGTTTGAAACCTATAATGCAGTGTAATTTTGGATCCCAGCATCCCTTAGAAAAAAAAACAGAAGCCCTGAAGAAGTTAAACGCTATTTACTTAGTCAACATACTTGTAAAAATACAACTACAGTTGACCATCTCAGAGATCAGCAGAATGACCTACTCTCTTATTCAGTGGTAGTGAAAGCAGCCTCAATGTAACTACTGGAAAGTCTCAAGTCCCTTAGTACCAGTTGTAGCATTCAATCATAAAATGTGTGTTCAACAAGTTTTCCATTATTTAACACGCCTGTTTCTCCCCCTTTCCCAGGGGAATTTGTTACACTTCTGCATATGCATTGCTCCTCCTCAGTTGCTCAAACATTAAACAGGCTGGAAGGGACTGTAAAGTGCCTTTAAAAAGTGCCAAGTCTCAACATTTTGTTAGAGAACTTAAGTTTTTATCAATTTTACCAACACAGACCAACTGTTCAAACTACTCTGAGAAAACAGAACTCTTTGAAACCATCTGCAAATAAAACAATACTTGACTGATCATTTTCACATGCTTAGAAATTCAGGTATCTAAAAAAACTTTTTTTAGGGGAAAACAAACAAACAAACCAACCTAAACAAAATAACCGAGGTAAAATCCTACATTGTTCTTTGGCATCCATGAAGAAAATTTTAACTTGTAAAAATCCACTTTTATTCCAAGACACAAGTGCAGAATTAAGTACAAAATGTTCAAGGACAAATCACTATCCTAGGACAACATTCGTCCAAGTTACACAATATATTAACTTTGCTAGTTAACTCCACACCTAATTTCACAAGCTGCATACTGACTGCACAGAAACACAAATTACGGTTGGCGAGGATGTATTCTCTTGCTCCAAGGAATGTGTGTACTAGAGTATGATGGAGAAGAGTAATTTAACGATTTGGAGGATCCATAGTCTCCAAACTGTATTTGATAATAGCAGCTATCTGCAGGCTGCATCAAAACTGTAACTCCCATTTGTACATGACGCTGACCATCTCTCTCAGTTTTCCTCTCCTGTATTAGCCCAAGATAGTGGAAGGTGCCTAGGCAGATTCTAAACAAGACTTTTAAAACAGACTGTTTTACAAAGACTGTCATCTCTTTTGACTTCGGAATCCAGAGCAAGATCAATGTGGTGACAAAGCAGCTGTTCATCTTGCAAAAGAGGATGGCAAATCAGTCAAAATAAGTCTTCAACTCTCCATTTTGGAGAAAATGGGAAAAGGAACAGGTGATCTGAAAGAAAATGGTTTTACAGAAGAAAAAAAAAAAAAGCCAAGTTCAAGGCATGGCAAAGAAAGAGGAAGGATCCTTAGACAATGTTTTAAAAACTCAAAAAAGTTCTCTCAGCAGAGAACACAGATGATAGTACAGTCCACTGGCGTAGTTCACACCAAGCAAATGTATGCAGATTGTTATAAAAGATTTTAAGTTTCTTAAAGATGCATTTTTTTTTAATTACTGAAAGAATTCAAGCTACTCAACCTTTGCAGCCTGTTTAAACACCTCAGTAATGGAAACAAAAGCTGTGAAATGTATCAACCCATTTCAAAAAAATCTGAATCAAATGAGAAGGTAGTCAAAAGATTTTGAACACTATATTACCAAAAAGACTACTATAGTCACACTTACAGGGCACAGGGGGTTTTTGGTTGGTTGGTTGGTTTGTTTTAAACTAATGAGAAAAAATATGGCTGGAGGTGCCTGAAGGCAAACCTATACGGTCCTCTTAATTCTGCATCACTAATGTTGAAAGTTGTAAAATAGCTATCTATATTATGATTTATACCACAGGTTCCACTGTAAAACCATGACTAGAATATATCAAACAGTAATTTTCTTGTTATAGTCAAGATTGCTGAACAACACAAGCAGAAATTCACCACATCTCATGCCCTGCATTTACTAGTGCAGAAATGTTTTCAAATCAACAGTGGAAAATTGTCATTTCCAGAAGTACTAGTAAAGTATTCAGATCTGTTAATCTACAAAGTAACCACGTAGGACGTACAGAACACTTCCTTCCTAGTCAGACAGAAGGTCTCCATGTCTTATTACTCAAAGCACAGAGAGCTCAGATCTGAAAGACTTTTCAGAGAAAAGAAACTGAACCTGTGGTCTAGCCAGACAGCTGGTTTCACCCAATAGCTTCTTACCAAATAGGAGAATCCCATTCCTCACTCCTTAGCCCCTGCTCCGAGCCACTGGTCCCACACCCTCCCTTGACAGTGTTTCTGGTGTTTATTGACCTGCCAACGAGCCAGTTCACCTCACTGAACCAGCAGGAATTTTCCTTTATTATTTTTTCTGGACATAGAACCAGCAAAAGCAAAGCCGTGAGAGCTCACTGTTGGGGTGGGGAAAGAGTCATCCCCCTTTACATAAACGTAAAGGATTAAGGCTGGCACAAGCCGTTAGCTGTATTTTAATACCAGCAAATGAAACACGTCAGGTATGGCAGGGCAGTTGCAGGAAAGCACACTCTTGCAAAAACTGATGACATTTCTGACACTTGTCAAGAGCTTCAGAACAAGAACTAGTGAAGGGAGCTTGGTGACGTCCTGGTGGCAGTCCCGTCCAGAAGACTGTTCAGTATCGATACAGACATGTTCAGCTGAAGAGCCTATTAGTGCTCCACATGTTGCGTTCTTCAAAAAGAACTATCCAGGTAATGGGTTCACCCATCAGATAGAGTTTGCTACAAAAGTGTTGAACCCCATTGCCAGAATTAACATATTCGCTACTGCATCAAAAAAGTGTGTTCATACCATCTCCATGTAAAACGACAACTAAAATAAAACTAAATCTTTAACTTTTCCATTTTGATAACCTTTATTACCCATGAGGAGTGCAAAACGTACAGACTAACTGCTCAGGTCTTCCCGGTGAAACCATTTCAAGTCCCTACATAGCATCAGGCACGTAGAACAAATCATTACAATCTTCTGAAAAACCATATGCAGTTTCAAGGTAACGTATGTTTTTAAAAAAATCCAACTTGCATGAAAATAATGTGAAGGCACGCATCTACAATGTGATTATATCTTACTACAATTATTACAACTATTAGTTTCTCATCTTAAATGTCACCTTGAGGCAGCACAGTAATTCAAGGCACTCAAAAATTAACATGAGAAATACCAAGCCACTGATGCAAAATTTCAACCAAGCTTTCCTAAAACATCACAACCATGTGGATTTTAAGAACCAAAATTTGATGGAGGGGAGGAGAGGGGAAATCACACAAAGCTAGAGAAATTGTCTGAGGCTGCACATAATTTGAATAAAAAGTAAACCAAGAGTACTGGCTGAGATTAGACACAGTGCGCTATGACTCCAGCCTCCTTGGTCAAGGAAGTTCCCTGCCCAAAGTACGTGTCTGACATGAATGTTACATTATCTTATTAGTGAGAACACAGTCACGTGAAATAGAATTTTTCAAAGAATCTGGGTAAGACAGTAGATACTACCTGCCCAAATTCAGTGACAAGAGACGGATACGCACACAATCTCAAAATGCATGCGTGTGTCTTTAAATTGTGTATATAACTGTATATATTTTAAATTGGGTAAGCATTCCTGCTCAGTAGAAGGTTCTATAGTAAACCTTATAAAACACTAATAAACCATAAAGTCCAGCCCTGTCTCAGAAACTCACAAGTTCAGAAAGATTAATGATTTAAACAGGAATCATTGAGAGGCCATCACAATTTCAGCCGCTGCACCTGCTTTAGTCCATTGCTCCCCTGCTGTCTAAATCCATTGCTCTACTCAGTGCCTAGAGGAAGAAGATATCTTGCACACAGTAAATTCTAGGGGAGCTCATGTATCACGGCACTAACACATGGAACAACTTAACATTATTTCAATGCTTGCCAGTTATGACAAGCAGTTGCTTTTCACATATATTTCAAATTTCAGGTTAAGTGTATTTATTGTATAAATAAATAACAGCAAGAAGAAAATTCTCAGGAAGATTCTCAAGTTAAAAGCACTCTTAAGTCCAGCTATCTTAAAATATTTTAGAATTTGCTCTTGGTCAGTACACAGATGTTACTGAACTGCACCTAAGCTGCTAAGGGAAAATAAGCACTGATAAACTTGTCCATTATTTCCATTAACATATAACTATATCAAATGTCTCAGAATGGAAACCAAATTTTACTTTCAAGCACTTTAAAAATCTAACATAAGACTTTTCCTATGTTTTAGAAATTAACCCACCCTCAAGTTACAGCAGTTTTTAAGAGTACATTTTAGATGGCCTACAAAGACATCCCTTTAAGAGAAGGGATGGGAGAAGAGAGAAACCTCCCTTTAAGAGTGCATCTAGGTTCTTTTAGACCAGCAACCTAGGTAGTCACAGAAAGTTGGCTAGCGACAAAATTCAGGGAAACCATGAATAACAAGAGCTTAGCATTGGTACAAAGCATTAACTGAGGACTCAAAAACTAGTTAATTGCCCAGAATGGCTGAGATACTGAAATGTCTGCAACACTGAAATACTTCAGGTTACATGAATTTATTAATTCAAATAAAATACCAGCTTTAAAGTTTAGACAAGCTGAACTTCCCCACCATTTCCAGACTATTTGTACTATGTCTAGATCCCTGTAAGCCAAGAAGCATTGAAATAGTACTTATTTCATACTAACCTTTCCAGATGAAGAGCCAACTTTATAAATGTACAAAACTGAACAGCATCCAAAAGCAAGCATATCTCACAAGATGAAAGTCCTAAGAGCCAGAAGTTGTACACCAAAAGTTTGTTCTGAAGTTTCTTAGATTATCAGCTGTAAGCATGCACACTGCTTTATCTTTTGTCACACACTTCAAAAGCATCCGCTCCGTGTTGGACAGAAATGCTGAGACCACATAAAGTACCATTTGGCAACAGCAAGTTCTGTCTCCCAGATGTCCAACTAAAGGAATATCAACTCTTTAACAAATTCTTATTAATTACCTGCCTTGAACAGCAAACCTCAACAGAAAATACAGTGTATATTGTCCATTATTGTTTTCAGGTGCTTGTAACTTGGAAAGCAGTTTACAGCAGAGCATACTGCAAAAAGTCGCAAATTAGAGCCATCTAAACCACCACTTCCACAAACTCATTATTGGCTTTAACATGACAGCCCAGCAGTCCAGCAGTGATAACTACACAGAGAACAGCCCACTAGGGCTCAAGAACAATCTTCCCCCACTAAACATGCAGGTACAACTTGCACAGACAGACATACAGGCACCTTCGTCCATGGTGATCACAGAACAGTTAACTAACGTTTTGTCTGGTGCAACTTCCATTTCAAGATGAAGTTTATGTTCTAATTGTAATGATTTTATACAAGAACAATCCTTTTCTGCTCATACTAAATTAGAGAGTCTGCCAATACACAAGTCACATGAATAACCAAATAAAATGAAGATTCTTGGACATTAGTACAAGCAGCAAAATGAGGGGTTAAGAGATTTGCTTCTTATTTCCCGAGGTTTCTGTTTCATGTGTTTTAAGCATGCGATATTCAGTTTGAAACACAGGAACAGCTCCAAAACTGCCTATAAAAATACTGCCCTTTCCCCTACTTATTTTTTCATAGGGAAATAAGTGGAAGAGGGAATTAGTCTTTTTACACTATACAAAGATTCACAGGGCCTTCAGGTTAACAGTTTCACAATTAAAAAAGTGGAATGTGCAATCTTCCAGGCCACATACACACCACCGATTACCACGTGGAATCTGAAGGGCTACGCATTTGTTTAATTCAGCTCATCAGATTCATACTTTCTAAACTAAAAAGCAGATGGACCAATGTTTTACCAATCAGTTTGTGACTGGGTCTTAATGGTTACCATCCATGATATTACATAATTCAGGAACACGCTTTTACAGAGCACTGGGGGATGAACAGATACACTTTATTACCTACATATTCAAAATGGATTTCTATGCATATTAGCCTGAGAAATCCAACATATTCCCAAGATGCAGATGAACAAGTTTTTAGCCTATTTAAAATACTTGAAGCCAGGAAAGTTAGAAACAACAGAAATAGCATAGAACAGTTAATACAGTGTGTCACATTTTAAGAGATCTGTCATTTGTTTGATGTAAAGGTTAAGCATGAAAATTACTTATAATTAATTATATTTATATAAATATATAATTATAATGTGAAAGACAACTGAAGAAAAAAAGTCCTCTCCTCCAACCTCCCCCCCATCTTTGTTTTTTAGTCAGGTAAAAATTAATCTTGAAAAGCAAAACTTTTCAAAGCAGCATGGAAAAAACCCCTCTGTATTTAGGACACAAAACCATCACAATTTCAATACAACCCTTAGATACAGTTACACAAAACTAGTAATATGGACAAATCACATATTTTAAATTCTGTTTTAACACCTACAAGGCTGAACAAACCAAAAAGGCATTGGAGAAAAAAATTTAAGAAATAAGCCAGATTCATCAACTGGTTATCCTGAGTACGTATATCGAGGCATGACTGCAAATCAGTCTTTAAGTGACCTGCTCTTCAGTTCTGTAACTTTACATTAGTTCAGGCAAATACTCAATAACTGAATTGCTGCTGCAATCGAAAAATAAAGACACCTCCCATATCTGAATTGCTTAAAAAAAACCCCAAACATTTGGTAGGCCTAGAATCAGTTAACATTCAGATTATTACAAAACTGATCCTATTTTCATAGTTCTTCCCCATGCACTGCCCTTATCAAAAGGATGCAAAACAAGTCTGGGTATTTTTACAGTGCTTAGACTCATATACGATGCAAATTTGACCACCTCATCAATACAGGAAAACTTCCAAACCCCCTTCATGTTCTCAATCAATTTATTTTCCATAAATGTTTTTCTTGCACATGTGCGCTTTGTTAACTACACATATTAATACTAGCTCAAAGCCAGAAACATCTTTAAGAGGTAAGCATAAACGTATGTCTGCAGGAACATCTTGCATTGTGTTATATTGTTTGACAGTTCTCCAAGGCTTTTTATACAGTCCAGAAGATGCAGACATATTTATATAAACAGGTTAAAAACCAGGCCACATAATTAGCTTTTCCTAGATTCTTCACTTAAACACAGCTCACTAAATCACAAGTACAAATAGTGACTTTTATTGCCAAAGTAGTTTATTAAGGAATTTAAGATCGGGAAATAGGAGAACAGAATTGATTTTATGAAGTATTTATTACAGGGGAAAAAAAACCCCAAAAGGTTTAAGTGATTTTACAGTAAAAAAATCACACACCTTTCTGGTAATTGAGGATGCTATGGTTTATCGGCTTGGTTGGCTGAGATTTTACTAACCTGATTTCATAAAAATCTATGAAAGACTATAATCACCTGTGCTTTCAAACAAATAACTTGCTTCCTAGTATGCAAGCCACAGAACAAGCCTCTCTGTCTGTCAAAGCATGAAACAGACACACACACAGAGCAGTGCCAGAAAGATTCAGTTTAAATATTCTGCAGACATTCACTTCTTTCCACAATTTGTAGCTGCTGTAACAAAAAAATAAAAATTAAAAATAAAAATAGTGGCAGTGAATGCGTATGCCAAGCATTCAGACAACAGGTAAGTAACTGAGGGGACAGTAGTGGGGAAGTTGGCATAAACCACATGTGCTTTATTGAAAACAATTAGTCTTGCAAGTCCCACGCAGAGAAACAAGCAATCAGCTTGAAAAAAACAGGGGGAAAAAAGGCCCAGATATGTAAACTTACAATGACCTATAAATATTTTGTACATCAGGACATCTGAACTAAAAAGCAAAAAGCACAACTTTGTTCCATTTCACCACAAAGACAAATCCTCTTGGAAGGGCAAGAAGGTGGAACAATTCTAATCCTTTACTCAATTTTTTCCTCAGTCTATACCTCATACATGGAGACCAAACTCTGAATAAGATTAATCGGATCTGAAATAAAAAAGCTTCAGACACTTCAGTTACCTTTTTACTTCACAAACATATAATTTGTGATTGCACGGCTCAGGGTACATTTTTACTTAAGATAATTCAGATTAAGGCTTATTCCCTCCAGCCTTTTAACATACTTGCTGGTATTTCCCTCAAATCTTTGATGGTGTGCTGGTATCACCACTAACTAGAATACATACAGTTTACAAATCAGGAAACTTCAGAGGTAAGACTAAGACGATACATGCAAAAAGTGCTAGAAATGCTTTCCTGAGTTACAGGGCCAGGTAAAATAGGGACGCATTTATTTTGACATAATTCTTTATCTGGAACTTCTCAGTCGAAGTTACATGGTCCTTAACCAGAAGAAACAATAGCTCTTGCTGCTATGGAGCACCTGCTGTAAGGAGGCTGCTGGGAAGCACTCAAAATCCTCTGCAGAGATACGTATGTACGAGGAAGCACGATAAACATTCACAAGATGTTAATAAGGAATTAGACAGACGCACCTGTTATGCATCCAGAACCTGAAAGCTTCTTTATTTGAGCTTTGTAAGACACATGATGGCAAATAGAGTGAGGTTTTCTAATTTTTTTTTATTTTTTTTTTTTTTAGAATTTTATCATGGAAATTCTGGCAGGATAGCTTGTAAAGGCAACAAAATCTCAGCCACTTAATCAAGAGTGCTATGTACACTGCTGTTCTTACTGGCTCCAGAGCAGTTGATGCAAGCATTTGAGTAAATAGGTATGACAATACCATAACATATCCCAAATAATCACGTATAATGGTCCACTTCCAGTCTTTGTTTGCAGCAGTAAGTTTATGGGTCAGTCCTTAAATATATGCCCAAAAGAACTAAGAGCTTGTGGATCCAACTACAATCTTTAAAAAAAAAAAAAAAAAAAGACACCACAACAAACAAACCCAAACAAACAAACCACAAAAACCCAGGTGCCCAAAAACACCAAGGCAACAACAAAAATAAAAAATCAAAACCAAACCAAAAAACAACACCCCAAGAAGACTGGTTTTCCTCATAACTGGAAGCAATACTTTCAGTAAATTCAGAGATGTAGGTCTCTTCCAATGTTTTTTACTTAATTCTTGACAATTTCTCAAGTGTGTTACTTATTCCATATTTTTCTTATGATACCTAGATAACGTTTTGCCCTATGCTTTCAGTCAGCTGCTTATACTGGAAGGGTTCTTTATAGAGCACCTTGCACAATTGTGAAGAGTAAAATATTGCTATCTGTTCTAATTACGTGAATTAGGAATGTATTTATGTACTCACGCACAAACTTCTATCTTTAAACTAATCCCTCTCCTAAAATCCAAACCAAGAAGCAATATATAAAAACCGCCAAACTAATCAACTTTAGAGAGAAAAGTCAAACATATATACTTCCACGAGTGTTTTTCAAAGCCAATCTCACAAGTTCAAGTGAATATTAAAAAATTAAGGTCAGGAGAGACTGCGTGTTATTCATAAACAAACTGCAGACACACTAGCAGTCTAGCCTCTCAGTAGACTATTATTTTGCATGTGTTCTACAACACACCAAAAGGCTTTCCACTGCACTTGTTACTTGCAAATGTAAACCAAACCAAATGTGTATCAGTCCAAAGGATATTTGAGGGCCAAGACCATGGAAGTGTTTGATAGCTCTGCTTTGTGCAAAGTAACAATAAATAACCTCAATAAATACTGCGTCAAGTGAAGAAACTCGCATTACTCTATCTGCAGGTTCACATAAGTGGGGGCTCATGGAACAAACCACGAAACTCTCTCAATCAAGTCCAGTTTGGGCTTGTTGTCTTTGCTGCAACACGTGTGCCAATACTATAAAAGTTTAGTTCCTCCTACAGCATCTGATCCAGGTCAGTGGCTTTGCCATTAGAATCCCAGACCCTGTTGGCTTAGAGCATTTTACAGGAGCCAGTTGAACTCAAGTCTTAATACTGAAGCAAATTCAGAAACACTTACCTATTTGTACTTGTTCTGGCTGGCTCAGTGACACAAATGCTGATGTATCATCAATCCACGAAACCTGAATGTTACCTAGAAAATGCAAGAGAAATTAATATGACTATTTTTATCTTAGACCGAGTCATGGAGCTTATCTGATGTGCTTTAACATAAGACAGTCAACTAAGAGTAACTTCACCTGAGAAGACTTACTGTAAAGGTGCGTGGTGCATATGCAGTTGTACCTGAGCCTGGAACTGTTCCGAAAGCAGTGGCTTAGGGCTGCATGTGTGTCCTGTACACACTCAGACCCACTAGAGCAAGGACCAAAAGGAGAAGAAGATACATCTAATACCTTTTGCACTCCTAGAGCATTCTTCTGCTTCTCCATAGCGTTTGTGTTTTGGGTTTTTTTTAAATAATCTTGTAACAATTCAAGTAATCTTTGGGGTTTTTTTTAGTCCTGTCTTCATGTGTTCTATATAATTCTATGACAAAAATTGAAGCCATTTTTTTCTGTGATATTTCAGCTCTGCACCAAAATAAAGAACAGCTCTGTGTGTTTTTGAAACCTATCCATCCTTCAGAACTACAGCATTTCCTAGACACAGCACAGACAAGCTGCAGTTACCACTCACTGTTCCTTTTACTGCGAGAGACCCAAGGTAAGAAATTCCAGTGGAGCAGGGCAGGGCAGGCAGGGAAGGTTGGTCACACAAGTGGAGAAGTCCAGTTATTGCAACGCTCTACATCTTCAAACTCTGGTTTCTTTGGATCAAACTATACACCATTTCCTGAACGTGCAACGAAAACTTGAGTAAATATGAGGACAAATGGACAAAATGGGGACCTCATTTGGAAGTTGTGACAACGGAACAGTGACTGGCAGTAAGTTCCTCCATTCATCAAGCAGTTGGTTCATTTTCTATGTGAATGGCTCAACGTGTCACATTAGCACTAAAAGAGCTCACTATCAAGCAGAAGTAGAGGAAAGGATTCCCATTCCAGACACAAGGTCCTATTATATTCTGAAATCCATTTACATCTCCTGCCCTCATCTAAGCGCTCTCCTGTTTGTACAATTCAGATATTGAAAATCGGTGCAATTTTTTCCAGACAGACTAGGAAATCAAGTTATATATAATGTTACACCACCATTCAATCTCCAGACATTACAAGGTTAAAAACAATGAAGTAAAATGGCTTAAAATGCTTTTTATTTTCAGATGTTTAATCTATTTAAATCCAATTTAGCCTACAGGTTACAAGGTTATAGAAGTCTCTTCTGAAATCCAGCCAGATAACAAAGAGATTTCCTAATTATAAAAAAAAAAAAAGCCTAGTTAGATTTACTTTGCATGCTATACCTTTGATTACCCAGCTATTTAGGACTTTTAAGTTATAATCATTTTGATCATTGCCAAAACCATAATTAATTCAGTATGGTTTCTGACATTTCACTCTACTAAAGGGCTAAGGCTGCTGTTAAGAAGAGTCTACTCTGAGAAGTTAAACATTAGAATGTCTTTCAACACTTTGCAGGGCAAATAAATTTGATTTCTAATAATTCAGTCTTTGAAGAACATACACGTTTGCTACCTATGGGTAAGGGTCGTTACTGCAGGGAGAACATGCTCTTGGCAGGACACTTAATATTTCACAACACAGGAAAAGCCCAAGCTGATTTATGACTGCAACTCAAAATTGTAGCGCATTTAGTAGGACCTCACTTCCTTTAAATATTACAAATTACTGCACAATTGAACACTGTACCAAGTGCATTGACAAGTTACCGCTCTGAATTTCTGTGAGTATCAAGTCCTCTCTTTTTGCATCATTAATTTGAAAAATTTCTAAACAGTCATTTGAGATATCTGAGACCATACTCTTCTGTAATTTTTCAACATGGAAGTGCTGTCCAGATTCTGCCCCTTTCCTATAGATATAGTTAATTCATTCCATATCTACCCTGAACAGACCAAAAGAAAGATCAGAAATAAAAACTCTCACGAACATCTTGCAATTGTGCCCTTAGTGGAAAATACCAAAAAGGATCAGTCTAAAATCTCCTGAAGGAGTTCAGCTACTGTTCAAATGGACATCAGTGCCCATGTTTTCACTAACCACCAACTAAAACTAACTAAACAAAAATCTAACTTATTGATGACACATCATCTCAGTATCAGATACGTATTCATTACTGCAGAAAGGCTGCTGCACTCTAAATGACTTTGGTATTTTAGATAATTAAGGGTTTCAATATCTGCCGACATACGCTGCCTTTATACTCAGATTTATACATTTTAAATGTATAATTTTAAGCACAAGTCAAACATTAAATAGAGGATACTGAGCTGCAATCCGAGAACTGCAACAAATGCTCCTACGCAATTCTCAATGCTTAAAAAATACTCTTCTGACTACATCACATTTCACTATTATTAAGAAATAAGAATTTAAGAGGTAAGATTAATAAATCAGATCATTCAGCAATATTGCTAAGCACTCAGTAAATACCGTGCATTTCAAAAGCATGGTGAAAGGACAATAAACATCTGAAAAACAAATGCATCTGCATTCGAAGTACAATATTTAGCAATCAACATAGCCACATGCCAACTTACTGCAAGGCTAATCCAACTCAGCTGTATACAGCAATGTAACAGAATACCAGCTCTAGAGAAATAAAAAAGATTTCTCTCTCTACACTTCAATACTTTGAAAAACAGCGTTGTTAGCCTATATGATTCCCTTGTGGATTTGCTACTACATGAGGTGTCAAACAATGTCCCTTGAGAAAAAAAAAAAGGGTGATGTCAAGCAAAGAATTATCAAGTGAAATAAAACACCTTCAGCCAAATAGGAATAGATGAAAATCTGATCTGTTGCTTCAGAGATGAAAGGCTCAGACTAAAGACGCAAGTGTGCCTCTAGCTCAAGACCCCCTAAGTCACAGAGTGCTAGAAAGCAGGAAAGTTGCATTATTTCAGCTTTTTTCTTACACATTTCCTAAATAACTGTTAGCAGCAATTAAACACTTCAGATAGGTATTAGGACTATATGGACCTTCATTTAACCAAAAATGTTTATTAATATATTCTACTTTCTTACAATTAAAAAAAATAAAAAATTACCACAGTGACACCATTATAGAATTGCTAACAGTTTCCGGACAGCGACTGCATCAGCCAACAGAAATAGTTGAAGCTTTTAGTCTGCGAGCAAGGGTTGAGGCATATATTAAACATAAACAACATTTTCCTGGTGAATAATTGAGAAGGGTTAACAGAGCTTCCACCTTTCTGGCAGAAGACAGGATACAAAAAAAGCAAGAACAGCTAAAGGAAACATTGGCATGAAAAGAAGGAGGAAAGGCCAGAAATGCACAGAGAAAAATAGGATTAAAATTTAAAATCCCTCAAAAAATAACAAAAAAAGAAACAACAACAAAAAAAATGAACCAACAAAAAAAAAACCCCACACCACAAAAAAGACCCAACTCTACAACCAAAAGAGCCCCACAAACCAAAAAACCAACACTCAAAGCTCAGATCTATATGAACACAAGCTCAGGAGAATACTTTATATACTGTATGCTAGAAGTTTTCCTTAAACTTGATTGTTTACTTTTGAAAATTTTTCAAGCTTTTTTTTTTTTTTTTTTCAAAGTTAAACTGAGTTCACAGTACAGGGTTAACAGGAACAGATGTCATAGTATATGGAACTTGTAAATGAGTCTCAAAAATGTATTTAAGAGTCAGTTAAAACTCACCTATGTAGTACCTTGGATTACCAGAACAAGATTTAAACACACAAAGAAGTGGTTACTTTTAAAAAGTAATTTATGCATCTTCAAGATCACTATGAGTCCACGAACTACATCAGTGTTCACCTCCCTATTAAAGACAACTCTCACATTCTCACAAAATACAATGCATAGGTTTGACTCCACTCACTTGGAAAATTTTTAAGCAGTTTTTATAATACTTTATTGTATGTGTTTTAATTAAAGCCAAAAGACATTCATTTAAGAAGCGAAGGCTATACACAAAAGCTGTACTCCAGCAAATGCTATTTTAATACCTTCATATTTCACGTCAGTGTGACCAACTAAACTATGCAAATTTAAGAATTTAAAGAAAGTGTTTTAAGAGAGTGCATAGTACTGCAAGTACTCATGAGACTATAAAAACATCTTGCACGAACAGGTGTCCCCTTGGTATGCACGCAGTACTGAAAGACTTGAGAATCATCAACAGTCCTTCTAGAGTGGCAAACGTAAACCAGTTCCAAATCTGACACTGCAGCCTCCTCAGCTGTTTCACTGCTTTCATTAGAAGCTTCATGGAGGATTATAACTCTGCTTCAGTACATACTAGGCTAAAACAAATTAAAAATTATTTTTCTATAAAGTCAGATTAATGTTGCTATTCAATTTAACAATTGATTTTTAACCCAGGTAAAAGCTTAATTTAAAACCACTTTTGTTTAACTGGTGTAATCAATTGGGATAATTCATGTCTGTTACTGCGACATTCTGGGGGCTTTTGGCAAATCACTTAATCTCACATTGTGCCACTGTCTCTCTGTCCAGTTACAACTGAGAAAACATGAGTACTCCTAGAATTTTGGAAGGAATAATCTGCAGTTTGTTTTGAGGTACCAGGGCAATAAGACCTTAAATAAAATATAGATTAAGTACTACCCAAATACCAGGAGTATGTAAGTCCAGGTATGAAAACCTCCAGATTTCAGAGCTGAATAAGTGAGAAATGGGAATTTCAAAATTGAATAGTATTTTGAGATGTGTAAGTGTGACCCCTGGTGGTACTGATCTATGCTTGCGTTTCACACCAGCACTGAAGGGGAAGAGTTGATAAAGTAAGAAAAATTATACGGGTGAGTCTTTAAAAGCCTGTAGAAAAAATGTCCAGACCACATTGTTTCTCACCCCGGTAACAGCAACTCTAGAAGAATCTCAGTAGCTTTCTACTTTCTCACGTTCTAGGTTTCCCAATCAGGAATATTAAATCCTATCCAGAATTATACTGGCACCAGGCTGCAGTACAGCTCAAAAAGTCAGAAGGAACTAGCTGAATTTTATATAAATCCAGCGATCCTACAGAGACTACCACGTCACAAGTCTACGTGAAGAGGAGAACGGCATCATTCTGTAGACTAGCGCAGTGACACGCAGCAAGCACAGGAGCAACAAGACCGAATGCGCCAAGGGACTTCCATCCTCTTACTGGTGATTAAACTTCCTTATGGATACCACAGCAATTACTTCAGCGGAGGCTGGGTTCAGGTTTGCCCTGAATTCATTCACCACACTACCAGCTCTGACTTAAGGCATTAAATGTGGTGCATAACAAGTGATAAGTCAAGAGGAAACGGCCCCAAGTTGCGCCAGGAGAGGTTTAGATTGGATATTAGGAAAAATTTCTTCACTGACAGGGTCATCAAGCGTTGGAACAGGCTGCCCCGGGAAGTGGTTGAATCACCCTCCCTGGAGGTATTTAAAAGACATGTAGATGTGGCGCTGAGGGACTTGGCAGCGCTAGGTTAACAGCTGGACTCGACCTTAAAGGTCTTTTCCAACCTAAATGATTCTGCGATTCTATTACTTTGAAATAACTGCAGTACACTGATGAAGAACTAGCTAAAGGGACAACTCTTCATTTGCTTGCCTCCAAAAGCAGAAAGGTCCTTTGCAAAATAAAGAGCCAACTTATCTGCTTAAAAACACATGTAAAAATACACAGTTTTTATCACAACTATACTCCAATGGACAAAACTGGTACTGGGACTTTAAGACTGGGCAGGAAAAGGGAAATTCTAGTGCCAAGCAGAAAATTTTTTAGGAATAGGGAGATTACAAATGCAGCCATACACACTCTGCTTAGAGCTGCCAAGATTAATGTAATATAAAGCAAAGATTTTCTTTTTTTTTAAATGAGAAAGTGATCCCCCTCCAATAAACATTAGCTTCCTTTTTTTTTTTTTGAAGCAATTTCCCATTCAAGTCCTTATTACAGAATTTGAGGAAGACAAGATATGTGTCTATTACACGTAACATTTAACAAGCTACTTTCAATAACATAAGCATTGCAAGCAAATACTTCTGCAAAAAATGATTTTAGTAAGAGTGATATTTTTTGTTGTCCATTAAATGTTTAAGAAAAGGAAAGAAGTTATCTCTTTGAAAAAGAAAACCAAAACCACACAAACAAAAAACCCCCAGCAAAATAATTTAAAATTATTTGCAAGCCCAAAAGATCTCTTTTGAGGCCTTACCTTACCCAGCAATAAGACACAAGAAACCAATCTGCAATAAACGTCTTCGCAACTATATCTAACACAGGACTGTAGGAAAGTTCATCATTCTTTTTCTGATTTAGGGATGCAAAGAATAACCACTGCTTTCTGCTGCGAGAGTTAGGTATCAGGAGATCATTGTCAATTAATTAAATCTCCAAGTCCTTACATTATATACTAACACTTAGCAGAGGGAAAACGGGGCTGCCAGTCCCCAGTTATTAGACAGCTTTTTTGTTGCTTCTTCTGACTTGGACGGTGTTCACAATCTTGGAATAAAATCGGCTATTTTCAAGCTTGCTCGCTTGCCTAGACTCACATAAATTAGTGTCCAGATTAAGCAGACTGCAGGATGAACTTTATTCCCAAAGTCTTGATCTGCCCTTCACACTAATCCGTATTCCCTTTACCCACCTATATAAACTCTTACCTCCTACCAGGAGAGGCTGTAAATAAAGGGCTCAAAGGGCCACAATATTCAACAAGCACCACATCAGATTTCTAAAGAACATGTCACCAGGGCAGACATTTTCAACATATCATTACAAAGTCCACAGGACACCATTCAAAAATTACAAAAGGCAATTCATCATTACCTGTATTAGGAGTAACTCTGCATCCACAATTAAAAATAACAAACAAAACCAGAGGTACTTGTTAATGACAGGGGGGGAAAAATGTAGAGGGAAGGATAGATGGTATCACTCACCAAAGGCACTGAAAAGCTGGTACAGGTCACTAGTCTTCCACTCTTTGGGAAAAGTGACATGAAGAACATGATCTCGTTTTGGCTGCACTGCCAAACAAAAAAGCATTTGTTAAAATAAGAGTCCCTACTCGTATCTTTAGAATATCTTAAAAAAGTTATCCGATATGGTCATGTACCTTTTTTTCCCTTTCCCTTTTTTTTTTTTAAATAAGAAAACAGGCCCAGATCTATGAAACTACATCAGACACTAACAAAAATGTGCCTGCAATTATGCATGAAATAGACATACTAAATCCTACTAGCTCATCTCTATAAGAAATTGAAACAACATTACATGCAGTGGGAAATGCCCACAAATCCAGTCCTTCACATCCTTTGTGCCAAGCTCAAGGACAGAAGAAAAAACCAACAGCCTCTTGATGCTGCAGCTCTAGCTTTAAAAAATTCTTAGTAATAATTCAATGTTGCCATTTTTCTGTCAATAAAAAAAAACTTACTGTGAAACAATGTTCAATTCATTTTTTGTATGACATTAGGCACAAACTAAAATACACAGAGAGAGACTTTTTTTTTTAATTAAAAACTACACCAAGAAAAAAACAGCATACGAAGGCCAACATCTACAGAAGAAACGCAAAGTAAGTCTTTGGTGTACACTGAAAGTTACTTGGAGCTTTCTGAATTGGAGAGAGAGAATCCAAGTCAAAATGCTGGATGAGATAGCAGTACAGCAGAACTATCACTATGCATCTGCCTTCCTTTTACACACTTTCCCCTACACATCTGGTTTTGGTCCTCATCAGAGGCAGGCTGCTAAACAAGATGGACCTTTGACCTTGCCCAGTAAAAATCATTTGTACATAAGAAATCACCACAATGTACAACCCTACAAAGGACTGAAGTTCCTCTCACTAGACACCTGAGCTTTTAGAACCTGGGAATTCCTGTAGTATTTTTAAAAGAAGCAAGTGGAATACTACATTTTAAGGTGCAAAGATACTGATATATCTTCCATTTTCATATGAAACTATTTACAAGTCATTAATTGAGCCTCTCCACAGGTATCTGCAGAGATTTATGTTTTTATGCATGACACATTGCTTATCATTCTACTTTTGATGTTAGACAGAGGTTGAAACATTAAAGTGGAGTGTTCCACTTTATCTTTTACTGCTTGACTTCATTAAAGGTAACTGAAGGGTTAACTACACACAGCTTTATATGATCAGATTTTAACCTGACCACATGGAAGCATCTCAGGAAGAGCTTCTCTTTTCTTTGGGTACAGAGATATAGGGACCCACTGTCATCTCAGTGACTCACCCTTCTGAATTCTTCTGTGATACAAACTTGGCTAGTTCTGATCTCTTCAGATTTCAGCATTAAAGTAGGAGAATCTTTCAAGGTGGATCTCATTTATGTGTACAAATTGGGCTATTGACCACCTGTTATTGCCATATCTGACTTTCACGTGTACTCGACCCCATTATACAAGCACAAACTCGTTAGCTGTTTTTGCCGCATTTGGTTCAGATGCAACTTTGCACTGTTTACTGATGAAAGCCTTGTGGATTTTTAATTTCATAAATACAGTTAAGCGTTAGCAATTACTACAGTTTAGTTATGACTAATAATTACTGTCAGTGGTAAGTGTCCTCCACCTGGTATGTACTTTATAGTAGAAAGCATGTACATTTCTGGTGTAACCATTCCACAAGTCAGGTCCATTTTTGCACGAACTTGAGAACTGTAGCTTTCAACAGCTAGTGTGTTTCCCAAATAGATAGCACAGATTCTTATGTGCTTTGCCTTTAAGCCTTCTCACCCCTGCCCAAAGGGTTAATGCAATTTTTATTCCCAAGTAATGTTTTAACATGTTGCGTAAACTCAACAGAACACGACTGTTACTCAGAGGCCTCTAAAATTCAAGTTCCTAACCAAAATGTGTCATGAAAATAGGGCAGAGATTTCCAAATGCATCTGTCTTCTAAGGAAGAGGATGAAGCATGAACTCAATTATAGTATTAAAATACTTAAAAAAAAATCTTCACAAAAGCGCCATTATGCAAGTACCAACAGTAAAAATAACAGAGTTGTAACTTGGCATCTCGTAACTGAAATACTGAATGCTTAATGAAGTCAGGGAAAAACAACTTCCGTAAGTTTTGAGTAATTACTTCTTTAATTCCACTTAGTTTTTCAGTTGCAAAAAAAATGGCAGACCGGAATATGACCCTGTGGTAAGCTGTAACGTGGTGTCTGACTAGTTGCTCAGCAGAACCCATGCAGCTTAGAAAAGGGTACATTTTTCATCTGTCTGACCACATCAGCTGGAACAAAATTGATGTTGGAGACAGGTACACTGGAATATAGTGTTTTCCAGATGAAACAGTACTAACTGAAGATGTTATAGCTGCCAGCCTCCAGCCACTTGTGATTCGCTTGTAAGTGCTTTAATCTGTTTCGCTCAAAACAAGCTGGGTTAGCATGAGTTTCTAATAAACTCCCTGCCCACGAACTATAAATTTGCACGAGTGCCTGAGCATCAGACTGGATAGAGACACAAGTAGCTAAAGAAAGCAATCCCTTCATGAGCACAGGGGAAGTGTTGTTCCTTAAATCTGCCACTTCAAAAACCAAAGACAGAAACATTTTAAGCATCAGAAATCAATTGTTTGGTCCTACAAAAGCCAAACAGGGAAAACCCCACAAGTTGTCTTAACAAGCCAATTAAGATCAATTCATTGCTGTATAGCCTACTGAACAGCTTACAATTCAAAGGTTTAAGTATCTGCAATCCAGTAGCAGAGAACTGTAACAATTCCAGTTTCAGATGTCATAACAACGTTTTTCTATTAATTAGAGAGAACAAACTACTCCTGACCCCCCAGTGTCAGTTTATTCTTAAATTCACTTTGAATCTTCTGTTAAACCACTATATCTTCTATCTACTCAGGTGGGAAATATTTGATTCATATTCTGCTTTGCAGTCATTTTGTGCAGCAACTTCATTCTTTTTAAAGGAGTTTTTAAATACATGGGAACAAAAGAAGATGATGAAAGTCACGTTCACATATTCAACACTGTTTGACTTAGCATATATTACTGAACTCCATTATTTCTGAAAAAATTGCACCAACTAACTACAACACTACAGGACAAGCAAAGTAACACAACAAAACTTGTGACAGTCACCTAGTTAGCTGCACCTTTTTTTTTTTTCCCCTTAAAATAAAGTCTCCATGTATATCTACCACAGAAGCGTGGCCTTATTCTATGCATGGCTTTACTTCTCTACTAAAATGCCCTTACAGACAACCATCAACCAGATAGCTTTGTCAACCTGCAGTAGCATTTACATCTCAGAATAGAAATGGAAGTTTCTAAAGCAGCCAGTCAGACCTGCCTAGATGTGCTTTCCGTTTTGAAGCTTAGGAAGTATCCCTGGTTCAGATTCTGCTGTAACATCTGCATCAGGCTGTTCTACAGGAGTAGCTTTCAGGTAAGAGAGACAGACTTTCAGAGGCAGACTCTTTTTTGGCAACTCTTCTTGGCAAAGTATCAAAACAATCCTGTAAGTTGGCTAGCAAGTGGAAGTAGCATCTTTACAGCTTAGTAGCTTTGGCATTCTCTCAATGACCCCAAGTATTTATCCATTCTTCCACTCAATATCAAACAGTTGGGGAATAAGTATGCAACATAATTAGATAACCATTGCAATAGATCCGCAGAGCTGGAGCTCAGTGATCTGATCACCTAACTGCATTTAAAAATTAAATGTATGCCCTTACAGCATACGTTTTCCTCTCCAGTAGTTACTTCCATCTTTCTAGAACTGCATCCTCTTATTATTAAACTAGTATCTAATAAAGGGTCATCTTCCAGTCTGAGCTTTCTGATCCATGGAGTGGAAAATGTCTTCACATCAATATTGCTTCCAGATGGGTATCATTTTGAACGCATTCATGTATCTGACTTCACAGTATAAAGTTAAGCTTACATCTAGCAGAGGACTAGACTGACCTCCAGGGCCTCACATTTTTGTAAGTCAAGACATCAGTGGTAACACTCATCTGAAGCGTTCTCCCTCACAGTGTAACATCCCATAACTGTAACGACCTTTTTATTAGCAAAATCTGTTTTTGTTTAAATGTATTAACAACTTATTACAGTCCCAGGTCTGTAACCTGAAATAACTTTAAATGTATAAATATTTCAAGCAGTATTTTTCCATTTATGTAATCATAATCTCATGTGCCAAAAGAATTCTGATGGCTTGATTGAAGTTAAGTAGAAGCACTGCTGCACACAAATTGTGAAGGAAAGTGGGCAGAAGATCCTGTGCAACCTGCTGTAGGAGAGCCTGCTCTGGCAGGGGGGTTGGACCAGATGATCTCTAGAGGGCCCTTCCAAACCCTGACATTCTGTGTGATTGTGTGATTTTTCCAGAACTATTTGCCATTGACTAGTTTGCATCTTCTATCTACTGCTGGAGTGAGGCAAGATGGGGAGTGTTAAGGCCTCACTTGACATGTTGTACAGTATCTACGAATAGGGACCCAAAAAAACCATAAAGCTGTTAACTTCAGACCCTGTACATTTAATTACAATAGTTTAATCTGTTCTAGTCAATCCCCCTTATAAGGCAGATTCTCTGGTCAAAGTTGAAGAACTTATGGTTTTACTATTTCATTTTACAAAAGGGGGGGACGTTTCGATCATTTGGTAATAACCTAACCACAGCTGATGTCCAATGCTCTAGACGTATGATAACTGATCTTTACACTTCCTCCTCCAGAAGATTTGTCAGAACAGTAGTAAGTTTACAAAGGAAAAAGCTACTTACAGTCTGGTCCTTCCAGATTGAGGTATGGTATGTCCATTACTCTCATAAGAAATAGCCTGAAGCAAAACGGAAAAGCACCATTAGCAAATTTATGCCTCAAGACCTTTTAATAAGGTTTCTTCTTTATAGTTTTTTCGATGTTGCTTCCGAAGAAGCAGAATTAATCACCTCAGCCATATCTTAAGCTATATTAAAACAAACAGATCTCCTAATTAAGTCCAATCCATTATCTAACAATCCAGATTCAAGAGGTTACTTGGCATCATGCTAGTAATTACTCATTCAACAAAGCAAGAACAAAGAAGCCCCAAACTGTTACTGCTGAAAAACAATTAAAACAAGTGGGGGAATGAACTTTTAGAAAGTAGCAGCTCTGTGCAGCAAGACCCAGTTGCACAGTGGAGAGTGCAAAAGTTGTCATTCGAAATACACACACCCTTTCCCATTTTCTGAGCACTGCATCATGCTTTAGACAGAATGGATCTTAAAATCCTAAAACTGCAAAAGCCATCACGACACTTCAGTGGAGATAACCAGGATGAGTCTTTGTCCTTTAATAACTGAAGAGTTACATTCAAGAAATCCTTTCAACAAAAACTCATATTCAGCTCTGAAAACTATTTCTGTCCAAAATAAGATCAGTAACCTAAAATCCTGTCAGACGTATAGATGCCACATTGCTGTTACAAAACATTCGCTGTGTATAGTGTTCACTGGAGTGCTAAAGTAAGTACATTTTCTATCATAACTTCAAAAAGCTTCTAAAATGCTTATCAGATTACAGTTACAGTATTCAACTAATTAATAACTCATATAAACAGCTGATAAAAAGATTTTAAACGTGCAGACTGATCTGTAATTCTCTAGAGATTCTGCGTATCATACCACATTCACTATTGGTTTCTAAGAGTTTGAATATTATGTCCTTATGGTTAACTGTACCACTGGAAAGTCCACTGGCATGCAGTCGATAACTTATCTTTATTATAAGTACTCAGGAAAAAGAAAAGGAAAGAAGGAAAAAAAACCCCAAAACACTGGGGCAAAAATAGGCTATGTGACAGGTTCACATGTGAGCCAGAGGGCCTTCAGAGATCTGGCACCAATTATGATGCACACTGTCCCATTTAATTTCTATTCCTAAGTCTCAGGGAAGATATGGTATAATGTGCACTGCATCCCCTGAGCACTGCAGAATCTAAAAGAAATTTTATGAATAAAAATTAGAAACATCAGCATCAATTAACTTTAGAAACTTTAACAATTCCAGCGCAGCACTGAGTAATGAAGACATTTTACAAAGGAGCCAGAGTTTCTTCTTGTAGCCTCTTGTAGCACTAACTTACATCACATGAATGATGAACACCGAGTTGCAGCATAACCCATAATTAAGTGTCCATGATGATGGCTATAAGATTCCTCATCTTTCTGCAGGAAATTTAAACTAATAAGGTTGTTCTGTACAACACATAAACCCTACTTTATATTAAGATAGCTTTTCAACTATTCATGAAGTTGTAGCTATGACATTGCTTTTCACTACATTAATTCACAATTATTTTAAAGCTATACTGACAAAGCTAAACAATTTTATTTCCTAGACTGTTTAGAGGCTACAGCCAGATCACACGGTCAGAGCTCTATTCCTCAGTATACAACAATGTCCTAGGAACTCTGAGGTATTTTGAGAAGCCACTTGGAAGACAATTGTTTCTGTGGCAAATCAAGCAAAATAAGGAGAGCAAGGCTGTGATCATGTCACTTTACAGCAACGCATAAATAGCCTCAAGTAGCCAACAATCTTCCTCTACACTGAGCTAGGGTGAAAGTTTTCACAGCTGTGTGATGAACTGTGTAGAGAAACTGATGCAGCTGAGAAAAAAAAAAAGGCATCTTTTTAAACCCAGATCAGTTTACCAATCCACCTTAGTAACCAGTACAGCCACAGATGGCTGAAAACACGAGGACAGCAATTGTTCACTCCTGTATTGCAACTGAAAAGTTATTGGTCAAACCACAGAAAAGCACATTGATGATCTTTTGCAATAATTTTGCAAAGAAAATTAAATATAGAAAAAGCCAAGGGAGAAACTAACTGATTTGCAACACATGCCAGAGAACCTAGCTCCCTGATGAAACATTTTCCACAAATACAGCAAAAACCCAAACTATTTGTGCATACGTCAAATTTTGTTTCTGATATCCCTTTGTGTATAGAAAAAATACTTCTAAGAATTTAAATTTCTACAGACCATCATGCTATTCAGCTCAATAAAACATGGTGTTTTCATTTCTCTACACCTTTTTCACTCCCTGTCTCCAGCTGCATCAAAAGAAAAAAACCTAACATTGAAACGACCCAAGGAGATCCGAAATAAAGTTGTCATTAAAAGTTTGGGAGGGGTTTGCAGGTAGGGGAAGAGAAGCATGGACCAAGAGAGGAGACATTGCTCTAAATAAAACAGGTCAAAACATTTCAAATCAACTCTAAGGCATGTAACACAATGTAGCATCCAAATCACACAAGTAAGAGTTTAGATATTACAGTGTCAAAAGTCCCATCATCTCAACTCATAAGCATTCAATCGGGGATTACAGCAGATTGTTCGCATGATTTTTCAAAGCTGTTGTATATACAATGAAGCATAAAGATTACAGAAATGCATCTCTGGAATTCTTGGCTTATTGAGTTGTTTATCATATAACTTACTGCATTATGCCTAAAAGATCCAAGCAACCCTGAGGCAAAGTCTGTTTTTAATCAGTTCCACTCTTACAAGAAGTTGAAACTAAAGACTTTACCTATGTCCATCATTACCCTATTTGAACATTAACTTACATGCTGACCACCACTCTTAAATGGCAAGCCAGGAAGTTCTGTAACTTTGCTGACAGAATGGAAGAAGTTGAAATAACTACTGACAAAAGTATTACTGTCCTTTGAAGGCTAGGTTTGTAAAAAAGCTTCATTTTTCAGATCTAAGTTTACTCCTACTATTCACACTAGTGACAAGTCTATTCAAACAAAGAACACTTCCAAAATCCTATCTTGAAATTAAGACTTTATAAGCAACCCAAGGAATCATAAAGCGGTCTGCTTTAAAGAACATTTTCAAGGCTATCTTGACAATGGTTCAAACTGAGAACACTGCTTCTAAGTAATAAACTACTGCCTTATAATAAACTACTCTGTTCAGCTCCTTTCAGGAAACACTTTTGTGACACACGGTATAACTTTCATTTGTTTAGCTTACTGTTTGCATGTTGTAGTTTGTGTTTTGCTTGAAGAACATGACTACAGCACAAAGGAAAAGGTTTCCTTGTTCTGACTGCTGCCCACAGGATCAGGTAGAACTTCTGGAGGAAGGAGGAAGATAGTTTTTTTTCTCCCCAGGAGGAAGAGAGGATGCTCAGCTAGGGAAAGCTTCTAGACCACAAACTAGAGAAAACTACGTGTAGCAGGAAACTAGCTGGCAGCCCAGAGCATACCTGCAAAAAAGCCCCAGAAGCAACATACTTACTAGGCACCTTAAGGTAACTACGTGAACTGCACAAGCCCTGGATGCTACTCACAGGTGCTAAACGGACCAACTGCTGCAAATAGCAACCTGGTCTGCAACGACACACTGAACGGAGCAAAAGACCTGCTCATTTACATATCCAACGGCTCCAACTTCTGACATAGTTAAATTTTAAAAATATATATTTAAATAAATGGGGTTGTCTTATTCTGGTTGTTATTTTGCATTATAGTTTTAAAAAAAAAAGCTTTAAAACTACACGCTTTGGCCTGCTCACTATCTCCAAGCTCTGAGTGAGGTGAGGTGGCAGACGTTAGTTAGAATATGGCAGAGTTTCTATAAGATCACATGAAAGTAAGACATGGCAAGTCTTTCAAGTTTCTGTGATTTAAAAATAATATATAGCTTTTCTAAAACAAGAAGCTACAAGTTCTGAATAATGACAGAAAGGATAAACTTCCTTTTTTCCTGTAAACAGTAATTTTCAGTTCTTGCTTTTAAAAAAAAAAAACCAACACAAACCTGCATGCTGTTATTGTTACAATTTTTGGGTAACTTTGCCTTTTGTTACGGTTAGGCAGTGTTAACTCTGAAGCCAGAATAGACACGGCAGGCCTTCTCTCAAAACTTAGAAACAGCACTGTTTGAGGAATGTCACATTTGAAGTAAACAACTTGATTAACTTGAAAAAGCTTAAATTTAACTTATTATTGTGACAGTTTTAGAAGTTTCAGTTTGTACTTGTTGCAGGTATGCATCTCTAGAAGGAACTGAAAGCATTTTGGTTAATAACTGAAAAAATAACTCCCTCAATTGGCATCTACTAGTTGGTATGTGCGTGTGTTGGTGTGACAGAAAACCCTGTGATAAATCCTGTCCTAAAATGAAATTACGCTGATCAATTCTATCATCACCTTCACCTTCAAATCCAGCGGTGACTGCAGGTCCATGTTCAATCTAAGGACTGTACATACTGTTTATAATGTCTGCTAGAACATATGGAGTTACTGCCTCACATGTCTCAGTGTCATGAGGACCTCCTAACTGCTGTCACCATAGTCATTTGGTTTCCAGACTGATGAAAGCTGAAAGCCATTGACCACAACTACTCCCTCATTCCTGTGGGCCATCTGAAGCTAAAATAATTGCTTTTGCCAATTCCTATACGATAGGGTTTGAAAGGATGGAATTTGTCCTGAATTTAAACAAACAGACAGACTAAAGCACTGGGACCTTTTTAATTTCAACTCCTTTCCCTTTGCATGACAAGTTATACAACCTTTAGAAGCTTCATAAGGTAAAATCTACTGATTAAACATCCAAAGAATCAAATCTGTGCATAAAGACTTCTACACTTTCTCAAGTCTTACTTCAATTTGTTCAAGTAATTTGCACAAAGATCCAATTCAAAAGCAAAATACTGATCATGGCATCATTCCATAAACTACTAATCATGTATGTTTATTATGCTGTCTTAAAAATGGGTTACCTGATAATGTTAATACAATAGCTTTGTGTTATTTGGACTGATATTACAGTAGGGATATTTTAGTTTTTCCAGACTGCTTAGCATAGTCAGTTTTTACTATCACCAGTTTTTCAGTGTCCTACAACATAAAGAACAGCTAACTAGTTTTTCTTCAGTTCCACAACTCCCAAAGCTTAATCTAGAAATAATTTTCTAAACTGTAAACATATTCTGAACACCGGCATGGACAAGGCCGTGGCTCTCTTCTAGCAGTCCAGTTTCTCTTCTAAACGTCCTTTACAGGTTAACAGAAAGTAAACCATTCTCTACAAAAGAAAAGGCATTTACTTTATAAATCCTGGCCTCTCTGCAGCATTACTACCCTGAACCAGAAAGCCAATCAACACTGAAGCGTGTAAAGAAAAACACAGTTAGCCATTGATTCTGAGGCTAGAGATATATATTCTGAAGTTAGTGTTGTATTTCCACGCTTTAGTAGGGCTTTTAATACCACAGCTACTTACTTGTTAAAAAAAGGTTCAATGAGTTCTGATCTAGCAGACACATGGTTTTTCGGAGGACTGAGGAATGAACCTGATGAATGAAGAAGAAATTCAGCATGTAATAAGCAGCTACAGATAGCACTAAGAAGAAGGTTTGAAAAAGACTACATAGATACCCAGGAAATTAGCCATGGAAATGAAGCACAGTCCAGTAATGTAAGCATCATATCCTGCTTCATGAAGTTGTTCAGAAGCTGTATCATAACTTGGAAACCCTTCTGCACTTTCTGAGGAGAAAAAATAATTTGTAAACATGTTATCACAGAAGTTAAAGGCAGCCCTCTATGTTTTTACCCACACACTTAGTTTGTCAGAGCATAACATCACTTGGGTAAGCTTATACAGTTTTCAGAAGTTCTGAAAAAAGCACTGATCTGGTTTGTATTTTTAAATAAAAATAGGCTCCTAGGATAGAAACTCCTTCCTATTAAAAAGCTAGTAATTCACAGAGCTACTTAGCCAAAAGGGAGTATTAATTCTAACACAATGATAGCAAGATTCCCCACACAGCATTTTTTTCCTGACTGCCTTGCGTTTAAAAGAACAGACACTCAGGCTAATTGAAAACTCTACTATTAACCTGTTTGCTGACCTATGGGGAGATTTTTCAAGGTATTTAAATGATGAAGATGGAACTAACTGATTAAAGGATCTCTTTATTGACAACTTTACTGACAATCATGCCTGGTCTTTACGTGAAGACCTTGAGATGTATCCCTTGAATCACCTCTGAAAATGGGAACCTTAACAGGCACCGCACCGAAAGAAGTGTCCAAAAGTGCCTAAACCTCAGTAACAGAGAATTAAGCGCGCATGACATTTTTACTTTAGCATTTAATTTTTTCTCACTGCTAACAAAGTCATTTAACCTCTGTAGCCAGCTCCTCAGCCTCTAGAAACCTGGCTCATTTTCCCCTAGAAGTTATACTGAGAATAGGACTGGAAGAACAACATTAACTATTTAAAAAACCAGAATCATGACATCACATTAAGGTACAGACTGAAAAGTGAACTCGATAATTCCATTTAATTTATTGCATTCTACCATTGCAAAAGAAGCTAGAACAATGATGAAACACACCCAGGATTTAAAACTGTGATGCAGAAATACTAGCATAACTTATACAATGGAAATTTGTAAGCATGTACACTTGTACTTCGTAAAAAGAAACTTGAATCAAAATTTTATATATAAAACAAGAGTAGCAAAACACCAGTCCATTTTTCAGATGAGCCCTTGTAATATTTATTTTAAAAAATAAAGTTGCCTGAGATTCAGACATTAGGCTGTACTGGCTGAGCTGAAAAGGACATTTCGTAGTGCCTTTTATTTTTTTTTAATGGATACACATCCAAAAGGAAACAGAAATGAACAGTTAATAAAAGCATTGAAGTATTTTTAAACATGCTTTGTTTGCTTTGGATGTTCTGAACCACATTAATCATCTCTGATGAAATATTAACACTTCTGGGTCAGTTAACCATGGTGGTTATATTTTGCTCAAGAATTTTGCTAAAATTATTATTTTATATTACTTCAGCAAAAATAGTACCTGACAGCTGCCGACTTATGTTACATCCTGAGAAGCTAGAGAGGATACGCCACTAAAAAGTCTGCATGCAATTACTGCGCACTCCATATGCATGGTAGCACTTAGCTCTAGGCACCAGCAGCTCCTGTTCATTCATTGTCCAAGAAGATTGTAGATTACCCATCTTATTATCTCTCTACAAATTAAATGTATCTGCTCTGCACATTCAGCAATAAAAAAAAGTATCACTCATCTTGGTTTTGATCAAGCATTGAGACTTTCCCTTCCAACATACTCTGCCGTTCAATATTGCCCTCCCTTTTCTAAATCACCAACTTCAGAAAAATTCCAGAACCTTGAGATAAGCTTGCCCTTTGATTAAACATCCTTTCACTCACCTCAAAGCAAAGAAAGCTCTAAAGGAACTTTAGTAATTTCTAGAACGTACAAGACTCGTCACTACTGTGCAAGTTTTCTGGGTTTTGTTTGTTCAAGTGCCTATTAGAGTGCTCTGGCTCTGACCTGAAGGACAGTAATAACCAAATGAAACAGTTTTTAAAAGATTTCAAGTTACTCGTCAAAAATCAATCTAAAAAACAAAATGCCATCATCAGAAGATGATGAAGCTGCTGTTTACTGAATATGTTCATTCTTCTATTATCGAAAACAAAGTAGAAGGATTCCTACTGACTTCCAGTAATAATTCTAAATGCAACTGCACTACATGTGTATTGCCTGCATTTAACATCCCTTTCATCAAAACACGAAGTATTTACAGAGGAATTTACATTTCAGACCAAGAACAAAAATAATCAAAACACTTTCTTTCCTCTGAAAGGGGAAAACATTTCAGAAATAAGACAATTTTGATATATCCTTACCAACTTTAGGAGGGCTGAATGGAACCTCTTTTAAACGCTTTTCCAGTTCTGCAAGGGATGTATTATTAATGATCTCCTGCAAAAAAAAAAAAGACACCATAAACTGCCAATGCCAAGCACATTTTCCCTGGAAACTGAAATAAAATAGGGTAACAAGAGTATTTACTGCTGCCACGTTGTGTTCTCAAGGATTTATATATAGCCTCATTTCAAACTAATACACCCGAGAATTCTTGATGACAAATTTTGCCAAAGTAATATTTCTCTTGAAACTGGTCCTATGCATGGTACGTGTGGCAGGGGAAAAGGCAGCACAAACAGCAAGGCAAAAATATTCTAAATATTGATCCTAAGGGTTGAAGGCATTCAAGGCAAGTATTGAAGTGTGCTTGCTGACTGGACATTCTGGAATAGTTTTGTAAGTGCAGATACTGCTGATTTAAAGAAATTCAAAGACAGTGAAAGAAGCCTGACATCAGAAAGCTGCTCCTACATTTCAGCTTAGCTGAGCTGCATTACTCAATCTATAAACGCGTATATAAAATGTCACAAAAAGACAGACATATTGCATTTGAGCAGAAGCTCAAGTGATGAATTATACTGGCATTCCAAAGCACCATTTGATAACAATAGCCTAAAACACAAGGACCTACTGTAAAAATTACAAATATCAACATAACTGTACCAAACTTGTGCAGGATTATTAGTTGTCAGAATACAAAAGCCTCTATTCTTACTACATTTGTATGCAAGACAAACCTGAAAATAAGTACATTTTCTGACATGCAATTCCCTAATCAAAGAGGTATGCAGAATGATTGATGCTGCTTCATCAGCACGTTTTTTAATTAGTTCATTCCAAAGGCACACAAGAAAGCAAGAGAGTATGATCACTTATCTCCATACTTCTTGGAAGAATAAAACTCCTGCTGCAAGAGGTTTTACAAGAAACCTGGCTTTTTTTTTTTTTTCTCCTGCTGACTACCCACTGAACAGCAGGCCACAACAGAACTTAATGATGATGCTCAAGCACCTTTTTCTAGACAAATCTAAGTCACCATTCACAATATTCTAAAGCTTTGAGTATAAAAGCACCTTCCTGATCCTATTTGTTCAGGAATAACACTTTTTTCCCCCCCTCCTCAGGAGATATGCAGTCTTATGCTAATTTACAAGACAAAAAAAATCTACTAATCACATTTTAAATAGCAAAAACTGTAGATATTTTGGAATTCAAAGCTGCTAAGTTACCTTAAAACTGCAACAAACACAAAGTCACTTGTACAAAAGTAAAAATTTGTATTCTAAAAATTGTGTATGTTTAGATAAGGGGTGAAGAAAAATTATTCTTTTACAAAAAAGAAGGATCACAGAAAACACTATTAGACATTTTTCTCCAAAAAAAGTACTTGTTTCACTACACACTTAATGCAAACTTGTATCTTCAAATCATTTTATAATATTATATTAATTTACCTTAAAGGGTTGTGTACTTGCCATCAGTTTAGTATCCAGTAGCCTAGAAACGAAGTAAGAGCTAAATAAGTTGAAATGGAAGAATGTCCATTTTGCCAAATCCTCAAAAATGTTTTGGTATATTAGCTGGGAAACAGCAGTTTCACCCTAGTGAAAAATTACTCTCAGATCTTAGAGCAGCCAAAACACTCCTGGGCTTTGTTCTGCATGAAAAAGTACAGCAACTAGGCAATAGCAAGAGATGTAAACAACAAGTAGCAAATAAATCACGTTCCAAACACAGTGCGGATTCAAAACACCAAACATCACACCAGAAGCAAGGGGGTAACAAAGCTGCATCTTCTGCCAAGAAGTAGAACAGTAGCACTGCTCTTCGAGAGAGATGCTACAGAATACTGTAAAAACTATATTTATCTAACTTGTTCCCAATTTTATCTCCAGTAACAGCTATGTTACAGGGCTAGGACAAATAATATCAGCTTGCTAAAACAATACTAAAACAGGTGGAAGTTTGAAGTAAGAACTTACCGGGGAAAGACACATGATGTTACTTCCTTGAACTCACTTAGGTCCTAATTTAACATTGAACCAGAAGATAAAATCCAAGTTAACTATTTGTCAGTCTCAGGATGATAGACAGCAGTAGCTACAATTATCCAACCAGCTTCTAAAATTGAGATATAGTGACTGAATTCTCATCTCGTAAGAGCATAACCATAAATACCACCTGCAGTTACATACAACTACAGACTAGTTATCTCTGATTTGTCTGTGACTCATAACAGAAGTGTTCTGTCACCTCCAATACCCTATCCTATTCTATAACCTAGACTACCTCTAATTCCAGCTGCGTCTACAGTTCTACTTACACGTTCCCAGCATTTAACATGTCAACGGAACACCAGCAGTCACTCCAGGTGGACAGCTGACTGCCTACTGGTTTAGATCTTCCAAGTGGCAAAAGTATGGGAGCAAATGACAACTGCTTATGTTCCAACAGCACCCCAACAAGCCCCAAACTTACTTCTGCCATCTCATACTGGAGTCTTCCCCGTAACACCCACAAGCCCTTGAGGACTGCAAGTAATAGAAACATAATGCAGGCCATATTACCAGTGGGCCCTTTGGGTTCTTCAGAGAACGTTGTCAGTACCAATATATGGCTTAGGGTAACTCAACTGTTAGACTGTTGCAGTCACGAACCGTTTCATGTTAGGGAGCATGAAAATGTGCTCCCTCCGATTATTCACACATTCCACCTCTTCATCCCAATGAACACCATCCTGCTATCATTCCATTAATTGTACTCTATTAATGAAAGCATGTATTCCCATTTTGTAAACTACAGGGCGAAAAATGCCACTCCAAACCAGTATCTTAACAAGTCAGTCAGTCAAATTTACCTGCCATTACCCAAGCAGTTTCTGAAGGACTAACACATAGGAGCAGAAGCCACAATTCAACTCCAATGTTTAATTTGAACATTTTAAAAATGTGAAGGAGGAGAATTCAATCCAACTAAGCTTTTGATGTGAAGATTTAAGAAAATAAGGCAGTAGCCCAGAAGTAACAAGTGTTCTTTTAAACGTATTTTCCTGTGGTTCTTAATAGACTGTCATATGCTTCCATTCACAAGGAAGTTCAGAGATCAGACCAAAGACTAACACATTAGGGCATTTATTTCATCATCTGAACACTCAGAAGATTACTTACATCAGGCAGGGGACAATAGAACTGATGTATGGTATGCATAACGTCCAGTAGCATATTGTGCCCAATAACAAGCTTGCCCTGTGAAAAGAACAGTAAGGGTTCGTTACGTTTCCAACCACGGCCGTGGCAAGGGCAGTGTGCGAAAAGCACCTATCCCAGACGCTAGCCAAGGGCCTTGGGAACAAATGCAACCCAAACCTCCCCATCTGCTCCCTGCCTGCCCCACAGACTCCTCCGTTCTCTCAGAGCCGCCGCTCCTTTCTTCTCTGCTCCCAACCACTTCCCACAGCCTTCAGCAACAGCTTGAAACATTGAGAAGATGCACTAGAACAGCTACTTACAACTTGGTTTCCAAATGTAATCTATTTAAGATTGAAGTCAAGTGATTTCTCATTCCACTGCCTTTTAATTTACAACTTGTACAACAACTCACAATATATTCTTTACAGTTGTAATATACAATAATTGTTAGGGGCGCGATCTGGATTCTCACAATGCAGAACCTTTCATGCTAGATATGGTACAAGGAAGTTCCTTCTTGAAAAAGTATAAAAAAGTTTTTAAATGTTAACTTTGACTAATTTGACATGACAACTTCTTCTGCTTCCCTGCATCCTCCATTCACTAGAGAAAACAATAAGCATATGGTTTTTTTTTTTCTGTACAGCAGGCCTTAACAACTACATGCAAATAAATGGGCTGAAGGGGACAGATGTAAAACTATAGCCTATTTTAACTATGTAAGTAGAAGAGAACCAGATGACCTTCTCTGATTAAGCCTTTAACTCCCAGGAAAAAAAAGGCCAAAACAACAATCTTTTCGTGACAAAGAAAAGCCCTCAAAGTTTAGCTACTTAAGACAATCTTCAGAGCCCTTATAAATTGGTACTGTTGACTCTTACAGATAATGAGGTTGTCATTAGTTTAACAACTTATTTAACCTACCATACTCAACCATTGTAAAACATGAAACAACATCAACTTTAAAAAAAAAGAGAAGCCACTTCAACGTGTATTTCATCTTATCTTCCAAAAATGTAACAGCAAAATAATTCTTTCTTTTAACTAATATTTTTTCTCTTACAACCAAAAGTACATTAAGAAAAATCACATTAACTTACAGAATTAGCAATGGCATGAACAACTCTGGAAAATCCTACTGCATCATTCAATTCTTCCTGTAAGCAAAGTTTCTGACATTAATGAAACATAAATACAAATATTGTCAAAATTTTACCTGCCACTGGCAGAAAATTTTACCTGCCACTGGCAGATGCGCCGGTTTGGCTCAAACTGTTTCTCAGACATAAGCAAGAAGAGACCACAGAGGAAATGTCAATATTTGGAAGATACATGAGGGCAAAGCAGGATGCTGCTGACAGAATTACAGTTTTCTATGTAACTCTAGTTCACTGTAAGGTAGGACCAGTCACAAGCTATTGTGGTGGGTCAGCCCTGGACAGAAGCCACTCTGCCTTTTGCTCACTCCGCTGCCACAGGGAATAGGAAGGACAGGGGGGGGAAAAAAAAAAAGAAATGAATAGAAATTCAAAGGAAGGCAAAGAGACTCGTGCCTGGATCAGTATAATGACAGGCTTAGTAAGAAAAGTAAAAGCTGTAAAAGTAAAAGCAATCAAAGCAAAAGGAACTCATTCACCACTTCCCATCAGCAGGCAGATGTCCAGCCATGTTCTGGGAAGCAGGGGCTCAGCACAGCATGCTTAAAGGTCGCCTGGGAAGATAAACACTCTAACTCCCAACATCCCCTCCCTCCCAACCTCATGCCAACCCCCTCAGCCCACTTGCTTTTGGGGAAGGGTGGAAGAGAGCGAAAAAGCCTTGACCCTGTGCAAGCGCTGTTCAGCAGTAGCCAAAATAGCTGTATGGTATCAACACTGAAAATTTTAGCCACAAATGCAAGGCACAGCAACATCCGGGCTGCTGTGAAGAAAGTTAACATCATCCCGAGCGCACCAATACCGCTGCAGTCCGTTCACTGTTAATACAATATCTTCAATAGTGCTCAAGAGCTATTAGACTACCAACAGCTCAAAAAGATAACTGAAATTAACCCACATCTCTTCTGCCATATTTTTTACATACATTGTTATATGATGCAACAGGTTGAATCCTCATTGCTATTTTCATTAAATCAGATTGTACTTTCATGCTAGCCTTGAAATTGGGGAAGAAACATTCTTCACTATTTATGTAAACAAAAATAAAAAATATTACACAACTACAATAGTATATAATGTGAGTTACACACTTTAAACTGACTGAGATTAGTTTGGGGGGATCTAACTACAGCATCTATTTTAGCTTTGCTTATGGAATTTTTTGTAACAGATTTTTCTTTTTCAGGTCTAGGGAAGCAATTTCTGCCTTGCATTATATGTCTTTGTTCAACCAGAAGTGAAATTCAGTAGAAACATTCACCGTTATTTTAGTTCACCTCTGAATGCCACTAGCCAGAGTAATACACCTATAAACATTGCTTCAGAAAAATCTAATATAGTAGTATATTGTCCCTAACCTGCCTTTTGGAAAAAAAGATGTAATATTAGTTGAGGTCTCTGTTAGACAGCTCTTTCCGTCTTAAGAGACATTCTGCACACACGTAGTATTTCCTCCACCCAAGCTGACTTCATCTGGAAACATGTAAGCACAAATCACAAGAGTGTGATCAAGAATTCCCACAATTCCAGTCTTATGACTTCTTGAAACTTGCCTCAGACTCATTAAGCAAAAACATGAAGTCCCATAAGCAATGCTGAGAGTGCCTGAACGCACCAGACCTGAGCTTGCGGCCGACTTCTTACACAGTACTCATGTGCAGCATGTTTCGATCAAGAACAGGCAGATGACACATTAATTGTACAGGACATTTTAACTCAGACAACTAAGAGCAATTAAGTTTTGTAACAGATTACTACTCCAAGGACAGACTGTGAATCCAAATAATGTGAAAACATGCTCAAGAATTTCTGCAAGACTTTTTGCAATGACTATTGTTAGGCAGTCTAATAACTGTAATCATCTGATGTTTCCTATTACTAGTCCATGCTTCTCTGATACAGCAGATTCACACAAGGAGGAATTCTCTTCTCTAGAATACTGGTTCTGTATTGTACAATTACTCGTTCTTTAAAATTTTGTAGATGATCTTGCTCTACTGCAAAGCCTAAGTTATACAGTAGAATTTCAGGGACCAATTTCAGACACCAGCCACAGCCAAACAAAAGGGGAATACTACCAAAGCCTAACAACACAATTTTGCATAGCTGATTGAAGTCATAGATTCACTCCTTCCTCTTTCATGTAAACTAATGCAGTGGAACTTACCTGTTCTTTTGCTTGTTTCTGCTGTTCTCTTCTTTTTCGTTCTTCTTCATTTACCTTACTAATAACAATATATCTCTCCTTCTAAAATAAAAAACGTACAGTTTGAGGAATTGACTCTGAGAAGTTCATATTTAGGATCACTGCAAGTTTCTGTAAATTCACATTGTGAAGAAAATTAAGTCATACCTCAGCAGCAGTTACTTGGCAACATGACTGTTTCTATTGTAAGCATCCCTTTATCACCTACTCCCAAAAGCCTTCTTTAGGAAGCTATATTAGATTCATCCACCAAACTTACTAAAACCACTTTTTACTTTTGAAGAAAGGTTATCAGCGTTTCCCTGTAAAGAGTGGATTTCAAGTATCTTTTGAAACAGAGATTTCTGCTTGAAAGTGAGGATACAGCATGTGAGGCCACTATTTTTCCTCTAATATCTACTTTCCACCAATATTGAACATCAGATCCACTACATCTTAAAATACCTTTTAGTATCCTTTAAAAAAAAATAAATAAGCCACACAAATACATGGTTATATTTCATATGTTGGTCAGATTTAATGTTTAGAAACTTGTTCACTGTATTCCATTTAAACTATTTCACATTTAGCGTAACAAAGCTCAAGTCAAATCTAAAAGTTAGGAGAGTTGGTAAAATTTAGAAATACCATTTCCTTTAAACATAGCAAAAGTTACAGGCAGTAACATGCCTAGTTACCTTATCTGACTCCAGAGTTTCAACATGGATACCTTTGGGATACCTACATCAAAACAAAAGGTAAGTTAATAGAAGCAGTTATTAATTTGGCATTTAGCATATTGAAACCACAACAGTGATTAGTAATTTCACGTTTCATTATTACTGTAAGACTTAACTGCAAAAGAACTATTTGAAGTTTCTTCTTAATTTAAAATAATGGAAAATTTGAAGCAATAGGCTAGTTAAATGGGCTCCCTATGTTACCTAACAGTAACTAGCACTAAAGTATATTCTCTTATGCAATTTCCCATTCTATTGCTGTGGAACACACATCATCTTATTTTAGTCATACTAACTAAACATCATCTAGATATTTCATCACAATCTAGAATCTCTGCTTTCAAGAAATACAAAACCAAAACACTGGTGAGAAAGCTCTCACTTGCAGCCACAAGACGGCTTCTTTGGTGACTGCATGCCTTTAATATGTCACTTATTCTAGGATTTATAAACAACTTTGAGCTTCCTGCAAACAGTAAGCTCTAATACAATGAATACAAATGTCGTTACCTCTGCTGCAAGGCTGCACCACTCTGCCACGATCTCATTTAATTACCAAACTACTACCATACAGAAGAGCACCCAACCGATAGCAAGGTCAGAGAATATTGTCATTCACTGCTTAATAAGTATATACCACTCTGATCTTCCCATTGTACTAAACGAACCACAATTCTAGAACCACTGCAAAACCAGCACATTCCCTTCATCCTCCGGCCACGACTAAAACCAGCAGTAGAGAACACATCCTAGAGCACTAGCACGTCCTCTCCACCCTGACTCCTCACACTATTTTGAACCTAGACCTCACTTTCAACCTGTTTCATGTCACAGATCTTGGCTGCATCAAAACAGTGTTGCACAACAGAACATTTCTATAAATGATCTGTGAAGAGTTCAGGACACAAAGGCAATCAATAACCTCACTTTTTTGTTTCATGCTAACTTCACAACTTTGCCTTCTCTCACCAATATACACACACATTGTACACAGCTGTGGACACATATAGCAACACAGCTGTACATTAAAAAAAATACAACTCGTGGACATACTTTTCCATCCACTGAAAGAAGATGCAAGAATAAGCGTCAGACAAACACAACACGTGCTACTGGCAGCTATAGATTTCTATCAATATATTAAAAAATTCACAGAGGAAAATTCTTGAAAACGCCTCTGTTTCAGATTGGATCTTAAGCTCACTTCTTAAGATTCAATTTTATAGAGAGGCTTTATTTTATCCACTTCCAGTGGAAGTGCCGGATACTGTTGCAACACTGAATTAACTAAATGTACCAAAAAAAATCTCCACTGTATTTTCCACATTTTTCTAGTGCAGTCAGAACAATGAAAACCTCATCCCTACAGTCTTAGAGTTTCTCCTAAGGCCTCAAGGGATATATTTAGGCAAAGATGATGGATAAAGTAAGCCAAGAAAGGAGAAGAGCATTACTGCTAGAACTGTTATTTTTAAGTCATCAGAAAAGCTTATACTTGGCATCTATGATAAACATACCAGTACCTACTATAGAACTAGTAGTTTTTCAAGTAAAGCCCACAATCTGTATAAGCACACGCACTTTCTGCTCACCAGAAACCTGTCAAGTTGCATTTGTTACATAATTCTAGGCTGTGCTGTTCTATTCACAGATTTTAGATAAGAATGATAAAACAAATACTAAACTTTAAAATATTCACATGAATCATCACAAACCAGTTTAGTGCAATTTATCTTCAAAACATTACAAAAGTCTTCTCTTAAAGGAAAAAAACCTCTAAATTAGTCACCTCTGAGGTTAAGTACATCAGATCTTACCCAGATTTCTTATCAGAAAGACTAAAAATATACAGTAAGGCAGTATTACCAGTAACTTACTTCCAGCTCAAGGTCTGATAAATTAATTTCCTCTGAAATCTAAAATGAAAAGAGATTGTGTTACTAATACTCCACCTACAAAAGTGTTTCAGAGTAAAAGTTCAGTCAAAGCTGGCTCCATGCTCATTTGTAGAAAGATTTTTAAAGCATAAGTCACTGCTACCAGAACCGATAGGCTTGGAAGGGTTTTACTGGATTCTGATGTTCAGTTGCCAAGCTGTAAAGGCATTTACATCTGGGAAATGTGGGAAATACGCGGTACAGTTACCCACGTATCTCCTCATAAGCAAATACTCTGTAGTCATGATTACTGAATACAGATACAGTGATGTTACCTTACTCCCAGCTTCACAATATTCTAGTATTTCTAAATATTTTTTTTAAAAAAACATGTTTTAATAACTGTACTCTCCAAGCATCTGCATTCTAAAGTTAAACAGACTTTGGAAAGGAGACCCACTAAAACCAGTTTCAAAACACAGTGTCAACTATGAAAAAATGAAAGCGCAAGATATTTGAGAAATTAATTTATAAAATGCATGTCCAAGGCTTACAGAACGCTTCAGCAATAGCAAAAGGAGGCTCACATATGCAAGAAACATCTTGTCACTACATGCATCAGTTATGGCTCATGTAGCGGAGTACGACTTCCATGTAAGTTGCCACGTTTTTCAACCTTCAGAGATTAGTTAAATGTAAATTTTGCTACAGTTAACACAAGTAAAGATATTATTCTTCCTTGTCACTCCCCTCATTCCATACGGCCAAAACATTTTTTTCAGAAGATATGTAACTTCAAAAACTGACCCTGTACACGGCTCCAGTTCCAAACTCTCGTTTTCTTCATTCTTTAATAAGTCTTCTATCTGTTCCCTGGAAAAAAATAGATGATTTGCTTCTATAGCTACTGTTTTCTTTTTACAATGTTTATAGCTCTCCCCAAAGGACAAAAAACCCACTTCATAACAAAACGAGAACTATTTCACAACCAGTGAACTATTAAAAATAGCTTCAACAGATGAACAGGTCACTATTCTTTGTTTTAGTTTCAACAACACATTAAACAATTTTACTTACACTACTTTCTCAATGAATTTTTTCTGATCTTCAGGAATTGTCACAGGACACTTTGTGGCATTAGGAGAAATGTATGCCAGAGATCCTGCACCATTGGCTTGAGCACGTTTTTCATCATACTGTTCCCTTAGCTGTCTTTCTTCTTCCTGATTTAAATATGGAATTCCTAAAAAAAAAAAAAAAAAAAAAAAAAGAGAGAGAGAGAGAAACATTTAAAAGCTCATCATAATTACAGACAAATTAGGGATGTATGATTTAGCAAAGACTTATTACCAACCAAGCATTTGCTGGTGTTATAGCCCTGAAGGCTCAAAACATATCCCTCCGTTTCAGTCATCTGTTCTAGACCCTATTCTTCATGTGCCTCTACGCAGGCTTCCTTCCAGCATACGCCAGATTAGCCAGCACCACTGGACTCCTAAGAGCTATACGCCTCGTCCACACAAGGCATGAGCCTGAGGATCACGCTGCAGAGCTGGAGATCCCAATCACAAAAATATTCAGCACTCTTCCTCCTTGCTAGCTGCATGGCTTTAATGCCAAAGCAGCACCTATTACAATGCACTGATACCTTTTCTGACACGTTACCACTGATCCACTACACAGCTACTCAACTCGTTACTCAATTTATGTTTAGTCACCAAACAAATATAAAAAACCAAACACTTATCTAAATAGAAATTCTATTCTCTTGAATCTATCCAATGACTTTTTGGAAAGGGAGTAACTATCAGAACAACTGTACATCACATAAGAATAATTCTAAGAATTTCATTATGTGTTAAGAGAGCATCACAAATGGCTGCTTCTTACTTTTTACAGCAAATGAAGAAAGATGTCATCAGAAATTTTGCAGACATTGAAAGAAAGAAAGACCAACAAACCAACTCACCGTTGCGAAAAACTTTATTAAAATCAAATCCTTGGTTTGCTAAAAAATCTATACTTGAACTCTGCAATATAAGAAAATAACTTTACAGTTGGCAAGAGTATCTGTGGCATAAAAAAATCTATACAGTTATTTTTACACTTCTTCAGAAATTATACTGAGTCCAAAGTCAAGAGCAACTAAGTCTGTGAACCTAAAGAAGGCACAGTGAGTTCAGGCTATGTTACTTTTGTTATTTGATTTCAACTTCCATAAAGTACAAGAACAATAAATACAGTAAAGGGATAAAGACGAAAGGGTGAGCTATGGGGAAAGAGGAAACTAAAGAAAGCAAAATGTGGTTCAGCAGAACAAATCTGAGACCAGAAAAATTCTGGCAATAGCCTGGGAAGCAGTAAAAGTGAGATAAGCAGAAGGGAATAAAGGATCAAACTGCTAGGGAGCAGGAAGCCAGACAAGAAAGGAAAAAAAAAAAAAAAAAAATCATAATTTTGCCAGGTTTGGAACATTATCTCCAATTCCAGAAACACACAGTGTAATGTGTAACAAGATTTAAAAACAACTCAAAGGTACTCCCTTAAAGCTCATGTTTATGGATTGCTCTTAACTGATGCTTATTTCTTGTATTAAATAAAAATAAACAAAATCCAGAAACTTATATTTATCCACCTTTTAAGTTCTTAAAAGAACCAACCACTGCTCCCTCCACAATGATGCAGAGTTTTTCCTGGAAACAGTTTCTAGACGTTTTCTGCAGGTATACACTAACCAATCAAAATCAAACTTGTTTTTCTACTTACCTGACAGACAAACTTGACGTCTGGTGAACTTCTGTTAAAGGGTTTTGGAAAAATATAGAAATTAAATGACTTCATTATATACCTGTGAAAAAGATGAGTTGCATGTCAATACAGCTTATCAATATTCATAAATTCCTCAATTAAGAAAACAAGGAATAAGAAAATTAACATACTTTTCTTCTGTGTGATCGTATTTAAAAGTGCAAAGGCCAAACTGAAAGAGCAAGAAATCCATGGAATGCTAGAAAGGAAAGGAAAACTTTGCATGAGAACAAAAATTGTACACATTTAAAGATAACCAGGGTGCATCCACAATACATATGATTTCTCGCCATTACAAAATTAAGCAAATCTGAATCTTCCTAACCAACATTTGTTCTGTTGGTAATTTTGGAGTAAATAAACAAGAGTTTTCCAACTAGCTTTCATCCCCATTTAATCATGTTACTATTGCCCAAAGATGGTTTGTAGTATGCACTTCCATTCCCTAAACAGACAAGAACTAAGAGAAGTCCCATCTCTCTCGACCCGCTGCTCATGCTCAAGAGATGCTGCATCTAAAGGAGCTGTGCGTCTCCTCCTCAACATTCATTTACCTTCCCCATAGTGTGGAAGCAGGCTGTGAGGAACACTGGCTGGATATAGCTTTCAAATACACATAATAATACATTTAATATTCTTCTAATCCACATGGCTAACAGTGGATAATGTGATAGAAGTGCTATAGTCTACACAGTAGACTAGGCAGTTTCTCATCCTGTCCTCTCATATTTCACAATTACTGGAACAGTATTGGAAAGGTTTTTAACACCATTGCAAGCATACGAGAAAATAAACAAGCATTGCGGTCTCATTGAAAGACTGAGAGCCAAACACCTATTTTAAACACAACGAACACATAGGATTATTTAATTCTATCATAAGAAAAAAATAATGGGTGGCAACAGAACATACAAAATTAGTCCTCTTCTCTTATCTTTGCATATAAAGATCAAAAATATCAACAACCAAATTAATTTATCAGCTGGTAAATGTTAATTTTTAAGAAGGTGACAACAAAGAATTTGGAGCTGGCTTCTGACACACCAGACCGCTTACAATGAGCAAGAGACTGACAGTGCCTACTGAGCCTGAATTGTCCGCTACCCTGAAGCTCTCTAGACAGGTAAAACTTGTTAAAAGATATTGAAAGTGTTGAAATTTATCCATTCAAAGGGGGACTGGGTAAGAGAAATTCAGCGACAGGGAAACTACATCAGGACTAGGGTCCTTCCCAAACTGCCTCCCCCTGCCAGGGCGTACTGTCTCTAACAAAACTTACATGCCAGCTGCCACCACCACCTCTGTCTCTCTGCAACACACACAAAAAAGTGTGGGTTTTTGGAGAGTTTGTTTTTTCTACACTGGAGAGTGTGAAAAGAGTTTTGAAAAACAGCCAAATGACCACAGGAGACAACACATGGTGTGTGATAGTCAAAAGGTTAAAACCGTGATGTTTTGGGTTGTGGGTTTGGCATTTGGTTTTGTTGGTGGTTTGTTGCTTGTTTTATTTTCCATAAAAGAAGACATGGTCAGGACAGACAGATGTAATTCCTTCTGCAAGTTTAATGCAACACTCCCCAATTCTTGTGTTAGTAGAGACAATGAAACAAGCAATCCCTATCTGCTCTATGTAACTCAATTTTACAGACCTCTGTCATACTTCCCTACATTGTCTCCATTCTAAACTAAGAAGTTCTAAGCTTTTTACAGCATTTTCATTTTAGACAAGGTAAACACTTTACCTTTTTAAGTTTCTGATACCTTTCTTCTGGAGTGTCAAAGCCATTGGTTAATGCACTAACAGATGGCCCATCACTGATCCCTGAAAAAGCAGAACGTATTTTGCTTTGGGTAAGCTTTTCAAAATTAAGCAAAGAAATGCAGTAACAGGTAATTTAAGAAAAACATTGTCCCTTAAGTTACATGTTAAGATTATTTCAGTTGAGAAAAATTTTCTACTGCATAAAAGTATGCGTGTTGGTGTAAAAGCCACCCAGCTGAATGGCAGCGCTCCAGCAGTAAAGCTCTGCGGCTCTGGTTCCTATTCAACCTGACAGTAACGTGAAAAGATCTACCAGTAACATTGTGCTGCTGCGTCTTTACAACACAACGCAGGATGGAAGTCAAAACTAAACATTGCAAAAGTGCTGTCCATAGATTATTGAATGACTTAGTTACCTTAAGCAATACATAACAACAACTGTATTTCCATATGCACCACATCCAATAAAACCTAATCTTGACCCCTTTATGTTTCAGGGTTGACTGAGCTCTGTATGCCAGAGCTAAAGCACTGGTTAAAGCATCTCTCCAATGCACTGACCCTCTGGGCTTTACCCCCACAAAAGTTCTTACTGCTTTCCCTGTCCAAACACTCGTAGGGTCTCCCTTATTTATCCCAACCTCTTGCTTTCATGACACACATAAAAATCTTTTTTTTTTTTCACTCAACTACAGCTGAGAATCAATTAACAAGTTATAAGATTACTGTGGGGAGGGGGTAGGAGCAGCATAAGCATGACGTGTACTTTTATTTGACCAGAACCTTGCTATCGCACATACACTGAGCGGTTGGACCGTTTCGCGGTAACCTTCACTGTAGCTTTTTCAAGCCAGCACTGAGGTACGGCGCCCGGACCCCGCACGGATACTGCCGGCAGTTCACAACCACACAACAGGCGGGACCGTACCTGAAAACTCCCCATCAATGGCCAGGAAGTCCGACTCCTCAATGGCTTCATAAACTTTGCTTAGGTTATCCTTAAAATCTGCAGGCAAAGGGGTAACGCACACCTCAGACTACCGACGCCTTCCCGCCGCCCCTCAGGCCCAGCCGCCCCAGGGCCCGCCCGCCGCCCCCTCAGCCCGGCGGCGCGGGCGCAGGCCGGCCC
>VZSF01009057.1:738654-760572 GCA_013398295.1 Chionis minor | reverse complement strand
GGGCGGCCGCCATTTTCTCCCGGGGCGGCGCCTGGTCTCTCGGCGCGGCGGGGCCTTCGCTCCCCCGCACGGCCTCGGGCCCGCCCCGCCTGGGCGCGGCGGCTGGGGAACCGCTCCCGGAGGGCAGGCCCGGCCAGGCCCGTCCGCCTACGCGCGGAACGGCAGCGCACCTGCCGCTGCAGCGGACCGTTAGGCCTGAGAAGGGCGCCTCAGCGGCCCGCCGCCTCGCGCAGGGGCGGGGGAGGACGGCCCTGGCAGCCGCCGCCGGGCGGGAAAGGAGTCCGAGCGCAGCCGCCTTTCTGTGAGGCGTTCCGAGAGGTGACGGCTGGTGGAGACACGGGCTTTGCCTCTGGCCGGGCAGGCAGAGCTAGCGCCAGCGGGACAGGAGGGAGGGGGGTTTGCTGAGGCGAGACCGGGAGGACGGTGGGGAACTGCTGGCGATTGTGCCTTAACGATGAAAAGTCCGGAGGAACCGGTAGGCTTGCAGTATTACGGAAGAAGCGTGTGCCTTCCTGTCGAAGTGATAAACCGCTTCCACCCATCGCTGTAGAATAACTGAGCGAAGCTCGGCGCCCAGCAAGACGCCCCTGGCCCCGCGCTGCGGGAGGAAGCGCTGCCCGGGGGATGAGCGTCGCCCCGGGGCAGAGAGCAGAAGTTGTGGGCAGGGGCAGAAGGCGGCGTGTGCGCTGCAGGGCTGGGGTGCACACAGCACGTGTGAAGCAATCCGGAGAGCGATACAGTTACGTTGCTTTTTCTGCGTGAAAGTTTTATAAACTAGAACAAAAAGGCCTTTTCCGCAACATGATGTAAGCCTGCAGCACAGTCTTTGTCAAGCAGTTTTGTATGTGCTGTTACTTCACTGAACATTATATGCAAAGCTAATTGAAAACACACAAAGCAGTAAAAAAACCCTAGATTCTAGAATAAGGCCTAAATATTCTGGGCCATATTTTCATTTCATGTGTTCTAAGCTAGATCTAGATGAACTTCTCTGATTTAGAAGAGGTTTACTACTTTCCTGCTAGGGTACTTTAAGGACGTGCTAACTGGAACTTATCTTCAAGTCTTTAACTAAAACTACAGATAAGTATGAGCTGATTTGTAGATCTTTTCATAAAATAAGCCTTGGAAGGTAGCTTGTGTGGACTTAACTCTGTGTCCACACTTCTGTACTGCTAGTCGGGTTTTAGTTTGACTAAACTGCATTGGAATCTGTTACTGTTCCCACGATCCCTGAACTGTTATAGCTAGAATCTTGCGTTAAAAATAATCTTGAAATAGCATGTACACTTGAGCGTAAGTAGCTGTTTATTTCATGTCAATAGGAAATTTGTCTAGTGCCTTTAATGTATTACTTTAAAGAAGGCCAGAATTGGATCTCGATTGTTTGTCCCAAATGGATCTGAGCAGTAATGTGGCAGTCTTGCTAACAGAGCTCCAGGTGTGAGTGAAGAAGCAAGGCCCGTTCAGTAAAACGACTACGTATGTGTCAGCACAGTAATAATTGTTCTTTGGAAAAATCTGAATAATATGGGAGAGGAAACACTGAGAGAGTATTATTTGTCTTTATTGAAATAGGCTGGAATAATGTCAAAATCACTTGGTTTTGATAACTCAAATGTCATTTGAACTGGATTTGTAGCTTCTATCAAACTGGAACAAGACCAGAATCTTTTACGAAAATGTCACAGTGGAAAAAATACATCTCAACATTACTTTCAAAAATCACTCAATTTTCTTTGGACTCCAGTCAAAAAGAAATACAGTAAGGGAGCAGAGACTGATATAAATAATTGTGAATGTGTGTATAGATAGGTATACTCTCATGTGGTAAAAATAGCCTCTGTGTGAAGCAGCCGGGTGCAGTACGCGTTGGCCTTGCAGTCGAACTACCGTCTGAAAGTCTGAATTGAGTTCCGAGGTTAGACCCGCTCTTGACTCGTAAAATAAGCCTCGCACAGAGTTTCTGCGAAGGACGCTGCGCCGGGGCGTGCGGACACACGCGTCCAGCCCTTAGCAACAGCAGCGAGCGCCTTGCGGCAGGCGCCAGCCTGGCAGCGCTCCTGCCCGGCGATCTTAAAAGCTTTGAAATTCAGCGCTTAAAGATGGAAAAGAAACGGGCCCTGCTCGTACAGAGGCGGCGGGGCCCGGCCGCGTTTTTCCCGTGAGGCGGCGGGAGGAGCGGCCCTCCCCTCCCCGCCCCGCCCGGCGGAGAGCGGCGCCGGGGCAGGCGGCTGGGCGCCGGCCGGAGGGTGCCGGGGGGGCGGCGTGCGGCCGGGCGCCCCTCGGGAGCCGGGAGGGAGGAGCGGGTGGCGGCTCCGCGCTGGGCCCTGCCTTGCCGGGGAACGGCCGGCGCGGCGCCGCAGGCCCCGGGCCCGGTGTTGGTAGCCGCGCGGCGGGAGGGAGCGGGCCGGAGCTGGGCAGAGGCGGCGGTCTTACCTCTGACCCGTCTCTTACTTGGTGCCGAGAACTGAGCGGTGACATATTTCTCCGCACCCAGAAGTCCCGTTGCCTCTCTGTGCCAGGAAAGCTGGAAGAACGTTCTTGGGTGAAATACCTCGGGTTTGTTCCCTCCTCCTGTACGTGATGTTTCGGGTTTGTCTTTTAGAAAGCCAACAATCTTTGCTTTGCTGGGAAAAGACATATTTGTAAGCGGTCTGAGAATCCTAGTTGTGCTATTGGTTTGTATTTCTGTACTATTTGTATTTTTTTTATTCTTTACCAACTTGCATGCTTACCTCTTTGTGCTTGATCTGGATGGAAAGATGGTAACTTAGCAGTAAGCAGGGGCCACATGGTGGAGAGTGTAAGTGTATTTTGGGTTGGTAGTGCTTGAGGAGAAAACTGTAGTTTTTGATAGCTTCTAACGTTGCAGGACTGAGAAGTAAGTGATCTGGATCAGTGTTCTTCTTAAGAAACTAAATACATCAGTCTGAGAGAATATAGTAGGAGCATGAAGCAAATTGGTTTATATTTCCCGGTAAGCTTGGAACGGTCTTAAACTCTTTTCACTTGTGTGTTTTCTGAAATACTAGCAAAGAGTAACTACTAGGAAAGTTAATACAAAACAGTTCAGTCCTTCACTGAGATGGCAAGCAGACCAGTCCCTTATAGTTCTGAAGCATGTGACTTTGTGGATCGATTTTTTTTTTTTTTTTTTTTTTTTTTTTTTTTTTTTTTGTTGCCATTGCCCAGCAATATCTAGCATTGACCTTTGTTAGTAATGTTCTATTCCATATGCTTGGGAAGAATAGTGATGGAGTAAATTAGATCATTACATTATACTGGTGTTTTATTTTTGTGTTCTCTGATGGTGTTTTCTAATGATAGTTCTTTTGGTTGGTGTCTTTTAGTAAAACCTTGATGAAGGATACTGCCAAAAGTCATCTGAATCATAGTGGGGTTTTTTGTTTCACTTTCATGTGTTATGTAACACAGGAAAAGAAAATACAGGGAGATTGAGCCCAGCTGTTTACATCTAGAATCTGGTTTTGATTGTAGTTTGCAATGAGTATATTGTTGAAAAAGTAGAAGGTCGTGTTTCATTTTGGGGAGAGCCAAGTTCATAAAAAAGTTTAAAACCATTAGAGCGACAAAAGAATTACGATGATCAGTAAAGCTGCTTGCAATTCTAAACTTCTGTAGTAACTTTTTTCTTAATGAGGTTTATCTTGTTGCTTTGCAGAAGTAATGCCTTACCTGGTTTGAAGATTAAGGGAGCTTTTTGTATGCATAAGGCATAAACAAAAATGGAAGAAGATGAGACTTTACCAAGTGAAACAGGGAGGGCCGAAGTTGAAATACACGCTACTCCTGAGCTGGGTCGGCGCATATCCGTTAGCGAGTTCCTTTGCCACTGCTGTTACGACATTCTGGTCAATCCCACCACCCTGAACTGTGGGCACAGCTTCTGTAGACATTGCCTGGCCTTGTGGTGGGTATCGTCCAAGAAGAATGAATGCCCCGAATGCAGAGAGAAATGGGAAGGATTCCCCAAAGTCAACATCCTTCTCAGGTGAGTGTACCGTGCCATTTGGGCGTTTCTAAAGCCACCGAAATTAGTTGTCTGGTTTCACAAGTTTGCTGCATATTTTCGTATTTTATTGGTAATCTGAACTGTCACAAGGATGTTCAAATACTGAAGTCTTTCATGTTCTGTCTTTGTACTGAACTGTTCGTTGTACTGAACACTTTTCTGCATGGAACTAACGGGTGGGTTGGCTGGCTTTGTTTTGGGTTTTGTTTCGGTTTTTTTTCCTCTTAATTTTTTGGGGGATAGAGAGGAAGGATCCTTTTTTAGTATTGGGACACTTGCATCTTTTAATACAACTGGTTGTTTCCTAATAATTCAAAGTTAGAATGATCTTTGATAATTGTGTAATTATATCTGTGATAGGAATTATTTATAGGAAGAAATGTGATCTTATTGCCGAACAAAGCCAGAAATATCAATTTGCTGTCTTGAACTACCCACAAGTTCTTGTGTTAATAATACTTAAGTGAGGTTCATAATATTTTAATAAATAGATGATAGGATTGATGGTAGGCTTTTATGTTGTCTTTTGCTTAGCATTTTTGAATAATCAAGGCTTGCCAGTAGCACACACAATTCTAGTGTTACATAAGAAATAAGGATTTTTATTTTTTTAATGTGATATTTTAACTTCCTCTATCTTTAGAATCTAAGGAAAATGTTATTTGGAAGTAATTGATTTAAGCTTAACTTTACTAAGTATTAATAACTAATGTTTTCTTTCAAAGATGACAGTCTTTAGTAGAGGCTGGAAAGCAAAAATCAAAAAATGAGTCCCTTTTTGAATGTTAAGCCTCAATGGTTATAGTACAATGACAAATATTTTTCCCATTAGGGATGTTATTGAAAAGCTATTTTCTGATGCCATTGAACAAAGAAAAGAAGATATTCAACAAAACAGTGATGTAGCACGCAGCTTAGCAACCTTCCAAAAATATGGGAATGACCAGATCCCTACAGTTCCGAACACAGGAAGAATTAATCCTCGAGGAGGAGGGTTTTTCTCAGGCGTTCTGACAGCTTTAACTTGTGTAGCAGTAAGTTTCATCTGGTTGGTTTTCCATATTTCCTTCATTAAGCATGCAATCAAATAAATTACATGCACGTAAAAAAGATTGTCAGCACAGAAGAGACTTCAGCTGAGCAGGGTAAATAAGGTTTGAATAAGGCATTCAGAGTTGCCTGGCAGGAACTACAACTGCAATATACAGCAAATGGCAGTTAGACAAATTGGGTAAAACTTGAGATACTTGCTTATAACCTGAATATTCTAGAGTCCCTAAAATGGACGATTCTACATGTCAAGACCCTTAACGCGTGTTTATTGGTATCATTAATACATTTGCTTTGCAGGTAAAGGATCTCTTTTTTCTTTTTTTACTTTTTTTGTTTTCATTTTTTCTTTTTTTTTTTTTAAATCTACTTATAGGTAGTTCTACTTGGATATCACTGGAGTAGCAGAGAATTTGAAGAAGATCATCTTGTCCACAAGCCTGTTGCTAAATGGACTGCTGAGGAAGTGATACTTTGGCTAGAGCAGCTAGGCCCATGGACTTCACATTATAAAGAAAGATTTTTACTGGAGAAAGTGAATGGAAGGTGAGAGGCCTAATTGTCAGGAACAGCTACCGTTTGACTGGACTACTGGATACCTTCCACTGGGGACGGTATATGGTGAAATGACCGTTCCATAGACTGGCAATATTCTGTTGCTGTATCAGAATAAAATTCAGGGGAAGTTTTAATACTTGTAGTTGAAAACTTCAGTAGTAGATACTAAGCAAGCTAACTGAAAATTTCTGAGAACTTTTTTAAATGCTGACAATGCAGACTGAAACGATACTGAAAGTAAATTTCTATTAATGTATTATCCACCCCTCCCACCTTTTCTTTCTCGTGAAAATGTGCATATGCTGTATATATTGTTGCATTCCACCCAAGAGCTCTAGGTTTGATTTCAGGAGACCAGACTAGATCTGTGAAGTACTGAAGAACTGTGTTCACTAATAGCCAACAATTTGCATGCTGAAAGCAGGCAAGAGAAAACTTGAACAGAAGGCTATTTAAAACCCAGGCTCTGAGATGCAGTTGATTCAGAACACTTGATATGGAATGTAATCCAAAAGGTGATACCTTCTATCAGTAGCTTATTGTTTCAGTATGTAATTGCTAATTAGTTACTTGTATCTTTTTGGTGAAGAGGCACTGTTTACCTTCTGAATAATTCTGCTTTTGTAGGCTCCTCCTAACACTGACAGAGGAGGATTTCACGAAAGAGCCTTACAGTATAGAGAACGGTAACCACAGAAAAGCTATTCTGGCAGAACTGGAATGTGTGAAAACCTTAGGTGTTAAACCACCACAGAACCTTTGGGAATACAAGGTAAATTTTATATAAAGTCTGTCATGTATATTAAGTATTTTTAAAACAGTATCTTTAAAAGAAAATTCTCTTAAAGCCATGAGGAGAGTTAGGGTAGTAAAATTACCTGTGTAAAAACGGCTCAGTTTAATGAACTGTTGTATTCAAAAAGTGACGCTTTGAAAAATGATTTGTCACAAAAATCTAAGAACTGCCATGTCGCTTCCATTTTATTTTTTCGTTATTTAAACTTGATAATTTTATACCTTTCAGGCAGTAAATCCAGGAAAATCACTCTTTCTTCTCTATGCACTGAAGAGTTCTCCAAGGCTCAGTATGTTATACCTATATTTGTTTGATTATGCAGAAGCTTTCCTACCTTTCATCCACACAATTTGCCCTATGCAAGAAGACAAGTATGAAGATATTGTCACAAAACTACTAGTAAGTGTTCAAAACATTAATTATGCTACTTGCTTTAGTTATAAGCATTTTAAGACTAAGCAGCATAAACCTGTGATGTAATTATTTACCATTTCATCTCTTACAATAAAACTTTTTGAAAAAAAAGTCCTACGAAGTGTTTCCTTGATTTTGTTGTATGTGATCACCTGTGTTGTGACCATTACCTTTAGTAAGATTGATTTAAGGCTTTTAAGACTCTAAATCTGTGAAACTGATTTTTTTTTTTTTTTTGAAATTCCCAGGACTATAGAAAGGCTGTTCACTGAAAATACCTATATTTTACAAATGGCATTATAAGGTCTGGCTGCCTCTGATGTTTTATTCTAATCTAATGGAAATTACTGTGTTATAGTATTATCTACCAGAAAGTATAGTACAGATAAATTACTGCTTTCAATGTAGGAAAAACCAATTCTTTCAACAAAAGAGTAGCAGAAATATGCCAGTATTGTGTGTGTTTAATAGGAAATTGACTAACAGTTGTTTTATCCTCGTTTACAGGACCTTAAGGATCCTTCTTGGAAACAGTGGAGAGAATTCATTATAAAGTATGTATTTTTGCCATACCAGTTGATAGCTGAATTTGCTTGGGATTGGCTGGATGTGCACTACTGGACATCGAGATTTATAATTGTAAATGCCATGTTGCTCTCTGTTCTGGAATTATTCTCCTTTTGGAGGCTCTGGTCAAGAAGAGAATTGAAGTAAGTCGTACTGAGCTTGTTAAAGAGGGCAGGAAGTACACGGCCTTATAAACAGAAAGTAACAGTCTTATGGTTTCACAGTTGTCTAACCACAACTCTGAGGTTAGTAAGAACATGTGAATCTGAATCTGCACATATACTAGTACTCTTGAATATCTTTACTTCTGTGAATACTTGAAAGGGTTTTTTATAGCTGGGTTTACTGATCAGATGTAGCAGATGCAGTAATGGTAATAAGCATGTTCTTACCATGGGGTAAATAATAACTCTTACCTTGAGAAATTGCCTTTCCTGGTAACTGGTGTTGGCTGTCGGCTGAGAACTCGATACATATGAATTTGTCATGATGCGCTTGCAATACAGTTCCTAAAGGACGAGTCCTCAGGATCATAAATAAATTTAATTACACTGATACTATTTCTGATAGGTGATCAAAATTTCTGTTTCCAGTTACTGCTTTAGCCTTAATTCAAGCATATTAATATTGCTTCATTTCATTTACAGTTTTTAGAAGTTGCCCAGGAGAAATTCTTGTTTTGAGGTATACTGGGTTTTGGCTTCCTCTGCCGGCAGCCAGGGGGCAGAACACGTTCCACAAGAACAGGGCACCTGAGCGTGACCTATGACGAATCTGGAATTTGACCACTTTAACTTGCTGTGCTTTGTGGTCTGAATAAATTGACCTAATGCTTCCTCATATAAAACCTAATATTACTGTATTTTAAAAAAGATTTTTGGAGTGCAAAATGATGTTTACAGGTACCTGAGTAAAGGCTACATAATTTGAGGCTTTAGCACGTATTAGCTTTTCTTAGAATGGGTAAAACAAAACAAGTTCCTCTAAACCTCTCCCTTTCCTTTTTCACAGGACTATTCCCCACAGAATGTGGAAACATTTCTGGAAAGTCTCAACCCAGGGTCTTTTTGTTGCCATTTTTTGGCCTTTTATTCCTCAGTTTGTCTGCAATTGTTTGTTTTACTGGGCCTTGTACTTTAACCCAATTATAAACATTGATCTTGTCGTGAAAGAAATAAGGCGTCTGGAGACACAAGTGCAGTGACTGGCATTGGAACTTCTGAGCTGCTTAGCTTCTAAGAATGGACATTTGAAATAAGCTTTGCTTTTCTTCTTTTTATATGTGGCAGTGAAAGTGATGGATTATGTTAACAAACATACAAAAAAGCCTTAAGGTAAGTTCCTCTTAAACCAGCTGATTCCAAATCTGAGGATGGGATTTGTTATCTGAAAAGAATTTTCTCTTGAAAAGAAAAAAAAAAATTTACATTCCTGATTTAGCCATGTAGAACTTATACAGTCATGTCACCCTGTTTTTGATCAAATCAAACTTCTCTGTTCCGTCTTGAGCATTCTGGTTACTTTCGAGCCTGCCTTAAAATCAGTGTCTTCTGAACAGCTGCAGTGATTACTTTTTTTTTAATTTTATTTTTTTTTAACTTAGTGTTTCATATCAGCAGTGTGTTTCTCGACTTAAGTTTGCCAAAGAAAAGCTCTTTCGGGATAGGCTTGATATTGAAAGTTCTTCGATGTTTTCAGTCTGCTTTACATGTCAAGTTGTGACTGTCATTACACAGTCTCACAGTAAAGTTTGTTCTAAAATGCCCACTGTTGAAGGCAAAGATTGCTTGAGTTTTCTTGTATTTTGGAAAATGTGATTGCCATTCAAAATTTTTTATTCACATCAGTTAGACTTCGTCAGTAGCTTCTTTAACGCTCTCCTCATGAAGTCTGTTGCTAATTCTTAAATTCAGGGTTATCTCTTAAAAAGGATTATTTTGGAAAAGTGACCTGACACTGTAATTACATCTTAATGCAATATAAGGTGTGTATCTAGATCTGTGAGCGAATATTGACTGGAAAGTTATTTTCTGTAAACAGGATTGCCATTTATTAATGTATGGGTTTTGAGTGAAGCAGAAGCTAGATATTTCAAGAGCTTTGTCCCCTTGCATTCTACATTGGTTTGTGTGGTTTTTTCATTTGTGTCATTAATATGAACTTTACATTTGCCTATGAATATTTTTAAGATTAAAGATCTCTTTTGAAAACTTCATCCTTCCCAAAGAAGTGTTGTTATTTTTTTTATATTGAAGTACTTGTCATTAGCTTCAACACGTGCAATCTTGTTCCGTAACCCTGCATCTTTAGGTAAGTTAGGGTGGGTGAAAGTAGGCGTAAAACACTCCTGGTTCTCAAACTGCTAAAATTAGCAGTTATTAAAAAGGTATTATTCAGCAATTCGTGTTACTGATTTCCCAAAAGGTTTCAAAAAACTATGAAGTAACCCTAGCTAAAACCGTCTTTACATCCTTCTGAGGTATATACACTTGTGAACTTTGCAAACTCACGCTGTCCAAGACCAAACGCTTGTGGGAAAGGCAGCTGGTCCCAGTGACAGCTACTTTTCTCATCTTTCTGTCTTGGGGATGGTTTGCATTTGCACTTTCAAATCTGGCTCTGGAGTTGTAAGGGCAGAATTCCCGAGTACCCACAGGAAACCCAAGGTGTACATAGAGTAAGGAGCTTGAGCCATATCAAATGAACAACTTCTCTAGAAAACTGTATTTAAAAAGTAAGAAAGAAAAAAATAATAGCCATTTTTTAATACATGGAGGACTACTGAAGGTGAATGAGATGCAAAAGTTAAATTAGGCTTCATAATAAGTTTAATATAGATGAGAGGGCTCTTTGTGCTGACAATGTCACTTCATACATTTCTTCCATTCAGTTAATAAATGTTAAGGTAGATGTTAGTGGAAAAGTTTGATTTGTATCTTATAGCCAGTGGAGGGGAGTGAGGTGAAAAGTTTACGGTGAATGATATTGTGAATATGAATATAAACAAAATTAATTTTAAGTCAGTTACTCCTTAATCTGATAAACTCAAATTCCTGTTTAGTCAATAAAGGCTTACACAGACCTAATGAATTTGCTTTTAGTCTGTGCATTGTAGAAGGTAAATAAGAGGATAAATATTTGCTTTGGCCATTGTGGGGTGGAGAGGCTGAGGCAGAAAATCATTTATTGTCACTACGGTGACAAAAACCCCCCCAACAACGTTTTAGATTTAAATGCGTACAAAGTTTTCGTGCAGACTGATGTCATATGTCTAATACCTACACAAAGGCTGAATCTCACCACACATAAAGTCTGGCCACAAAAGGTATTTTGTATGATAGGGAGCTCTAGAAAAACATTTGGCAGCTTCACGGTCACATTCACATGCCATTTTCTGGCATTTGTCTTCTAGTGATTCTGAAAGAAAACACAGTAAGTTTGATGTTAGTGTGAAGTAATTAAAAATCCTAAATGGAATACCAAGAATTGCCACCTCATATTCCATATTTGCCATGTCAATGGCTCTTACATTTGAAGTGCAACAGGAACTGTAATGAGCTTTAGGAGACCTGCAGTTCTTGTGTGTTGTTCTGACAGAGCTAGGACATCTCAGCCACACGGAATATACAAGCATAGTTTGTTTAGCAACAGCTGACAATCAGTGGAACATCTTGGCCGGTGAAAATATAATAATTGGGTAAAGACTTCTTCATGTTCTTTAGTAAAGGAATTCTGATAAGTGATTGCCCTTTAGAAAGGGGTATGTGACCCTCTCTGCCTGCTCTGCTGCTGTAGTGAAACTTGAGTTTGGGGGAAGGTATTTTCCATTTCACATATGATTTAATCATTTGATCTGCTAAAGGATATAGCATTCAAATTATATATGTGAAATAAGGAATGCAAAGACGTTCCCTGTTCAGCTTAAATCGCCCACCTTTTTTATCAAGGCATTCAGTAAGAATTTAGGTAAAGTGTGTTTAAGGATGGTAAAATCTATGTCTGGCCATATTTGTTTTATAATTGTGCTGTTGTAACTTAACAGATTTCTTGGCATGAACGTTTCTTCTTGGCATGAACATTTTCTTCTACAGCAATATATTTTGGTTTTGTTGTGCCAACCCAGAAATGTGTGTTTTTTCTCTCTGCAACTGTCTGTAAACTGAAAAATTCTCGATTATATTTTGTCTGAGTATTTATCATTTTGAAAGCTTAGCTGAATCTCTGCTTGAGGTTTGTCTAGGAGCAGAACAAGTGTTCAGTTCTGTAAATTAACTCAAATTCCGCGATGAAATGGAAGCATTCTTAATGTATGTATATTGCTGCTGCAACTAGCTGCCCCAAGAACTACTCAATAGCACAAGCAGGATTAAAAAAACCCAAAAACCCAACAGAACATTAACGGAGACGAGCTATATTCCTTCCCTTGTTATTGCTCCAAACTTAATCATCTTCTTGGTACGCCAGGGACTTTGTTTCAGCTTTGTTTCTTAATGGCACTATCTCGGCTGGTATTTTAAAGTACTGTCAGCTTCTGCGCTGGAACAGGAGCAGAACCTTTACAGCCAAACAGAGCTAGACTGTAGCTTGGCAGTTGAGTTTGAGAGACAAGATGCTTTGTACTTCTGAAGCACAGGAGGAAATGAGCAAGTAGAGATTCTGCATGAGGTAGACACTTGGGCAAGGTAAAAGCTGAACGAAAAGGAGGAAATGAAATAGTGTCAAAAAGCTTCGTTTGATTTCAGGTCAGGCAAATTCTAGACTGAGTTATGAAGTGAAAGGTTTGTATATTTTCTCCGAGTGGCCTAATGTGTTGCCTTTAAACTATGGTAGTTAGAAACTCACACTCATTTTTGTGAACAAGTTTATATAGGGGTCTGTGGTTTTTTGGTGCAAATACTGACAGTTCTCAAGCTGATTTGCATTCTAGGTAGTAGCACAAAATTGTATGCAAAGTAACTTTGGCCTAGCACCCGATTTAAAAAACAAAACCTACAACAACAACGAAAACCCTGCAAATTTTAGGGGCTTGTGAGAAGTTACAGTTTCAAAAGCTCTTTGAAGTATAATGGAAAATATTTGCTAAAACTTTGAAGTTGTGAACAAATAATGTAAAAGAAATGCTGCTTTTTCCCGTTAAACATTTTTGTTTGTTATCTATATCTTTCTAATACTATAGCATGGCAAGTGTATTCAGTTCATATTTCAGAGGAATCCAACAAAATTTATCAGGATGTGGTCAGACATCTGTTGCAACTTACACGCTAAAGATGTAAATATTTTCAAATTAACATCTTATGGCTGGTGGACACCTAACTTCCATAAATAAACATACTCATCAAATATTTTCTTACCTCAGTGTTTGAAATTGTAAGTTGTAATTGTGAATTAATTCATAAATTGCAGCTGCTAGCGGTGGGCTCTGCAACTGCTCAGTGGTAAGTATGCCAAAAACTTCTCCATCAGAAACTTAGGAACAGTGTGAAATATTTTCTGCTAAGTGTAAAAAGGATCCTTGTTAGACAGTTACAATTTTCTCGCCTCCTGTTGGTAGTTGCTTTCCATTTGGAGGCTTGCAGAGAGCAGCACAACATGGGTTCCTCAACATACATAAATGCCAAGTAATAAGGGGTTTTTTTTGGTAGTGTTTTCTGAAAGGGTAATAGAAGCTTTTAGATCGGAATTTTGCTTGTTTATGTGTGTCAGTAGGTGGGGCTTAAGAAGAAGCAGCTGCATTCATTTGGTTGGATAGCTGTGACTTCTGGAGGCACGGCTTACTCTGGCAAAAAAGTCACAAAAGGAAGGATGCTAAAATAAGAATTTTATAGTTAATTAAGAAAACGTCTTCCTACGAACTCAGTGAGACAGTCAGTAGAAGTAAAAACAAAGAAGCAAAACCACGAAAAAACCCTTCACTAACCAAAAACTCGAAGTGTTCACTCACCGCAGACAGGAGTGTTGTCTTCACATTCCCAGTGGTAACTTTCAATCTTGGGGTGACAACCTGCCTGCTCTGCCTTACCGTAGCAGCAGTCGTGGTGAAAGCAGCACCTGAGAGTAACAGAAACGGGCTGGCCTTAATTCACGTGGTGGCGACTCATGGTCGCCTGGTCTGGATGGATTCTATCAGTACGTTTCTACAGGCTGTGAAATTATAAAAGTCAGCGTATGCGAATGTACCCTGCTTAGGAGTCAAACCAGGGGAACTGTTTAATAGGTCACCTGGAAAAAATAGTACTCTTTCGTGCAATCAGTGATGAGGAAAATGTCTGATACATGTTGATCTAGTTGAACTTCCTCATAGATGAAAGCATAAGGAATCTTTAAAGCATTCTCAGTTTTAAACACAATGAAGTATTATGTGGATACGCATTAATGGCGTATTTTAATGCTTAAAAAAAGAATTACTCTTCTGGTGTAGAGTCATTGCAAGCCCGGAATAGCAAGTAGGGGAGGTAACAAGGACCTGAATTTAGATAGCTTGTAAGTTTTTGCTGCAAACTAACTAAGTATACTCTTTTTTTTCTCTCTCTCTTTTTTTTTTTTTTTTTTTTTTTTTGTCTCAGTGGAAGAACAGGATATACCCGTGAGCTATTTGCATCCAGTCATTCAGTTCCCTCCTGGTAGCCTAAGACCATATTACAGTAGGCACATGATGTTTAGATGGTGTTTAGATCGCCTGAGGAATTTGTGTCTGCAATAGAAAAAGTTAATGCTGTGAGCTCTCACTTGCAATTACTGTTTTTTCCTATGCTTATTAAATAATTATGTGGTAACTCCACACAAATCTGCATTTAAAGGTGCTGGAGTACATAACAGTTGGACAGCATACGCCCGTGAAGTAGCTCAATACATCCATTTCGTGCATAGAAATAAAAACAATAAATGGACTTCTAATGAGTCTTTGTAGCAGTCCTAAGGTAGATAAACCAGGAAACGTGCCTGTTTTTGCCATAGTGCACTCCATATTCATGTATTTACAAAAATTCTTAGAATTACTTTAGTTTTCTTTTAAGCATTTCAAATAAAAATAGATGCTTAAGGGCTTTACGTCTTATCTTATGAAAACAATATATGATGATCTCTATTTGAAAGTTTATTTTTATAATTGGCAGGCAAAAATCTAAATTGCAATAACTATTGTTTGAGTAATTCCATTACAGACATTCTTTCTTCAGATTAAGTATTTTTGCATTTTCACTTAACTTGTTTTCAAGCATAATTCTGAATGTAAACAGCCCACAATGTAGCTTAAAACTTTAAGAAATCAAACTCTGTAAGAATGTTTGTCCCTGAATTCAGTTGGTGCAACCGATTCTGCTCGAATGCAGCAGAGCACACGCTCCCTCCCTTCTGGCTTGTTCTTAACATTCTGCAGCTATTAAAACCCAGACCACAAATGGCTAACCACGCTTTGTGAAGAAGCAGCTCCTTCCTGCTGTGGGACTTTTCCAAAGTGAAGAAATGGCCTACGATGAAAGACTGGCAAACTGCAGATTCTCCATCATTATCTTTAGGTATAGAGACAACCAGAACTAAAAATAGTCCCTTCTTTTTGTATGTGTTCCCAGTCATTAAAGTAGCAATTACATTCTACAAAATTACCTTTAAAATAACAGATTACACATCCAAAAACTTGAAATATGTAGGCAAAGATTCTAAAAGTTTTATGTCTAATCATGACTAGAATCTTTATGGGAAAAAAAAAATCAGATTTGAACTTTCCATATATTCTACCCTGAAGATATCAGACATTTGTTTTCCTTTTAATTTACAATATATCTGTCTGATAAGCCAGAACTTGAGATGTCACATACGGTGGGGAAGTGTATCATTATAATGATAAACTTGAAAATATAAAACCTTTATACTGTAACCCGAAAATCATCTTCCTGTCAGCTAATGTTCAATTATAAATTAAATTGCTGGTAGCCAATATGCTGAGATTCAGTACTAAACACAAAGGTCTGCTTTTAGAATCATTTTAGTAAAAATTCATAATTCCTTTTATTCAAAAGTTATTTTTCAAAAGGGTTGAATTTTGCATAATTTTCTATGTATTATTTTAAATACTAATAAAAAGGGGTGGATGGTAGTAGAATCAAAAGATTATTCAGTTGCAATTTATTTTTTTTAATTTTTACTTTTATAGATAGCTTGAATGCTTGAGCATTAAAGTTTCTGCAAGAAGACTTTAGTTCTTCAGCTCTTGGCCAAACAGCAACAGCAAAGAAACTCAGTTGTACTGGGAACCCAATGTTAATGTGATGAATTTGAATTAGAGGCAAGTAGGACTCGCGTAGATCTACAGTAACGCAGTTTTAATGCTTCAGAGTTTCTCAGCAGTCTGAGGTATGTTTAAACGCCGATCCCTTGCTGATGTTAAGTAGGCCTAATTCACATTTTACTCCTTTTACTCTGTCATGTGTATACATTCAGCACTTAATTACACAGATAAATAGTTACTCTTACCAGTCTACCCTGTCCTTGGGCCATCCTCTTCCTCCCAGACCACAGTAGCATCCGTAACGTAGGTAGGCAAAAGGAGATCGTCCTGTAGTACAGCGAATGGCTCCAGCTAATTCAAGAATTCCTCTTCGGTTTCTGAAATGGGCTTCCCCAAATGTGCCTCTATAAACTGTGGAAGAAAAACTCTTTATATTTTATTGAATCAAACATGCAGATGTAAGATAGTTGGTTTGGGGTTTGGTTTTATTTAGACTTTGATAATGAATGTCAGTACTTGAAAATAATGCATTTTTGACGCTTTGGGGCCACGCTGCTTGACCCAGCCCCTTTTTTACCCCAGTCTCTAGGGAGCAGAATACTGAACAGCGTCCTGAATAGCTGCAGGGGCAGACTGTGGTCATTGCCCGTCTTGAAACTGGTGAAGGCTAGCGTGTGTTCTGTGGTCGAGGTCCGCTGGTCTGCCAAGATGAGACGCCCGAAGCGTTGCAGTATTTTCTCCTTCCCATAACATGCCATTTTGCCCATGTTGTTATTTTGTAGAATGTAACACCTCATATTGGAGCAAACACATCCTCTGTGATGGGGTTCTGCCTTTCCTCATTGTTAACAAAGCAGCCAAATAACCGGCCGGGATGGTGGGGTGCGTGTAGAGCGGGGAAACGGGCGGGTGCTTGGAGTCATTTCCAGGGAAATTAGAAGAAGTGTTGCTTTTTTTCTGTTTCATTTTGTTTGGGTTTTTTTTGTTGTTGTTTAAGGGATTCTCACCGTTATTTCTTCGTAACAAGACTGTATTTAGAAACTTCATTTTAACTGTCCCGTGTCAGTGCTAAAGCAGTGGGTCCAGGGCAGCAGATGAATGTTGAAACACCAGATGACTCTTTTTAGGGCTCTGTGTCATCTTTCAGGTTGAGCTAACGCACCAAAGACCTTGAATGCTAATGGGCAGCATTTCCTTGCAGCGCAGGCTCCAAGCTATTTGCAACAATTTTTAAGAAGTTGGATGAGTACAAAACAAATTAGTGGAAAGCTGCTGATTAGAGTTGTCAGTTACTAATTAAATTAATGATTTATTTTGGTATGAGGAGAACAGTTTATAAACCTTAACTCCCAGTACTGGATACAGATTGCGAAAGACATACGATTTAATAAGTGATATTATCTGTGAGAAAGACAGCAGAAAAAATATTTAGACTTTGGCAATTTAAGGCTTTGATATTTATTTTCCTACAGAATAACTACATGATTATACAGTTTGTATATAATCTGTATAATCATATAATCTATTATAATAGACTAATGGACCAATCTATTATAATAGATCATATGATTAACTATAATCAGTTAATGGAAGATCTGCCAGAAAAATATTGTTCCCAGCGCAGTTGAGTAACTTGAAATGTGTGGGATGTTGGTGACCTCCAGCACTCATAATTTCACAAAACAAAGGGATTTAAACACCTCATGAAATCACCTCTTATGAAATACAATTGGTTTGTGAGAAGGGTAAAAAAGCTTTAGAAAGCATATTTGTAGCTAATCCTTGCTTATAAAAATAGCCAGGCTTCTTAAAACAGCATTTCGTACTTTTCTGACTGGCGACTGCTCCCAGATCTTGTTCCCTCCTGCTCTGGGGGTCTGTGATGTAGGGAGAGGAGAAGATGTTGAAACGAAGAGTGCTTAAACTTGCACACGCATCTTTGGCCATTGGTTAAAAGCAGTTGCGCCTTGAGAAGTTAAAAAATATTCCTTGGCTATGTCGTTGCTTGCAGTTTCATTTAAAAACTGTTCCATTGGCACTAAAACTTCCTTGCTGAGGTCACAAATGGTATCTATTGTGTCCTGGCTCCCATTCCAGGATATTATCTGCTGTTCAGTTATATAGGTTTTCTGGTAAAAAGATCCTCTTGTGCTTCCCAAGGGGTCCATAAGGCGTGTACTGGGTGGACTCTCTGAACCTGGAGTTGTAGGTGTCAGAATAACAGCCGTGCTGTGGAGCTGGCTGTGATCACCTCCCATCCCACTGCCGCTCTGAATATACTGCGCAGCTCTGGGTCGCAGAAGCGTCCGTTTGAGTATAGCCAGATCCCTGTCTCCATGAGAGCACTGAAAGTGTTACCTTCACTGTCAGCACAGACTCGGTAAATGCCCAGCTGAAAAACCCCCTGCAATGAGGCAGCAGCGTGACAACTGCCAACTGCCTTTACTCCCACATGGCCAGTAAGATTTGGCTAGTCTCGCAGCTAGCCCGTCGTGTCTGCAGGAACCGGGTCAGGGCTAATAGCAAAGCTGGGTTTGCTCTGCATCACATAGGGACTGGAGAAAGCGAAGAGTTTTTACACTCTGTCTCAGTTCTTGGCACGCCAGGAAGGATGGTGAAGGAGAGCTACAAGACACGAAGAGTAAACTGAGAATTTCCAAGTCATATTCCTGGTTTCATCAGAGAATTGTTTGCTCATTTTGGACAAATGCCAGTCCCTTGATTTAAATCCACGATAAGCAGAAGTGATGAACCGTCTGCTCCCTGAGAAGCGTGAGTATAACTCTTTAAAATGTGCCATGTAACTTAAAGAAAAGGACATAAACTTTTTATCCTTGCAATTTATTTGTGTTACAGCACCTGGACATCAAGGTATAAACCAAGACCGTATTGTACTGTAGATACCCTGAATATGATGGAAGGAAAAGCCTCTATCCCAGCAGTTCTGTAACCTGAGTTTAATAAAAGCAACAAAAGACCATTCCAGAATACACAGAGTGTGGAAACAATAAGAGTATCGGTATGACGCCGGCAGCATTACTGTACTAGCAACATAATACAATTTCCAAAGTATTTTAGCAGAACTTCTGTGGAATACAGTCAGAGAGCAAAGTAACATTCCGCACATTTCCAAATGTTGCATGATCAAGGTATGTTTTTAAAATTTTCTGTGTGGTTTTGTTTGTTTTTATGAAGACTTCACGTTTATCTTTATGGATAAGAGTATTCCTATAGGTTTGACTAGGCATTCCTGAGAGAGCAGTGTCGTCCGTGTGTACCTAGTCTGGTGGGGTTTTGTCATGCAGGTTGTGTTCAGCTCCATCAAACACAATACTGTGGGTGGAGGGAAAAGGGAGGGAACTGGATTGCATTTATTGTAATTTCATTGCTTTTAATGTGTATGAAAAAATCAAACCCGTATTGTTTTGGTCTCTAGACATCACAGGAAATAAGTACAACTAAGTGTACAAAAATAATTTGCAGTTACACAATTTGAGCCTAGTCTTGTTATGGCTTTTAATATTCTTGTAAATTTAATTCCAGTGCACAACAGGAATTGGAAGCTTGTTTAAGTTTGAACTGTTCTCATTCTTGACAGAAAACTTTAAAGACAGATATTTGGAGAGGGAAAAACTTTACAGGTGATTAATCCATCAGCAAACTCAGATTTAACTGGATGTGATGTAGCTGCTTTAAAAGCAAAGGTTGAGGAGAAACCCCCCCATACCAATCCTAAGGCGACTTCAGGCACCATAAAATAGCAGATGGGGAAAGAAAAACCCCAAACTAATCTATGCTGTTGTCTTTGTGATTGTAATGACTAACCCAGAGAGATCAAAAGCCATGAAGTGACTTTCCAAAGACTGAAATGAAGTAAAGGCTAGCGACAGCCTGAGAGAGTGACAGTAAGTGATCACATTGTATTTGCATTGTGCTTGATTTTAAAACTAATTGCTGTTGCCCAAATTGGAGCCCTGCCACGTTTGGGGAGTTTGAACTTCATCATGCTGCGTAGCTTTGTTCCTGTAGAAGTTCTTGAGAGTTCAGATCGTGCTACATCCTGAACATTATTATGTCTTTGCAGGATGTTTTCCACTATACTTTCTACTCTCCTATTTCCCTAGTTTTCTGAATAGCTTACAATAGTATTTAACAATCCGGTCCCTTAAATTGCCATATGCATAAAGGGGAAAAAAAATTTAGAAAAGCATGAATTTTTTGGAAAGGTCATATTTCCCATAATGTTTTATTCTTTGCAATGGGCACAATGCAAACATAATAATTATTTTTGCAGATATATAATTATATTTTTATTGAGATGCACAGCTTTGCATAATTATGATACATAACTACATTAATCATTAGCATATAATACAGTCTATGACGTTTTGTGGGTTTTAAAAGAAATTTTAAGCCATTCTTTCAAAGACTGAGGCTGCAGAAATATTTTTTGATGTTAAATATATGTAAGATTTCCTATAGTGATACTTCCTTTGCCCAGTCATAGTGCTCCAGTAGCTCAGAACTCAAAACTTTGGAATAAGCAGACTTTCTGATGCATCTCTAAGATTTTGCCAAAGTGGAAACCTTTGAACTGTATGCATTATTCTGTAATTCTTTTTTTTTTTTCCCCTCAGATTTTTTTCCTCTTGCTTCATAAGCCACAGGAACAGCCTTCTTTACCTCATCTTGTTGCCCAGACTGCTGATGTGCTGTCTCCACAAGCTGCAGTCACAGGTAATTTTTTGGAAGGGTAAGTTTGCCTGTTTTGATACTGCGGATCCAGCATTGAGAAACGGGTGAATTGCATTTCCCTTCCTCCTTGCTGCCCACAAACGGGTGACTGCGGCGCCTGACTCAGAGCGCTCAGGCTCTGTGTGATGATACTCCGGGCTGGCAGCAGCAGCGAAACCGTCTGTCATCAATGTTCTCGCTCAAGTTTGCGCCATGCGAGGGGCGAAGTCCGGAGGATGATCCCAATTGCAGGAGGAATAATGGGGGTAGAACGGGGGCAGTGGGCTTGGTGGGACCTGAAGTTGGCCCCGTTATGCACGCAGCCTACCTTACGCGCTTTATGCACGTGATTGCCTTTCCCCCTCTCACACCCTGCCTCACGCTGTGCCCACAGCCTGGTACAAGGAAGGATGGAGGCTCTTTGCCTCAATTCTCCTTCTGTTTGCAAGATTTGGTTTGGTACGTTTGCAAGCTGGGTGGGAATGTATAAAACAAGTGCGAGAAGACAAAAGAGAATCTCTTAATTAAGGCAGCTGAATTGCTATTCCGGAAAACTGGATTTTATCTTTACAGCTGTCACAAAGGTTTAGCATGAGGTTACTTTAATCACTTCAAAACAATGCCTGTCGATGTTTACTAATAGTGTGCTCCCGGTCTGCTGAGTATCCTGGGGCTGGAGTACCACACTACGGCAATACTCACTGAGCACCAGGTGTTGAGTACTTCAGTTCCACATAATTTTAAGTAGTTGGAGGTAAAATTGGGTTCTAACGTGTCGCCATGGGAACCTAAAATTAGTGGATGCTTTTTTGTGTCATCCCACCTACCCATCTGAAAAAAAGGGATGACAATACAGTTTCACGGAAGCGTGAAAGAAAGAAGTTCATTCAGAGACGAGACCGGTGAATGCCACAGAAAACCTATGAGGAGACGGACTGTAACTATTACAACCGGTCTTTAATACTGCTCAATAAATAGGACATAGGATGCAAAAAAAAAGGAAATAATTAAATGCTTGCACAGCGAGTTGTCACCTGTGCTCAGGGCTGAGGCAGGGGTCCTTTAATGACACCCTCACAGCCCAACGTGTTCCCAACGCCTGACTCACTCCTGCAGGGCAGCCCGGCAGCTCCCGGCCGCTGCGGGCTCCGCACCGGGAGCGCCGGGCACCGCTCCTGCCCCNGCCCCCCCCTCCCCCCCCGCCGCAGCGCGGGTCCCGGTACGCGGGTCCCGGTACGCGGGTCAGGGTGCCCGGGTCAGGGTGCCGGTCCCGGTCCCGGCGCTGTAGGGAGATGAGCGCAGCGCTGCGCTGCCCCGCGTCGGGTTACGCACGGCCCGTCCGCCCGGCGCGCGGCACCCCTGAGCTTGGCAAGAAAGTGCGGCGCGACCCTCCGCGCCGGGCCGGCGCTGCCTCCCCGCTGGGGCGCGTTACGCCGCGCCTGCCGGACCGACCGTGTCACCGTCCCTCGTGTCACCGCGCGAAGGCAGCCCCCGGCCGCGCTCTCCCTCCCCTCCCCTCCCCTCCCCGCCGCCCCCCGC
>VZSF01009057.1:718181-738480 GCA_013398295.1 Chionis minor | reverse complement strand
GCCGCGCTCGGCCGCAGGGAGGAGCTGCCGCCGCGGCGCCGGGACCGGGACCGGTCACTCGGGCACGGGGCAGCCCCCGCGCAGGTGCCCGCTCCTCGGGGGGGGGCGGCCTCCGCGCCGCTGCCCGGCACCGCCCCGCTCCGGCACCCGCCATCCCTCCGAACCGCGGCGCTTCCCGGGTCAGCTAATGCACGGGCACAGAGCCGGCAGCGAACGGCGCGGGGAGCTGGTCTAGTGGCCAGCTCTAGCCAAATACGTGCTGCGTTCGCCCAACTCCATCTCCCGACTGCTCCGTCTCCCGGAGCACTAAAGAACCACCAAATCCTAACACGGTTACGGGTATTGGCAGCTTGATCAAAATAACTTTTTAATCTTCCTTCAACCAAGTTAGAGTGAATTTTTGTACAGTGCACAATCTTTGCATGTTTTTTCCATTCCCTTTCCAACTCTCCGTTTTGTAAAGCCTACGACAGATGCCATGTTGCAGTCACGGTTCCGCTGCCCCTCTCAGCACACAGCCAGTACCACTGGCTTTCACGGCATTTTTCCTTGCTCGTATGTCCCAAGTGTTTCATCAGACCTTTAATTATCGCACTGAAAACAGCGTATTTCCTGCCAGCTGGCCAAGCAATCAGGACCCCTAACATTTTGGGTATCGATTTTTGTGCGTGTGTGTTTTTTCTTCTTTTTGGCATTATTTTATTCCAGGACATGACCCCCATTGGAACCCACTGAAGCCTACACTGCAAGGATAAGGAAGAAGAGATAAACCCAAAGATTTTTAATGTAAATTTCCAAGAACTTGTTCTTGGTCACATCGCCTTACTATTGTAGAGCAGCTGGTAGTTCTTTTTGTAGTGAACGGTGTTTTCATCACAGAAATGAAACGTTTTTTCATGTGCATACTGGAGGATAATTCTACTTTTGCATTAAAATACTCTGATTTCTGTGTCGTATCATTCCTCTTTTATCAGAAGTAGAGAGCTGTATGTGGTCTGATTTCAAAAGACAAAAAGCATGCACAGGCAGATCAGATTTGTTTTTGTTATGCTCTCATTAATCCACGCTCCATGAAATGTTTGTGTTGGCACTGAAGTCAGGGTAGCGTGGGATAAACGTGGAAGCGCATCAGTTTAAGGCAGGATATGGATATGCCTTTGGACGCCTGATACGCCTCTGTGCAGCTCTTGCGCACAACGCAGACACGGCACGTTAGCCCAGTCTGAGCTCCGCACCGCGCCTGAACCAGCACGAGGGGTCGCGGGATGAACCTGATGCACCAGAAGGAAGCAGGCTTGTGTTCTGCGAAGGGATGAAGGTTGTCGGAGGCTTTGCTGCGTGCCCGGAACTTCCTGCCCATCGATGCCAAGTAGCCTCGGCTAGGACGTGCGGCGGTGCGCTGCCAGCGGGGCTGTCTGTCCTGCCCTCTGCCTCCTACCAGCGCTGGACCACAGCTACCACCGCCTTTCCTAACAGAGGTGGACTCGAACACAAGCAAAGTTGGATCTGTGGCAACCGGCATCGTTGTCAGTGACCCTGAGAAGTTTTGGTAATGTACAGGTCATAATAGAAAACACGATCATTTGGCATCAATTTTTAAAAACTTTTTTTTTTTAGATTTTGTTGCTAGTGTCATCAACTGGGTCAAAGCAATTTTCCTATTACTCATGGAGTCACACTGCTAATTACTGTTACTCTATTTTCATACTGTCACTTATACTGCATTTGTTTACCGACTCTTCCGGTGCATCAGTCACACCTATTAGAACGTTTTAATAGTGTTCAACAGCAGTTTAGTGAAACTTCCAGTTGAACAGTGTCCCATCCAGCATACCATCGGATATGACAACGAAAACAGTATCCAGGGGAGCAATATGAATTACAGCTCATGTTTGCTCTTCATGAGACTGACTGACGCAACGTGTTACCGCACTTCATCTTGGATTAGTGCAGTCGATACGTTTTTCTCTGCAGGAACAAAAGTAATCTTAAAACCATTGAAAAATCAGGTGAGACTGACACGTTCCAACTACAGTTGCTGATTTCGGAAAGCAGACAAAGATGTGAAGTGGCAAAAACTGTATGAAGTGGTGAAGTAAGGAATGCCAATCAGGAGTTCTATTTCCTATGAGCTGTAGTAAGAGTTCACAGAACATCTACTAAATTGGGGTGAGAGGGGGAGAAATTTGATGGAAGGAAATACTTTGAGGGGGAGTTAGGTTGTTCAGTTAATTGCCATGGCATATGGCTAAGAAAATATACTAGTAACAGACTGGAAGTTAATATGGATTCCAATGGTATAGTGATTTTTTACTTAATGAGTTTCTAAATTCCCTTTAAATTTTTAAACAAAAATGTATGTGTCAGTGCAGACCTGTCATATTTGCTTTTTGTAGCATTCCTTTTATTTTATCTAAAGCATTTGGTAAGCGGTGTAAGTTGTATGTGACAAATGGTATTTTCCTTCTTACTGATGAATTCTTTACTCAACTGGAGCTGTGCCGGGGCAGGAAGAAGCATTTGCTTTTCAAATACACTTTCTCAAACAAGGTTGCACGTGCTCAATGGTTGCTTTCATTAAGTTGTTTTTAAATCTAAGGAACAGATTAATTGAGACAGACAGTTGTACTGAGGAACATTCTCACAGCATAACAGTATTATGGGCAAACTTGCAAAGTTAGTCAGAAAAGTCTTGTTTCTCAGTGTCCGTGATTCTGTACATGCAGGAGGATGACAGAGCATGTTAAAATGTTGATGGAAAGTGCTAGAATGGTCTAAAATATGGTTAATGTAAGTGCAAGTTGTCCACTTGTGAGCAGATGAAGGTAGTGATTCCGAGAGCAGTGTAACAGGACATTTAGTGCTGACTGAACAGCTGCAAAGCTGTGTTTCTGTAGCAACAGAAGTTGGTTCCATTAACACTTTTTATTTAGTAATCCTACTACATGAAGCCTGTGACAATTAAGCTATATGACATATTTGCTGCTCCACTGAATTAATGAACCCATAAAGAATCGTGAAAGAAATTCTTTTCCCGTTGTTGAAGACAGGAATGGAGGCAGAGGATTTGCTCAAGGTGGTGTATGATGGCTGTAGCGGGGTGGTGAAACTGCACCCTGGTGTTCTCCATCCCAGCTCAAGTCCCAAACTGGGGTCTTCTGTGGCACTGACTGCTGGAGGAAAATAAGGAAAGAAAACACATGCCTCACTGTGAAGGTATCAGAATAATTACAAGTGAAGAGCTGCTTCCCAGCAGTAAGTCAACTACCTGTATTTACTCGACTGCTATATTTGGCAAATGTCCCCAGGTTACCCCACATGTTCTTAAACACTGGATTGGAACACAGCTTTGTCCTGGAATACGTGCCTTGTAAGTGTATGTTCCTTCAGAAACCGAATATCCAAGCAGTACACAACCAACTTCTTTATTGTTGTTGTCTCAATAAAAAAACCCAACAGCCTGACTTACTCAATATTTGTTTGGAAACATTCAGTGTCTTTGTTCCCATTTTTAGATGCTTGGCTGGCTTTCTTCTCTTTCATGTCTTTCCATCTTCTCTTAGTTCTTTTTCACAACCAGTGCTTCCTGTTTACCAATGTTTTCTTCAGCTCGTCGTCGTGTTGGGAATGTTGTTCCAAAAACTATGTGAGTTATAAAGCATAGTTTGGAGATACAAGCTCCATGTGGAAGATTAGAAAACATTCTGCTAAGCCATTTTATACTATTTTCCAATGTACTTGGTATTATCTCCTATCTATTTCTAGATAGATATAGATACAGAACAAAATCCAAGTTTGGATTAAGACTATACCAGCTTATAGTATAACTCGTAATGTCTTTGGTAATAGTAGCATAATACGTTCTGGGGACCGTGTTTGTAGCGTTGTCATTTATCTGCCCTTTGGCAGTGATGTTATTATGTCCATTCTGCAAAAATACTGTGTTAGCACGTAGCTGCCCATAACAGCCATTTGTGCGCTGGAAAGGTTGTGATTACATAAATGTTCTTGAAACTGGTTTACAGTTATAATGTATGCAGAGGAGGTAAATTACTCCTACAGCTCTCTTTTTTCATCTGTCTGTCTTTGGTTTTGTTCTGTTCCAGATTCTACCCTGTAGAATCCAGATTATACTCTGTAAGTATAATGGCTACTAGCACAAAGTCCATCCTGCGCATACCATCACCCAGGAAAACAACAAGATTGCAAGTGTGTTCTTGGAGTCCCACATATATACAGACGCAACTCTATTTTTATGATACAGAAATATATTGTCTGTCTTTGAGCAAAGCCACAGACTGGCAGACTCTGCGGAAGGACTCCATTAACCATTTCTGGCTTGCTTGGCTCTTAAGTTTCGACAGTCCAGTTCGGCCTTCCAGGAGGCTTCTTACACGCTCAAGTCAAGTCCTACACTTCAGCACCTGCACTCAAAGACAGACGCAAGGCCTGCTTCTTGTGCAACCTAGGGCTACTTTTTATTTTTATATCTAGAAAGTAAGAGACTTAGCAATGCAGCTTTTCATTTTTGTAAAACAAAATTTGAAATCTCTGTCGTATCTTTGGAAGGATGCGTGACTTGCTCTCTTTTATATGCAACATTACCTGGCATTCTTGAAATGGCCAACGTAATAACCAGGATGATGGGATACAGTGACCTCGCAGCAAGTTTGTGGGTGATACCAAATTGGGGGGAGTGGTTGATACACTGGAGGGCAGGGCTGCTACTCAGATGGACCTAGTCAGACTGGAAAAATGAGCTCTTGGGGACCTCATGAAGTTCAGCAAAGGCAAATGCAAAGCCCTGCATCTGGGCTGGCATAACCCCACGCAGTAGGACAGGCTGGGAACCGACTGACCAGAGAGCAGCTTTGTAGAAAAGGAGCCGAGGGTCACAGCCGACAAGTTGACTGTGAGTCAACAGTGTGTGTGCTCTTGCAGCAAACGTGTCCGGCTGCAGCGTGGGCTGAGTGTACCCGGCAGGTTTGGAGGGAAGTGACGCTTGTTAGGCTGCATCTGGAAATCACTGTCTCGCTTTAAGAAAGGCATTGACATCCTAAAGTAAGGCTATTGAAGGCCACCAAACTCTTCCGGGGCGGCAGCTCATGACATAAAAGAAACAGCCGAGAGCTGGATTTCCTCATGTTTAAAGAAGATGCTGGTGAGGGGAGGTCGTACTGCTGTCTACTGCTTCCCAATGGAAGGGCGTAGAAAAGTTGGAGCCGGATTCTTCCCAGAGGTGCACAAGAAGCAATGAGCACCAGTTCACAACACGGGAAATTCAATATAGGAAATATTTATGTATTTATTTAAACAAAGGATGGTCAAACACTGCAACAGCTTGCCCAGAAAGGCTATGCAAACTCTACCCTTAAGAGATATTCATAACTCCACGGGACATGGCCCAAAGCAACCCGCTTTAATGGGATTTGCCTTGAGCAGAAAGTTGGACTGCAGACTTGCAGAAGTTCCTTACCACCTACGTGATTCTATGATTTTGTGATGTGATAGCAGATAGCTTCAAACTATCAGTTCCACCCTGCCAGGGAAAGAGAGTCCAATAGCACTTTTCATTTTGCCTAAAGGTTTCCATGAAACTGTGCCCTGCAGGCAGGGAAGGCAGTAGGCCTGTTCTACTGCAATAACAAATTCATTGATAATTATTTTTTCCACATATCACCAACTGAGCTATGCAAATGCACAGGGGAAATAATCTGTACTGAATTGAGAGTTGAGACTTTGTTTGCCTGCTTTTATTATCTAGACAGCTTTGTCATAAACAGAAGCAGTGCCGTTTTCATAAAGAATTGCTTTCCTACCGTTTCAACTCACTGTTCTGAAATTCCATTTCTATGCCTTTGTTCACTGTTTCTGAATCTTCTTCCAGTTCTATTTTTCCTGAAAAGGGGAGGGGGAGCTGCAGAATTGTGTGCAGTATTCAAGGTGAAGACAGAACAAGGATTTATAGAGACTGTGCAGGCTACGTTCCACTAAGAGGGAAGAGACAGAAATGCACGTACTATGATTCTGTGTAACTTTTCCTTTCAGTATGTCTGCCAGCTCTTCGTTGTCTTTAAATGTTTTACATTGTTTAAAAATAAAATGCAGATTTTTCTTACCTGTTTATTTGTCCACTTCTTACTGTTTTGTTCTTCATCCTATGAATGCTGCAACACCGTATTGGTCTGGTCTGCTTGTATTACAGCTCGCTTTCAGCGCCTTTCTGTGTAGGACGTCTGCTTCCTTAGCTGTGAAGAGTTTGATGGCAATTGGACACTTGGCAGAGGACAAATCTCTTAAGTTCTGTGACTACCAAAGGAAGGGCGAGTAGAATGTAGCCTTCGTCTCTTCCAGGCTAATCAGCACAAGAGCTATCTATCTTTAAACAGCTTAAATGCCATCCGGACTGCTTTGGGAACGGGGAAGTTACTGAATGTATTGCTGAGACACAAAAAAACCCTGGAAGTACTGAGGGGATTAGCTGAAGAGCTTAGGAGTAGGAGCAAAGTGAATATGAGAAATCTGGGAACTTAAGACATGTGGGATCAAAGAGGAGCTCAATAGTGCTGAAAAACTGAGTGCGTGTCACTTGTCAAACAGGCTCTGGATATCTGTATTTCCTGTGGGATTAGCTCCCATCTTTACTCTGCTTTTGCAGTGTGGTTGGGATGAGGAGTAATTGAACCAGAGAACTGTCAGCACTAACATCATGATTTGCTACACCTGAAATAAACCTGATATTTCCAAATCAGCCAAAAGGTGCAACAGTTGTTTGCTACGGAGTATGCACAGCGTAGAAGTGCACCACACGCAGGGCAGCGTTCACTAAAACGTTTGCTGAGCTGCTGTTGTTTAGCCACTAGCTGCTGTTTTGCCTTCCAGTGAGAAGTGAGGACTCTCATCTCAGCAGAAGGTAAGATTTTAAATGCATTCTCAAATCTGGGCCATCATGACAAACACATTATTAAGTTTTCTATGTGGCCTATTTTCCATTGCATTTGGAAGGCAACAAATGCCATGGGTACTATATAATGTAAACAATTTAGAACCATTTATATATCCTGTAATTATAAGGACTTAAGCTTATGCTTCTTTCAGTATCAATTACTGGTTTAAGAATACTTTTTCCTAAAACTAAGAAAGAGTTTATGATTTGATAGGCTTTACATTACCTTAAAAGTGAGCAGTTATGGACAAGAGAAGACACATTCAGGACACCTACAAGCAGAAGACTTGTAGGCTCATTGTCAGAAAAAGCTAAGAAAAGAGTAGAGTCTGAAGGTAGCTGCTGAAGTGAAGTTCCAGTACCTTGTGACTATGACAGTGCTCAGGGAAGATGACACTTAAATCTTACAGAATTCACTGAATCTTCAAAGACCTACAGAGATGTTGCATAGTTTCCATTGTACAGTTTGAAAACTGGGACACCAATGAGTTTGGCAGTCTTAAGACTTGGTGGTTCTTTTTGGTTTTATTTTAATACAAGGAAGATGCCCTGATTCAAATACATAAATTGCTTCCTTGGTTTAAAAGAATACAAATTCCTAATGATGATACTGTATTTATGGAATTTCAGAGAGAGCCATCTAGAAAAACTCTTGTCTACAGGTCCTGTAACTAATGAAGTTCATACCATCCTAAACACATAGAGGGGCCATATGCTTTAAAATAACATGTATGAAGAATCTTCTTCCTATGTATAAAGGAGAAAAAGTTTTAACTGCATACGAGATGCCATCACAAAACGAATACATCAAGTGCTGTCACGCCCCCATTTGTACTAGCAGCGATGAAACCATCGTTCTCTTTGCATTTGCTGTAGAGAATAAGGGAGTTGGCCATGCGGTGTGTAACAGGCATCACCGTGGGCCAGACAGCAATCAAAAAACAGAAGCAAGGCATTGGTCATAGTAAAGCTTTAAAAAGAATAGGTTTCTCTTCAACTGTTAGATGTGTGAATCTCGCTAAATAGATTTTAATTCTATAAAGCACTTATCCTAAAATATATATAGCATCAAGTCATAGGTGATCTTGAGAACCAGCAAAGGTAACTAGTAAGAAAGTAGTTCATTGCTCCGAGACCTTCTTTGCTAACTTCCTAGTTTCAAGTTTATATTGTAGCTTTCACTGATTAGCCTTTTAAAGTTTGCAGAAACAGACAGAACTATTCCCAAATAGACATTTTACAGTGATCATGGAACTCTTTCAGATGGCAAGTACTAAATATATTTTTACCTTTTTATAGTGTAAAACTTAGCATGTTCTAATGGTGTCTTAGTTTCTTTACCATAAGTATTTCCATTGAAAGTGTGCTGGATGGTAGAAATTTTGTCTAGCTTTGTTTTTTGACTATGGCATTCCTAAAAATGGAAATAATATGGTGATGCACATAAAATTTCATGCCGACCATATTCAGATTCTCTTTTGAAACAGACAGTTTATGCATACCTGACATTTTTACTTCACGGGGCAAAACAGGAATGCATACACAGAGTATTCTGAATTTTGTGTGGTCTGCACGCAAGATCTGCATGCTTACACTTAATTGTAATTTGATATTGCTGTGAGAATCCTAACCTTTTAATTTCCTAATTCTGTTTGGAATTATTTAATGCCATAATACTGTTTTAATGTTGCTCTAGCTATTTCCTCTCTCAGAAAGAAGAAAAGATAAACCCCTATTACTTTATGCACCATGTAATCCCTAGGAAGGATTTGCCAGGAACAGATAATCTTTGCTTGTGTTCAAGTCTTATTTAGAATGGGGGGTCAAGGGGAGGCATACCCAAACTTAATTACATAAACAATTCTAATTAATATTTATTTTTTCAAGCTCTGTGAGTTTTTGTTCAGATTTGTTCTTTTTGATAGCCACCAAAGAAAATACCTGTATAGTATTTCTTTTAAAAACCAAGTCAGAACTGTACATCACTCTTTCAAATGCGTGGATGTTCAAGGATACTTATGTGTTGAGATGCTGCTGAAGGTTCATTTTCCTTTCTTCCAATCAAATAGTATTTTTCATTTATTAATTTTTCTTGAAGCAACAAATAACTTACCTATGGATGTGTGCAAACATGTTTTGCATATGCATGCATGGACAATTAAATTGTAAAGCAAAGTAGTTAATTCTTTGTAATGTCTTAATCTCTCATCCTAGGGAAGGGAATATATCTTCCTTTGGACAGAAAGCAAGCACTAAATAATGTAAGCACTAAACAATCAATCACTTTCATATAAAGAAAGAACTATTTTGTACCATAGCACATACATTGCATCCCCCCTTCAGTTTTTTGTAATCTGCATAATCAGCTGATTACCCCACAACTGGAAGGACTGGAATTAGGTGGGTCCTTTTATGATCATTATGACTGCAAGGTAAAGGAAGAGGAGGAGCTGCAGCAGTCCTAATTTTACTTGAAATACTGGACTTAGGAACCTATGTGAGAACACCGAGCAGCACAAACCCTTAGAGAAGGGTCACCATCAAAACAAGCGTAACTACTTACTGGTAGGCTGCTGCTTTTGGGGGGCTTTTTTTTGGTCTTTGAAATTTGTTTTTCATTACTTTGTTTTGGCCTCTGCCCATCATCTTTTCGTCTTTGGCTTCTTAAATCACTTGTCATTTATTCAAAGAGCTGAAGGTCAGATCATCTCATCTGACTTCTATGCCACGGGTCCTGAAATTTCTTGTACCAGCCCAAGCAATTTCTCTTTGAGCAAGGCACATTTTCTATCCACTTAAAGCATGTAATTACATTTGGAGTCACACAGTTTTAGAAGATAAGGAACTTCCTGTTCTGTTAACAGAAGAACATCTTGTAAGGCGCCTGTGGCTGGAAAAACGTTGAATCAAGAGCAGGTACCAGAAGTAGAGATGGGACAGCCTAGTTAGGGGCAGGTTTATTTAAAACTGATTGACTTACAGTTAGATGGGACTATGCACATTTGAAGTGGGTCATATTTTTATATATACAGACAAAATTTAACAAAGACAACCTTTATTCCTAGCAAGAAAAAGTTGGTTTATTCATTAAAATATTTGTTAGAGGTAGTAATTTGGAAGAGCCTTTGAGAAAAGGAAGGAATGGTAGTAAATTAAATATTTAAAAGGTTTCAACTGACAGAAACTTTAGTCTTGAGGAAATACAAATGAAGTGTAAACAATAGTTACTTCAGGTTAGGTTCTGTCCTCAGTTAAACCAGCACATTCCTACTGTCTCTAAAAGGTAACAAAGAAAAATGCAAAAAGCTATCTAATACCTGACATTCAGCAGTTTACATAAGAAAGCACATTTTAAGGTAAACAAATAATCACTGCAACAGCTGCATAGGTTTAAAAACTAAAAGCTGAATTTTACAAATGTAAATAGCGAGACCCAGGATAACCAAAGCTTTATACAAAGTCAGTGGCAAACTGGTGATATAAACTTGGAAGAGCCTTGTCTTATTTTCTGTGGTTTGAAGTGTGCTAGCGCTGCTTATTCTGTCACGAATAATAATACTGTAGTTTTAAAGACAGGCTGACATGCCCAAACTGTGTGTATATACAAAAACCTCAAAAGGCAGGCAACATTTCCTTTTAAAATAGCTTCTAACAATGACTGAGCATAATTACACACGTTTCAGACTGAGGTTAGGAAGAATGTTAACTCTCCTGTCAATTTAAAACCTCCTCTTGCATACAGCCAATGGGTGGGGTGCCACATTTGAGAGTACAGCATTCAAGTTAAAAAACCAACCATCTAAGGTTTGGTTTGAGTCTTACAGCATACAAGCTCAAAACTCAAATTTTGTGGAAGCGCAGGTGGTTAGAAACACAAAAATGGTTTTATAATACAGATTAAAAGTGCATGAAATAAATGGAAAGTTGGTAAGGGCAAAGGTATGAGAAACAGGACTCTGCCTGCTGGAGCAATGTCTATGTTAATGGCAGTGCAATTCTGTTGCAATTGCAATTGTTTCCTAAAAACATTCCTACATTACTTCATATATCCTATATCCTGCCTTGTAATACCCATGTGGACCAAGATTGTTGCAAATGGTCTTGCTACTCCATCAGTGCCATTATTTGTAATAACCACTGCAAATTGCCTATTCATCTGCATCCTCTTCCACACTTCAGAATTAGAAGTCTGTGAAACTAAGTATATTGTGTTAGTCCACTGTCATGTAACTCTTATCACTTCTGAAATCGTGTCTATAGGAGTAATTTGTATATACCCAGATGCTTACAATACAGATCACAGCTATGTTAGCACTACTAAATTACGCTGTGGTAGCACAGCAGTTTACACGTGCTTCCCAAAATTCTTGAGGAGTATGTATACTGGGAAGTACGTGTTCAGATGTGAAGAAAATGTGCTAACCTTCTTTTTCCAGATACTAATTTCTCCAGAATAATTCCCAGTGGAATCACTAGCTTCCAGTGAGTGTGTTGTTTATACAGCACCTTTAGTGGTAAATCATTTAAATCCCAGAGATTTTTTAATTTTAGAGTCATACCGTCTTGAATACCAAGATGCTGGACAGTGATGCAATGTAGGATTCTTTAAAGAAAATACTTTCTTAGTGTGTCTATGGCAGCATTTATAGGATCAAAGAATATTCTGGGTTGGAAGGGACCTTAAGGATCATCTAGTTCCAACCCTGCTGCCGTAGGCAGGGACACCTTCCACTAGATCAGGTTGCTCAAAGCCCTGTCCAAAACATTCTCATGCTTTTCTGCTCTACCTCTATAATGCTAAATGCCCTTAAAATGCTAATCCTAGTTTAACAAAGAAATAAAGCAATTAAAATACTGGGGACTTTCTATTTTAGCCGTGTGGATATGATGAAACAAGACAGAGAGACATAACATTTAGCCATTTTGACCCAAGACTGCAGGGAAGCAGACACAGTGCAGATGTGTTATAGACTGCCGGATATGAGAGATACAGTTTAGGGGCTTTGAAGAGATTTAACCTACTTAGCTCACCTACGGAAAGGATAATCTGATTGCCAACTTAAAGAGGTTTGTAAGCAACTACTGCCTCTGCTCCTTTTGTTGAAATTGTGAAAAGAATTAGAACGACTCTTATTCAGTGACAGAGAAAAAGCCGTGCACCAGCGACACTCTAGGTTGTGATTAGGATACCTGACTGCAAAAAGAGAAAATCTGGCTTGATCCCTGCTTGTTTACGCAAAGGACTCCTGCAACTTTCTTCAGAGAGATGACTCCTGCTAAGAGCAATCTAACTGGCAAAGCGTGTGTCCACGTTAGCATTTCAGTTTGGCTCAGAAGTGAGGCAAACTGATCGTCCCAGTGTACTGCGCTTTGTTTGGCTTTATAGTCATCTCAGAGCACGTGACTTGAATTCCTCTGGGTAAAACAAAATGGGAAGATGTGCTCCAACCACCACATTCAACTCGTGTCTTCAGACTAAAGCTGTTGCAAAGTAAACCCCTTGAGATGGTCACTGGTGCTGAGCATTTGACATCCACACAGCTTCTGCTCTACAAACAGGCTTCTTTTGGCTTAGCCTGCTTGCTAAAATAGACCCCAGTATGTGCAAAGGCAGCAGTCAGCATACACCTTGCTTCCTGGCCTCTCCTGGACAACTCTTACTAAACGTACACTACTAGGAGTCACACTAATTTGGCTTTTACATTACTAAGAGATTGAGACCTTCTAGATCTTGCAAAGTTAAAAAAAAAAGTTGTTTTTGTTGCTACTCTGGCAGGGAACTCTCCCTGTGTAGGCAGGTACTCCTCAGTTGTGCCAGTGTCACTTGCTAAAGCACCATTCTTTAACTGAGAGAATAAAAAACTGTTTCCCTCTCCCTCATCTTCCTTATGGGCAGACAAAAAGAAGAGAGATGTGACAAAAAAAGAGATTAATTCACTTTGCCCATATTCCATCTTTTCAGTTACTCTAGAATTCTCTAGCATTAAACATCCATTGTACTTCATCTCTAAATATAAAGCCAAGCAAATAAGGACAGGAGTACTGAGGTGAAAAGTCAACATAGTGAATCTAACAAAAATGTATAGTTCTAAGGTACAGCTACAACAAGCATTATACATTGAATAAGACACTTCCTGAGATTCATTCTAACCGTGGATGCAGTGGCATTCTCTGTCTTCTAAAGGAAGTAATCAGACACACCTTACATTGTGAAATTAATCAGCGCAGCCATGGTTACAGAAAAGAAAATGATAAAAATAAGACCTGATGTAAACAGCTAAAGCTCATGATAATGGGTTAGCTAGTTACAACAGTGACGGAAATATTATATTAGCAAATAGGTCAGAAAATAGGTGTATTTTTGCTCAGCTTAATCTCCAATGCCTGTATATAACATACAAATGGGTAAGACAACAGTACGAAAGAAATGGAATAGAATAAAACAATCCAATAAATTAAGTGGGCGTGGCTTTTGCTCCATTTAAACCTTCTTAACCACAATAAATAAGAAAAAGATTCTTTCTAAAGGCTAGGAAAAGTTCTGATATTCTTTTCTTTAGGAAAACAGTAAAGACTAACATAATGTTAACAAAATGAAAATTACAAGCTTCTCAGAAAGAAGTGAGTTCACAAATTATAACTTTCATGATATGCTTTCCTTGAATCCCTAAAGTATTTTGATATATATAAATCAGTATCTCATTTTCCCAGATACATTCTGCGCTCTCCAAAAGTGTCCTCAGCTCACTGGACATAAAATGAGGTGCTGTGAGAACTGCCCACAGAACTAGCTGAACTTCTGACTGCTCATTACCCTGGCCAAAATTGCCTATAATCAGCTGGAATAGATCAGATATCATCAAATCAAGAATTGAAGTAATGTATATATGACTTCTTCCCCTTCNCCCCGCCCCCCCCCTTTTTTTTTTTCCTGGCTAACAGAAGATCTCTAACAAGTCACCCATTTTGAAAAATGCTTATCTTTTCTGTTGACATCCTCGTTAGATCACTCATCCATAACTTCATCACGCTGCAACATACTTTACTCATGATTATCCTCTGAGGCTATTCAGAGGCCCGAAGCTAAGGCTCATGATGGTGGCTGGCATTAACAAATTTCAACTAGCCCAGCTTAATATATTTGTTTTCTGTGCGCTAAAATATTGCACTGAAATTGCTTGATTTTTTTTTTTTTTAATTCAAGAAGTCCTTTCTGATTTTGAACCTTTCAACCTAAAAGAATTGTTATCTTTCTACTTTTGGTTGGATTCAGGAGAGACACTTGTAGCTACCTCTTGGGATTCAGCTCCCACAAACTGTGGGCCTGGCCACCACCCCAGGAAGCGCACAAGTGGGACTTATGCCCTCTGCTGGGCTATCAGACCGCGACTCCGCTACTGGGGAACACAAAATTCTTAGATTTAGGAAAATAATCTAGAAGTTATGGCGAGGCATTACAGAATTACTGTTTACTAGCTTTTAATTTTTGCTGCAGATTACAATTTGAGACATTGAAACAAAGCCAAGATACACTCTGTTGTGTACTAATACTTAATTTTTACGTAAAGGACATGACTGATAGATTTCTGTACCATCTCCTACGCAAAACCCCATAGGTGTTTCACTGACTTAAACAATTTCCAGCAATGTTTTAACAAGCCAGAAATCGTCAGTTAATTTAAAAAATACTAATTAGTTTCCTAAGGAAATTAAAATCTTCATAGGTTCATTCAGGTTCACAGCCTCGTATCATAAAAGTTACAGTTTAACTTGCCTTGTAGCTGTTCTCCAAATAGCCTGTTGCCCCTCCACCACCGCCAATTTCTTAGTGAGAGCAGAAATCACTTCTCTGCTAGGGCATTACTATTGTATGCAAAAAGTAAATTAACTATATCTGAAACATGGTTGTTAGAGTACTAAATCATAAACACAACTTTGCAACATGCCCTTTGTGTATGAACTTGTGTTCAGCTCAAGTCTAAGGGTAATCAAATAATAATCTAGAGACTTTTAAGAAACAGTAAACAAAAAAGTTCAAAAAAAGACAAAAAGGTTTTTTTTATTTCTACAGTGTTGTCTAGTACAGGATATTCTGTTCTTGCATGGCTTTTGAAAAAGAGTACAGACTGATGCAGTTCCTGGGTTTTTTAAAAAAAAAGTTCATCTTATTTTCAGGGGTCAAGCCCATTACCTGACCAGTAACTGCTGGAAATGACAACGTACAATGTCATCAACATTTGTAAAGGAAAAGTTTTTGCTGTTTCAGTAACGCAGTGAGGTCGGGTTTTCAGCAGCATGGTACGCACGTGACAGGAGACAGAATACCACAGAGAGTGTAACTGACATGCTATACTCAATGCTTTATCATGGAGATACTAAGAATCCATCCCTACAAACAAAAAAGCAGAAACAAAACCTAAGACTGGCAATACCTTTAGTGCAAGTCCTCCTTCATACGCTGGCCAGCTACAAAAATGTAAAATAGCTCTTCCCATTTTGGTCGGAGCAATGCTCACTCATCTCTGCGTACCCTAAGCAAAAAGAGGAGTGTCAAGTAGTGGCAGAAAATAGAACAAGAATAGCGTGGGCACCCCAGAAAACCACGCAAAAACTCCACCAACTGCAGACTGACATTTAGAATAGATTACATTAAACTATAGTTAATCTACATATGGTTATTTAAAATAGTGGGCATAATTGTGGTTAAGTCACTTGCCTTTGGAAGGGAATTGTTCATGATCTAATTTAGTTCAGTTTAATTCTGCAGGTTTCTCATCTCATAAAGATATAATGTGGCTTAACTGTTTCAATCTGGTTAATTCAGGTCAATACTCCTGAGCATGCCTCCACCAAATGAGTTCTGTATTTCATAATCTTGTTTTGTATGAAGTGGTATCTTGGTGAAGTATTTATAGAACTTACATATCCATTCTTTGTTGTTGACTATTTCCTTTGGTAGTAGCTAAAAACGTATATTCATGTCTGACCAAAACTAACCGGTTTTACAGATGTTAAAAAAATAACTTTTTTGAAATGCCCTGTTTTAATTATTCAGGGAGATATTTTTTTTTCTTCCCAAAATATACGTGGAATTGGAATAACCATATATTCTGTAGGCAGTTATATTCCATAACCACTGGTTAAGGAAAGAGAGCAATGTCATAATACATATATATATGTGATAGAACTCTGGGTCTGGGAAAGAATCAAGAACTGTTTTGAAACAGCAAAACCAAAACAATTTTGAAGGAAATACATTCCTGGAATTATCTCTACACATAACTAACTTATTTACGTCACAGATTCCAGTGACTTGTAATCCTAATGTCAGAAGTGTTGCATGATAAGGACTTCAGATGCTGCACATAAAGGAATACACTGAAAAAGCTCACTTGTTTTCCACTCATCTAAAACTATCATTTACAGCTATGTAGTTCTCCTGATCAGCAAGCACATAATAAACGTGTTCCAAAGCGATTTACTTTATAACATTTGAAATCGAAATTTAAAAATCGAACTGGTTTTGTTTCCTCTCCAAATTTTTTTTGAGAGTTCAAGAGAAGTCCCTTTGCTTGTTTTATTTTATAAGCTTATTGCGGAAAAAAAATGTTTAAGAAGCTGGCCATGTTTTTGAAAAAGGCAGCTGCAAAAATGCCTTAATTTCCAAGTACCAACTTTTCCTTAGCTCAAAATATCACTTAAACATGGGAATTCTCAAGAGATTTTTTAAAATTAACTACTTAATCGCAAGTCTTAAGATAGTATCGTAATTTAAGATTAACAACAACAAACAAATCTACTTGCAGAGCAAAGCGGTGGAAAGGACAGAATATGTATTTTCTTTTGTCTTAATAACGATTTAAAAAAAATCTATAATTGCACATTTTTCAGGCTGTAGCTTGGCCAAATCCGAAAACAGACACAAACATAGCGGGCAAAAGAAAGAGGGCAACAGAGCTGTAGGAACATGAGAGGTATGGACTATGGAGTCAGCACTTCTACTGCCAAATAACCCAACATGACCTGAGAAATTCCCATTTCTAATTCAAAAATAAAAAGAGTTGTAATAGCTAGTTTGGATTTAAGGTAAAAGTAATGAAAAAAGGAATTGCTCATTCTTGTTTTCCAAATCATCCTGGCAAACAATGGGACAGGTAACAACTGTTGTTCAGACTGTATCTTTCAATATTTTATAGGAACGTAACTTTTAAAGGAGTCTCCTAAATATATAGCATTCTAAATTTAAAATTTAGAATATGACAACAAAAACACAAATAAAAGATGACAAAATTTCCCAGGGAATTTAAAATAAACATATCAGAAACTGAAATACTTTAAATGTAAATATAATTTAAAATTATTATTTAAAATACTTTAAATACCTATTACGATTTCACCACAGCCTGTCCTGCAACACATTATTTGGTCTGTTGTTCAGCTTGAGACTTGGGATGTATTCCTCGACTTCAACTAGGTTCTTGGTCAGTCTCATAAAAGCAACTATAACATAGGCTTCTTATTAACAAGCCTACCACAGTGGCTAAGTTTACCACAAAACACCTACTGCTCTCCAAAGCGTGGGAAAGCTCTGTAACTTCTAGTTATATCTAGTACATGAAGTTTTTCCTTTTACTGTCAAATAATTAACCTAGTTTGCTCAAAATCACTGGTATAAATAGTGATGAAACACGTCATCTTAAAACTGCTTTTAGGATGATAGAAGGGTAATTCTTCAAGATAACAACTGCAAGATTTTCTAGCTGACTTTAGCCATATTCAAGCAGCGTACAGGGGTAATTCCTTCTTGATACAGAAATACGGTATTTCCAAATTCCCTTTAATGGATATTTTAAGCTCTCTCACACACAACAGTAACAAAGTTCTCTTTTTCATCTCAGTGTCACTAGGTCAGCAGTTGAAATTGTCAAAATATAATGGAGTTAAGTTTATGTAGGCTTCCACGAGTAATATTTTAAAATGAAAGGTAATCAGTTTCTGTGATAGGATTAATTCTCATCAGTTAACTCATGACAAGTTAGTTCAAGATGGTTTAAGTATAACTACTACTCTTTTCTTCAAAGTAGTTAATTATTATATCATGTAATTAATTTAAACAAGGAAGGAAGATAATTACTTGTTACTCTGTTCAAATTTAATTTATATAAAAGCTAAACATATTACTTCCACAAAAACTTACTTGGTCAGACATTTATAGTATTTCTCTTGCCACATTCTCAAGGTATTTTGCACACCTTGTCCCTATCAGTGGAACCACGACTCTACAGCTCCCGCCCTAAGGCAGTGCCAAGCTACACACGGCTGTGCTTCTCAAGCTGCTTAGTAGGGTACAATTTGTTACAGCACCAGAACAGTTTGTTCAATACCCTTGTAATTCTAATGCAAAATTTACTTTGTTTTCTAAGTGTTTGATAGGTAGAGTATTTGTACAGACTTTTTTAGCCATTTAACTTTACCTGATGCAATTTCCAGGCTCACTTTTGCAGTCGGTATTACATCTGAAGTGTTCCCAGAGCAGTCCGCCCATCGGCAGAGTTCTCAACAAGCCGTTCTCTAACGGTGAATGGTACGTCGCCAACCCTAACAGCAGGCCCAGAAAAATCAGCAGCATGATTTATGTAATACCTATAAATCAAATGGATTAACAGGTAGGATTAGTATTTCCATCATGCTACTACCAGCTAAAATATTTTATCTCAGTAGTGGTTTGTTGTTCTGGATTAGAACGACCATACTGCTTGCTCTCTTAAGCCGTGCAGTGTTCCAACAATTTTAATTTGGAACCGGATAAGCCGCCTTAACCATTTTTATGGTCTATTTCATACTTTATGAGCCATAGGTATAGTTGTTCTATGCATGATTTTTTTTTTTACTCTTTTGTTTCTCGCTTCCCTTTAGTTCCTGCAGTAAGCAAAAGCTCAATTTTGCATTGAGTCCCATTGCATGGGACTTTTTAAATTTCCTTCCACACACTTAAGCATCAACTATTTAATATCTAACTGCTACCATTAAATTGTCACACTTAGTCTCAAGATTCGACGGGACTGATACCGACCGGAGGTAATACATCCTTTGGAGCTGGGAAAAGCTCCAAGGCAGAGCTTCAACAACTTATTGTTACAGTGCCTCCACAGTAATTAGGCTGGAACAATGTTTAATTCACCAGACCAGGGAACTTCAGCATAACTTCACCTGATAAACTACTAATTGGCCGTATTCCTTTCAGCCTCCATGAATGGTGATATAACTTGTACACTATATTTGCTAAAATCTGGAAAGCTGTTCTTTGTACAGCCCTACCACAGACGCCACATCAGCGTGTCAAATGTTTATCACCACGTTATTTGCTGGGACGGCTGTGCAAACCGGTCAGCTGCACTAGTGACATCGCCGCCACTGGTGCTACCGGAAAAAGGAGACTGTTACCAGAACATGGGAGAGGAAACCCCCAGCCCCTCACCTGAGGGAGCGCCGCAGACCCCCCGCCGCAGCAGCTCCCGCTGCCTTCGCCGCCGCCCGGGGAAAGTAACGGCCAAGCAGCGTCCCCCGCGCCTCCCGCTCACCCATCTTTTATTACTTGGCGAAAGAGCTTCCATGGACGTACTTTGCGGGTTCCAACGCACGGAGTCAGGACACACAGCGTGTTCCCGGGGTCACAAACACTCAGCCCAGGCCGGCGACGGAGAAAACCGCGGCTGGCACCGAAGGGAAGAAGCGGCCAGGCAGCAGCCAGGCTCCCGCACCCGCCGGTTCGCTGCGCTCCGCGGTCGCATCAGCGCGCTTGAGGGCGCAGCGCCTAACACCGACCCCCGGGGTAGCGCCCACTCACTGCCGCCCCTCTCAGCCCAGCGAAGGCCGCTAGCGGGCCCCGGAGCGCTCCGCTCCGCCCGCTCCACAGCGCCGGCGGCACCGCCGCCTCACGCCGCCTCAGGGCCGGTGGCGACTGAGGGCGCATGCGCAGCGGGCACTCGCAGGGCGGGAGGCGCCGCACCGCGGCAGCCCGGAGCATGCGCAGTAGCCCCCGCGCAGGAGCGGAAGGAGACGGGTGACGTCAGTGGGTGCGAGGCCTCCCGCGAGGGCGCCGCGTAGCGGCTGATTCCGGGAGAACCGGCGGGAGGCCGACGGGCCTCGGGGCGCGCTCTGCACCCAGCTGAAAGGGGAAAGGAGTGTGGGGGGCGGGCCCTAGGCAGCCAGCCAGCCAATCAGCAGCAAAGAGTGTCACAGGCGCCACCAATCAGAAGCGTCGTTTTCCAAAACGAGTGTGGCGAGCCAATGAGAAAGCCGCCAGTGCTCGCGGCCCGGCCAATCGGGTTGGGCCGCCCGGCCGGCTGTCCC
>VZSF01009057.1:688338-717940 GCA_013398295.1 Chionis minor | reverse complement strand
GCTCGGCCGGGCCGGCGGGTTTGCCGCCGCCTCTGAGAGCTCTCCTGGTGCTTCGCGGCCGGAGCGGAAACCCGGTGTTTGACAGGAGACGCGGGGAGCCGAGCGCTGACAGCGGCCGGGCCGGTGTCCCTTCCCCCACCCGGTGTCCCCCCCCACCGGCGTCCCGCCGCCGCGNCCCGGTGTCCCCCCCCACCGGTGTCCCGCCGCCGCGTGTGAGGAGTTTTTTCAGGGTTTCTGCCCTACGAAGCGCCCGCTGCAACTGGTGCGCTGGTTCCTCCGTCTGAGGGCGAAACACCAGCCGTTTTCTGCTCTCTTGGTTTGTTTGAGAGCACTCGCGGGTGAGCAGCGTTGTTATTGCCCTTTGGTTACAGAAGCCCGTAACTGGATTTACAGGAAGTAAAAGAAAAAACAAAAAAACCCCAATATAAAGTCTGTTACTTGCAGTCATCAAAATCGACTACCAAAGCTTATCTTCGTGTAAATTCTGTTGATCTACCCGGATTTATTGATAAGATGCTCCTTCAGCTTGAGTTTTGGATTTGTTCTTTACTAAAATATCTAAGGGAACCAGAGCCCCAAGGTCTTCCAGCCCCACTCCTTAGTTTCCTAGGGAAGTGAAGTGACTTTACAAAGTGTCCTTGTTCTCTCCTGTTTCTTTAATGGATTATTAAAAAAAAAAAAAAGTGTAGGAAAGCTGTGAAAATAGAAATCGAACAGTATCTTATTATTTTGTGGGTAAGGAACAAGTGTGACTTAGTGCAACTAAATACTAAAGGTAAATAAAGAATGTGGAACGAGTGGATGTTAAACTGTTGCTCTATATTCTGTTTTGTTTAGATGTTTCATTTTTCATTTTGACAACAGTTAAGTTTGTTTCTCTCTACAGAAATAAAAGCTGAAACTGAGTAATGTTTGTGTTATTAAGTGGGTTTTTCAGCTGACATAACAGAATTGTGTGATTGTAACCGGAAGCATTAGATTAAGCAGAGGAATTACCTTAAAACTGTTGAGGCGTGCATTGTGTACTGTTTTCCCTGTTTCCCCCGCAGCGTGTTACACATTTGAAATGTCCTGTCTAATGGCCCAGCGATGCGTGAGCATGAATATTAAATCTTTTGTGCCTTTGCTGTCTGAGGAGGGTATTTCTAAAAAGGTTTTGTGTTAAGATTTCTATTTTCCCTTCCTCGTCTTGATGCCAGTCCAAGTCTGTTGAGCAGTTTACATTCTCTGAGGCATGCTTTGATTTGCACTGAAGTTTATTATCTGTCAGTATTCATTGAAACTGTCAGATGGTTAGGATGAGTAACAAAGTTGCTTTGAGATGTCTCCTTTGGGTCAGGTTCTTTGTCAGGCAGGGGCTTGGTGTCCAGTTCAATTCTTGGCTGGGTTGGAGCTGGGAGTAATGGAGATGTTTTTGTTGGTGACATCTCTCTAGGAAGCAGTTAGGGTATAGCTGGTTTTGTGCACTTCCTTTTCTCACTTGTCTCTGTTGCGGTAGGAGCCTGCTTTCTCGTGCCCCTGGGGTGGGAATTATATAGCTTTTTGGATCCAGACGCCTCAACACATTATGCTTGCCGCTGCTGTTAGCGGTGCAGGAGAGGTAGGCTTTTGCTCCTTATGGGAGAAAGGGCTTTATACTGCTTGCCTTTTAGTCATATTTTCACTCTTACTGTTTCAGTCTTCCCCATTCTCTTTGCAGTATTCCCTCTACTCTAGGACCCAGGGTGTAACTGCTCTCTTCTGCAGGACAGTCTTCCTATGTGGAAATATTGGTGAACTGTTCACATTTGATTTTATACACAGACTTCTGGTTTCATAACTTCTGATTGCTGATCACAGAAAGATGTAAATGATGGGTTGATTTAATATTTTGAGTTTGTTACCTTCTCTCCTGCCCGTGTCATATAGAGGGGGAGAAGGCTGATGCTACAAAACGAAAGGGGGTCTCTCTGCTCAGTGTGATTTTCAGTAGACTTGCGCCACAGTTGAGGCTCGTAATTCAGCTGAACCACTGGTGCTGGTAGAGATGTATCAGCAGCAATCTCGATAAAATTTTCAGTGTGCTTTGAACTGTACAAAGATCTAGTTTGAGATTCCTGTAACCCAGTAATTGCACCAATAGTGAACTCAGTGATGCATGACAAGAGGATATGCTTCCCTATCTTAAAAGAACGCATCTATATGCTGCACTTAGGTTTTAAGTTTTAGCTCTGTGGAGAAGGAAGTGCAGGGAGGACCACTGGCTTCAGTTGATCTCAGCACTTAGGTCTGAAGGTGCAGAGAATGCTTATTTAAAGTATTTATAGTAGCTGGAACCATTGATGTCAATAACAGACAATAACAGAATTATTTGGTCAGCTGAAGGTCACTAATTCCCGGAGGTACTAGTTCTGGTCCCCAGGTAATGTTATGCATTTTTCCTCTCCTCTCCATCTCTAAATAAGCTGTGTGCGCAACTGTAGGCAGCAGGAGAAGGGATTAGTTCTGCCCAGTTCCCTGCCCTTTGGGACTGAATTTTCAGCTGGAGGAACTTGTGTGCATGGCAAACTGTAGAGACTTGCTTTCCGGATTTGTGATTTGGAAATGGAGATGCTAGACTCTCCGAAGTTTTAAGCAGCGTGACCTTCCTTTTCAGAATAACCAAGGCCTGCATTGCTTCTACAGAAAAATCTCGGTTGTGTGCATTCTGTATGCATTTATTGACTTGCATTCCAAAGATCAGTTTTGCTTTGTGAGTTAGCGTAGCAGTTGTTGTGTTCAAAGCTCTTGGGCCTGAAGAATTATCCCTAAATATTGTGAATGTCCTTTAAAACTGATCTTGAATGCCTCAGAAGTGCTGAAATATAGAAACCAAGAAATTTGTCTTGCCCTGTGCTGGAAGGAAAGCAAATAACCAGAAAGAGGCGTAAGTGGCTTTGTGTAAGAGAAGAGTGTAGGTATTCCCATCTGCCAGAGCTGGCACAAACTGGTTTTCCTCCATATCTCCTGTTTGTATAACGGGACCAGCATCCATCAGAAAAGGTGACATTGGCTACTGGCTGTGTACTTTCTGTCACTTGGCTTCAGCTTTTGTGAAATGTGATGAGTTGAAGCCTGTGATAAAGATAAAACAATATAAATTGTTCTTTAACTTGTTTGGTTTGCAGCTTTTTTTTTTTTCTTTACTAGACTTAGTAAATCGAGCTTGTATTGGTCATGTAGCAGCAGCTGTAGAAATACAACATTTAATGCAACTATCAGTTCTACCTGTGACCTTAATTACTGATACATTAGTCTGCCTTTGTTTTTTTTTTGCAGATCCAATTCTGTTTTTTTCTTTCCTTTAGCTTGTCTCATTCAGTGAATTGTATGAAGAGTAAAACAGTGGTGTAGGCTTTGCTTTTCTAGTAATAGTTATAAGCAACAAAGCAAAATTTTTGCTTTTTAAATGTATGTCCATACGTACATTTGTTTTAAATTCTGTCCCTGCAAATGGAGGAGAAAAACTGTTGCTAAATAGGTGGGGTTTTTTGAACTTTGAAAGTCGATGGATGACGTTAAAAGTCAGGACACGATCGTTATTTGCCTTGTATGAGTCTAACGTGTTCCTGGTTGCTCAAGAGGATCTAAGAATAATTCAGATGGGAGAGGTGCTGTTAGAGGTGCTACCTGAAACAACTTTAAAACCTTTGCAAAATCATCAAATATTGGGGCAACGTGACTGTCAGAGTATGTTAAGGAAAGATAATTTTTGCCTGAACATCTTATGGATGCAGATGAGTAAGTAGGAAAAAAATAGAAAACTGCTTTGAATAATAAATTACACCACTCACATATGTTCGTCACTTGCCAGCTATTTTTTTTATATGTGATGCCAGTTTGTAACATTTCCATTAACTTTATTATTATGGAGAAATTGGATCTCCACATCCTCGAGTTTCAGTATATCATTTATTCTTTAATATTTGTCCTAAAGGTGATAAATAAATACAATTGTTACTATGTTGGACTTTTTTCATCTCTGCAAGTTGTTAGTGTGAAGTGTTGGGGCTGATTAAAATTAGTAGAGTAAAGGTGGTCTTAATACTTGCCCAGACCCTGACACATGCAAGCCTCTTGTGTTGGCAGGGTGTTACTTTGCCAGTGGTTAGTTCAGGGGACTAAAATATGTTTTACGTAGCGTACTTATTTTTGTGGGAAAGCATATGCTCATATTGCTGCTGTCTTTGGTTAGCGTAAGAATTTCTTACTCTTACTAGCCCTAGTTTGAATTCTAAAACCTAAACCGTGATTGAGTTAATAAAAGTGTTTAGATTCCCCAAGAAATTCCCTTTTGGCATTTATATTCAGATTCCTTTCTAGATATACTATTGTTATTCATTGAAACATTTATCTTATAATACAAGTCTTTGATATGGATGCCAAAAGCACAGTATGTATTACAAATTCGTGGAAGAAAAGGTGACGCATGAAATAACATGAAAAAACTGTTAGAAAAGGTGTTCATGGAGAGTAGATTACTCAGTGCTATTTACATACCTAAACAAGCAATATCTGAACAATTCACGTCAGTGAGCTATTGTAGCTGTCCAGGATATTTATCTACAGACTGATTCTTGGTTTTATTTTTCTATAAAGCTTGCTGGTATTAGAGGTCACGGTAGGAGGTGTGTATTTTGTAAAAATAAGTTGTGTTCTAATATTGCAATTAATCACAACTGTACGTGGCTGTGAATCCATACTTTAGCCTTATCTTGAAGGTTATACAGATCGTTTTAGCCTATTTAGCTTGAATATTTGTAAATGCAGCAAATGAAAGACATGAAGAAAAAAATATCACTGATTCAGACTACTTAAATTGGATTTAAATGTCAAGTTGACAGTGTGGAATTACATTAAAGTAGTTCTTTTTTTAAATGAAGTAGGTAGTCTTTGCTAGTGGTAAAGTTTCCAAGATTTTTACCTTGGTCAACCGGTAGATATTATTAAAGCAGTAGTATTTTGCTTCTAATTACACCTTAGCAGTTGTGTGATGATGACAAACTCTAGAATTAGACTTAATGGTAGTTTTGTAATCAGTTTGGGTTTTATTAATAAATATGCCAGGGTCTTGAGTTTACTTCTACTTCAACAGACAAATAAAAGAAATATAAAGCTATAAAAGGGGGACAGCGTGGAACCGTAGCTTGGTTTAGGAGTAATACATGTAAGCTGTGCTTCTAGTTTGGTTTAGTTTCACGAACATGACTCTGCAGGATCTGGAGTAAATAAGTGGAAAACGAAAGATGAAGTAGAAATTGGAAGAAAGGTTTTCTGTAGAAGTGCTGTGTAACTGGGCGCTGACAGAGGGGGCTGTTGGTTCTGACCCGGAGCTTCTACCTACATCACCTTGAGCGCTGCAGCGTTTGTTGGAAGGTTCTTCAGAAGGTGTTTTCTGATGCTGTGGTGCATTATTATCTCTGCATGATGGGCTTAGTGTTGATGTGAGATCAGATCCTTCTGGTCCAAATGCAAACTGCTATATATTAACAGCCATTTATCTTTCTTCCTTTTTTGAGGAGTGGCATATCCGAAAAGTGGATGTTCAGGATAACATGTCCAATGTGTCGGAAGAGAGGAGCACTAGACAACAGGACATTAAGAAAGGACTCCAGTTTATAGAGTATGATTTTGTGGTTTTATGCTTGTATGGTTATACGTGTATCTGTATGAGATGGATCGCTCCGGGAAAGTCCTTTTAATATAGCACCAGTGGAGGAAGGAGGAAGACCTGCCTTCGTCCTGAGAATATTTGCTAACATGAACGTGGAAATGGAGGGCACTCTTGAAGAAAAGACAGAACCCCTCTTTGTCCCCAAACAGGGCAGATTGAAGGTGGGAGGGTATTCCTTTTCTGCCTTCGAGAAAAATCAGCCTTGAATGTTTTTGGTGGGTGGAAAATGTTGATCACCTGAAAATCCATCATATACTTATGGATTGCTATACCTAAGATTAGGTTGCTACTGAAAGGGATGGGTTTGCTCACCACCTCTAAGTGTCTCAACTCTCTGGAGCTAAAAATTAACCTAATGAAAAAACATCTTAGTAGCTAATTTTCACTTGGATCAATGCCAAGTTCTTCTCCAGAAGAATCCTGGCTAGCTTAAAATCATAGTGAAATTTCTCACTAGTTCACTGCTTGCATAAAGCATTCTTTGGAGGAAAAAAAAAAAAAGAAAAAGAAAACTACCCTTTTAAAAGTTACTTAGAAACAAATTCTCAGATAACCTGTATACTTTTTCTTCCCAAAAAGTTAGAAGTAAAGACCTCTGTTCTGTGCTAGAGGAAAATCTCTGTTGTGTGTCATACAAAAGAACTCTTAAAATTCCTGTAGTATCATTGGTATGACTTAATTACAATTGATGTTTTCTTTTGACAGATAATTTGTTGTTTTGTAATACTTACAAGAAGATTGCAGTTCTCCTTGTGTATAATCTGCTTCTGCACAGTGGAGGAGAGGAAGGAAATTGTTTTTAAACAAACAACATTGAGGTTTTAAACTCAAATCATTCAAAACCTTAATACGTTTTGAACAGCAGAGTTAAGACTGGCTTTGTAAGTTTAAATGAAAATGAGTCATTAGGAATAAGAAAACACAGTTGTTTAATCAAAACTGACCTACAGCAGCAATTTGCCTGTAGCAGCAAGTGAGACTGCTTTTCCTAAGAACCTGTTTGCTCCAATGTGATCATCTTTTAAGCAATATGTATAATAAGGAAATTTTGTAATTTCTTTTTCTAGATCTACTTTGCCCTATCCAGGGACGCAAGAACAATATGAGGTAATGAAATTACTTTTGCATTTTCAGAATGGTTTTTAATAGGGGCCTGCCTTATTACATTTATTCTTGTTTTTAATTATCATTTAAGTAATGGTGTACTAGGAATGGTGACTTAGAATGTCTCAATATTGGACTACTTGCATTGTCATACAGGTGTTCAGATATTTGGATGCCCGGGATCATATATATGTGCTACGTACATATATATGTAGTCATATAGGAGTTCAGATTAACTCTTTCTCTACTGGCAGTAGGGATGAATTTGGGGCATTCATTGGATAAAACAACGTGCTATTCTGAGTAAAGTTTACAGTAGCACAGCAAAAGTGAGATAAAAGAACCTGAGTCAGAACCTGAGTCTTTGTAATGTATTTTGTTTCTGTACATGTTATTATTTTGCATAAGTTTTTACTTATATTTTCAGATTCATCTTTTTAGCATTTTTACCCAATGGTAGGTGGTTTCATTGGATTTCAGAACATATTAGATAAAAATGCACTTGTTCACATTTTAGATTAAAAAAAATCTTTTGCTCCGCAAAGCAGCCTTTCTGCACTAGTGGTTTGCCAGTTGCTATGGCTGCTGCTTGCTAAAAAAATGCAGGGAACATATATATATGTCCTTTTTAACTTATTTATACATAGTAATTCTGTTATCAGTAGTTCAGCCTCTTTTATTAACATGTATTTTGGTGTTGAATATTAGAGATTGTCTTGGAAAAACGTCAGAATAAAAATAGACAAAAGTTTTGCATTTCATTTTGATTCTGTGAAGTTACAAGTATAAATTTTCTATTTAAAAATGTATTTGGAAATATGGAAGGTAAACAAGACATACTATTGTTAATGAGTGTTTCTCTTCTTTGTTCCAGTTATTTATACGAGAGCTTGTTAGAAATCTTTTTAATGAAGGGAATGATGTATATCGAGAAGGTGATTGGAGAGGATCACTAAGTCACTATACAGAAGCTATAAATATAGCTGATTATGCTAATTCTGAAGAAATCCATGTTTCTGATGATATTTTAGAGAAGCTGCACGTGAACAGGATAGCATGTTTTTCAAATATGGTAAGCTTCTCTTTAAACTGTATGATTTCTCAAGAACAATGCACTAACAGAGAATGAAGACACGGGAAGTTTCTCAGTGAGTGAAAAGCTCTTGGTATTGGTTTGAGAATTGGCATGTTGCAAATCATCATTTTGGCATATTCTTTTATCTCTCCTTTTTTTGTTAACAAGTATAATCGTCGAGCTATTTTCAGTTACTAATACTAGAATATTAACATAAAAGAGTCATACTAGGCTTGGAAGTTGATGGAACAGTATTTTTATCCGTTTATACTGCTGATTGCACCCGAGTCTGCTGCTTTCTCTGTGAAATAAGATGGCTCTTGTGAAAGAGCTAAATTGTCCTCATAACTGTTATTGGATTTTACATGAATGATGGCCCTGCTTCTTTTCAGTTGCATAAGTTGGTGACTTAGCAAAACTCATAGAAGCAGCGTGCAGTGGCCTTGCTGAATGTTTTATACTGTTTCAATATCTTCATCTAATACAGTTTAAATTCAGTATTTCAATGCTAATAGTTCTGATTAGTGCCTTTTTTACTTTTTTCTCCACATAGGGATTGCATGAGAAAGTTCTGGAAGACTGTGAGATAGCATTAAGATTAAATGAAAACAATTTCAGAGCTCTCTATCGGAAAGCAAAAGCTTTGAATGAACTGGGAAGGTACAAGACGGCTTATGATGCTGTAGCAAAATGTTCTCTTGCTGTGCCGCAGGTTGGTAAATTATATATTGTTGATTATTTTTAAAGGTCTAATACATAAAACATATATTTATATCAAGACCATTGAAGTTTTCTGGTTGTTTTGGGTTTTTTTAAATGCAGTGAATATTTTTTTTTATTCCTCTAAGAATTGTTTTTTGTTGTGGAAGTGAAGACTGACGGCAGAGATTACAGTCCCCAAGCTAAGTTTGTTGTGTTAACTTTCAGCACAAGAAATACTCAATTTGCAGGGTCAAGTGCCATAAGTGTTTGCAGTAAATACTAGAACCACTGAATTAATTGTTTAAAATTCTCTACAGTCAGAAGCATACTCATACAGAGAAAACCCACCCATAATTATAGCATACAATAGTGATTCTTTTGGTAAGTGTATTTTAGCTTTCCAAGCATTTAGTAACATTCTTATCTCTGCATTGTCCTCCATCTGAATCACTTCCTGTGCACCCCTGACGTTAGGGGATACGTGTATTAGCAAGCAGTGTGTGATGTAATAGGAGAGGATCTGTAGACTGAAATGCTGGTCCTGAGGATCTGATCTCCATGGTTGGTCATGGTTTTTTGTTTTGTTGTTATTTTGTGGTTTGTCTTTTTTTTTTTTTTCTTTGTGTTGGAGTGCATCAAGTGCACTCCTGCTGCACTTTTCCATTTAGTTTCATCCAAAATGAATCTAATTTGGCTCTCTGAGCCACTTCATAATGCAAACTAAAATGCAGCGAGAGGATGATGAAGAGATTCATTTCAGAAATGCATTCCTGGTTTGAAGTAAAATGCTTTGCTCAAAATAGACTGATCAGAGGGCAGAATACTGAGATGCATTTTTTTTCACCTTTCTACATCAAAATTACTGTGAAATTGCCAGACAAACTGTTGAGCATAGGTTTACCTCTTGATAGAGAGAAGGTTTCAGTTGTGTTTCCAAGGACACAGCAGTTTATCTGAATGTGTAACTTTGGACTTTGGATCCTCACTTTGCACCTGCAGATCTGAATGTTTTTGCTCAAGGTTTATATGCCTTCAGATAAGTTTTATAAATAGCTCATTCTAGCCATAGGACACATTCTGAAAACTAAACCTTAAAGTAATTTAAATGGATAGTCATTATAAATATAGGACAGAGTGAAATATGACCAGGTTTTTAACTCAGCTTTTCTAGTTGTATGAGGCAATTACTGCCAACACACAGAGTTCTCATTAAATATTCAGCAGTCTTATGTAATAGCTGACATTATGGTAATCAGAAATGTGGCCCTCAATTTGTGTAAAAACAAAACAACAAAAAACCTCCACCCCCTCAAAAACACCCTCCCTAAATAAACAAACAAAAAATACCCACCCGCAAAACCCCCTACTTCTCTGAACTTCTCTGGTTTTGGAAAAATCTTTACATTACTTTAAATTCAAAGAAGTGGAAGAGAAGGATACTGTCTATTTTCTGGCTTTTTAAAATTCCAAATATTGAAGTAATTTTGCTTGAAGGTAGCCACATTTTTCAGCGTTAGCTTGCGGTCCCATATACTTGTGGAAGAGTAAAGATACATCGTGAGACATTCTGCATATAGGGATCTTGCAGAAGATAGATTGAAAGGTAAACACACGTCTCGACTAGATGACAATACATGTAAATTATGAAATTTTATTTATGTCTTTTAGGATGAAAGTGTGATTAAACTTACCCAAGAACTAGCTCAGAAACTAGGGTTAAAAATAAGGAAAGCATATGTAAGAGCAAAGGTAAGATTTAATTTTAACACTGTACATTGAGGTTTCCCTCTCTTGATATCAATTTTGAATTTAATGAAGGTGTCCTTTCATTGCAGCCACCCTCCTCAAATTCAGTTTCTAGTGATGTATCAACTCAGGTAAGGTTTTGCTTGTTCCAAGTGCAAGCTGACTTTAAACTACAGTGAATAATTGTTTCATAATTTCATGATGATGAAGTGAAAATTGTGCAATTCACATTTTATATAAGAAGCTGTTATTTTGGACTTCAGGGTTCTGTTGATCTTTGCGTTCAATTTTACTATGTATTTATGGCAGACTAGGATGTAAGATAATCATTCGAGTTATCTCTGTAGGATGTTAGCTAAAACATTAAATCCAGTGCAATGAATATATGTACTTTTAATGTCTTGAGGCAAGGGCATAGTTAATGTGCTTGCTTATTTATTTATTCATTTATGTATGTATTTATTTAGTTGACGATTATCAGAGTGAAGGGTGCTGGGACAAAATCCCTTTTAATTTATGCATTTGTCCAAATTTGACCTTAACTAGCAGCTGAGCTTGCATTTGGCTATTTGGAATGTGCCTGAATAGCAGTAAGGAAGAGTAGTTCATCTTTATCTTACAGACTTTTTCCACAGGAGTATAGATAATTTAGCTGTAACTGAATGAGGAAATGTAGGAACAGCTCATTTAAGATACTGTTTACATTCTTTTGTTTCCTGAATTATCCCTCTCATTTTTGTTGGTTGGTTGGTTGCAGGTTTTTCGTGATACCTTGAGTGGATTTCAGTCTGCAAACAGATGCATTATCTAGAAAAGTATTTGACCTTTAAATTCCATTAGCCTTCATAAATTTCAAATTTTATATAACCTAAATTTGAGGAAATACACTCTTAGTCTGTAAATATGTATTTGAACATTTTTAATGGCTCTTGTGCAAAGTGCTGAGAGGTATTTTTTCTCACTTGCAGAATTCTTCTTCTTCTGTAGAAGATATTGAGTTAGGTGAGTCTTGGTTGTGTGACTGTTAATGCTAGGAAGCTAGATGTGCCATGCATGTCTAGTTGTATTTGTTACCAAATTTCTTAAGAAAATTCTTAATTGGAAAGATCTGGGGTAAAAAGTCTGATCTTTCTCTCTAAAGCTACATACGTAAGTGGCTGAGTAAATTTCCTTTCAGTCTTCTCAACTTGATAGGATTGTAACTGCTCCTGTAGTGACTGTCTCCTACTGTTCTCTTTAACTGGGAAAAACAGGGAGGGGAGAACATGCCAAAGATTTAGTAATGTATCAGGTCTGTAACTTTTCCTGTCTTTTTTAGTTTGAGTAATATATAGACACAGAGACGTAGGTACATGAATTATAAATTAGTGGAAAATGAAAATATTTAATGTGGTTTTGCTTAAACATTCTTCATGTTTCTCCACCCCGTCACCCCTCACGTTATCAGGGTAAAAGTTAGGCAAGATATTTTTCCATCTTTGAACAAAAGTTCCAGTCATTCCCATCTTACCTGTTTCAGATTTAGCTGACCAGAAGCAAGAGATGGTTTCTGCTGCTTCTTCATCAAACTTTGTTTCTGAAGTGTCTAAAGTGTCATCGGTACCTGTACCATCTTTAACTTCTGTCATGCCTCTCCAAGTGGAAAAGGTTTCCCTGCCTTCTGCAGTCTTGGCAAATGGAGGGAATGTTTCTTTCTCTATGCCAGAAGCATGTTTAGATTGTGGAGATGGAGACATAATTATTGGTGAAGAACTTGATGAATTGCTTGATTCTGTGCCTGATCCAGATGAAAGTGTAATGGTAAGACTTTTTTGTTTGTTTTCTTTCTCAAAAGGCTGTCCTGTGTAGGATCCTGTGTTTTTATCAAGTGGGCTAGAAGTGAAGTGTGAGTTAAGTTTCCTAGTTACATTGAGCTGTATTTGCGCATGATTGATTTTTCTCAGATGCAGATTCTCACAAATGTGATGTAGAGATGCCAGGACCCAGCAGACCTCCAAGGGCAATTACATTTATTTTGTGTGTTGAAAAACCTGAGCGAGGTTGCTGGGGGAGAGATACTACCTCAGAAATACTGCTATACTACTACAATATGGCCACAGTGGGAGGAATACTTCTTCCAGGAAGTACTATAAATAGTGAAGTAGACTTTTGAAGTCTGGGCTGGTGTGGTTTTTTGGTGCAAGTAAACCTTCTCAGAACCTGAGAGTGTGTTGGAGTGCGCACCCTGTAGCTCTAGAAACTCCAGTTAAACTTATGCTAAACGCTTTGCGGGACAGCAGTACTTGTGCTGCGGGCTCCTAGTGCATTCGCCAGTGTCTCTGCAGTCGGAGCATTGTCCAGATCCACCTCCTGGGTAACCAGAAATAGGCAATCACCCATCTAGCTCTTTATATTTTTTTGGAAGAGATTATTAGAGAAATTTAGGCACATGAAGTTGTTCTTAATTGCACAGTCATTGCAGAGCTAGAACAGACTGTGAAGCATACAGAGTTTCTCAACTGTTAGTGAAAAGGAGAGCTCTGATTGATGAGCAGATGTCTGAACTTACTAGCAAGGTTACTGGCTCTCTGCTGTGGCCCTGCCAGTCCTTTGGAGCCCTTAGTATTGCAGTGTTAAATGAGACTATGGCATGTGTAATTCTTCAGTTAGTTGTGATTTTAATTCCTCGTTCAGCTGTGAATGCAGTTGTAAATCTTTAAATCAAAAAACGCTTGGGCTTCTAATTTTCTGTTGTATCCATTTTGTAAAGTGTATTTCAGAAATGCAGAAAAGACTTATTTTTAAGAGATCCTAGGAAGTTCTGTGCATTGGTCAGGCAGTTGGGACTAAATGATCATTGTAGTTCCCTTCCAATGGAAATTATTCTTTTCTATTCCATGCCATTCTGTGCCATTCCATTCTTTGCCATAGTGAAAGCCAGGAGGAAATGCAATCTTCCAAGACAGACTGCAGTCTTGTGTAGTAGAAATCTTGAGTGACTTGTAGGCTTACAACTTGTGGAACAGAGGGAGTTTCATGTTGGCCAAATTCTGTGCGGACCAATTTGGTCAGCTTCCAAACAAGGAGGGAGCTGCTTGGAGTGATAGGGAGGAGGAAGGGAAACTTCCTCCCCTTGGTAATGTCCTTCACAAAGGTGTACAGAAGGATATGTTATTTTCCATGGCGGGTAAAAAGGTGATCTGGGCTGTGCAGAACATGGTATCATTTGATTACATCTGAGGTTTTATTTCAAAGCTAACTCTTAACTCTTTACAATTTGGATTCTGTTCTCTTTATTTAGAAAAAATCATGAAGATTGCTGACTCTTTCTAGTCTTTGCTATTGTCTTGTGTTTTTAACGTAATTTGTAAATTCATCTCTAATCTGATTCATAAAAAACCCCCAAATCTGTTAATAGGTTAATAAACTTCAGCGAACTGAACTATTAAACTGGTGGATTCATGGATAATTCCTTGCATTAGGGCATTGTTTAGGGGTTGATTATTGTAGTCCTCTAAGTGTACTGTAGCTCTTACGGTACTGTAGTACTGTAAAGCACCGTTTATTGTTGCTTTTCAGTAGGTGCATGAAAACTTTGCAAAAACTTTACTAAAAGAAATGACATTCCACATTGTGTTCTTTAGAGGTATTTTTGCTTTGTGTGAACATTCTTTTTAAATTTCTTTTTTTTCCAGCAAACTACAGGAGCCAGGGGACCTATTCCTGCAGGAAGTGTAGCTCCTAGTGTACCTTTCTCTGCCTCTTTGCTGGGGACGCTGCCAGTTAGTGCAGGATTTGTTCCTTCACCTTCTCTTTCAGAAATCTTTTCACAGCCTTTGGCTTCTTCGCTGGAAAATTTTTGTTCACCATTAAGCACCTTTTCAATCAGTGACCCAAAAAGAGGTAAGAAATAAGTCTTAATATTTAACCTTTTATGACGAGAGAGGGTTGTGCATGAGCCGACTGGCTACTCTTTTTAACAAATGAGTTTTCACAACTGTCCAGTAATATTTGGCACTTACATAAGATTTGATCTGTGCTCACAGTTTTTGAGAGTATTGATAATTGGTGTTGGCTGTACACAAGAATTTAGGAAAAAAAAAGCTTTTGTTTACTTGGGGTCTGCATAAACATGCTCCAGGCTCCCTCTGTTCAGTTTTGCTGCATTTATTGGGCAAGTTATTTGTTTCAGGTAAATAAGTATAAAGAAGGAACGATGTTCTTTCAAGCTTTTATTTTTAAGCAAATGTGTTCTTACAGCTGAAACTATTTCTGATGATTTGGCAATAAATAAGGATTCTAAAAGGCTGATACAACTGTGTGCTCTGAAATGATACCAAGGATACATGTTTGGATTCAAACTCTAGGGACTATAATTAGGTAGTGAGATCGGGTATATGACATGATAAGGTATAAATAGCCAGTGGACTAGAAAAGATAAAGTTTTGTCTCTAATTACCAGTGTTACAGGAGCCTGTCTTTAGAACAAAGCCAACTTAACAAAACAAACTTAAATATAAAAGAATCCTCTTAACCCTCTTTCATGTGCTCATTTTTGATGGTCAGGTATTGCTTATCTAGCTACCCTTTTTCTACTGCACAAGTATCTTCTTGTTGCTTCAGCGTATGCCTGTGAAGCTACTGCTGATGTTAATCAGACGTTTGGATTGAAGATAATCACCTGGTAATATTTCAGCCAAGATGTTTACAAGGGGCTTTTACGTAATTGAAAAAAATAATCATAGCAAACACAAAGACCTTTGGTGTTTGTAAAAAAAATCCAAATTGGTGATACTTCTGCTTCTCAGGAATGATAAATAATTTTTTTGCATAGGGTGTTTTGGGGAACTGAAATGATTAAAACTTCTTTTTATTCCTTTAGACCTCTCAAGTTCAGCTTCTAGGGATGGAACACCAACACTTAGCAGCAATAATTCTCCATTGTTTGTAAGTATTTTTCATGTTTTCTTTCACATTAGTCCGATTGTTAATATCTTAAAGGCTTAATGTAAATTTTAATTTTTACAGTAGAAGTTTCTTTTTTAAAAAATGGCACTTGAATCATTAAAATATGTTTTAGACTTGGAAAATAGTTGTACAGTAGCTCAAAGCAACAGTAATTGAATACAAAACAATTACAAATATTGTTTTATATATGCAGACTTTGACTACTGTCGTTGGAACATAGGAACTTGTTGTAAAATACCGTGGAAGTGTAAAATAACCAGCCTAAGAGAAGATCTCTTATGGTCTGAGGGGCAAATGTTGGAAATCCTGGAGAACTGTCCTAGTACAGGAACAGAGCAGGGATCACCTTGTGTCTGAGAATCCATCCGGTCTCTGTGTTCCAGCCATGCTGAGTATTTTCAATCATTCTGCTGGCCATTGACTGTGTGGGGCAGGGTGGCATGAAGGATTGCCTCCTCGTCAGCCAGGGTGGGGTAATAATTAGCCTGGCAAGGGCTGTTGCACTCCCTGTACCTGGGTGGGTCTTGTTATACGCTTGGTCTGTGTTGGGTATATGGCTTTTGTAATATCTCTGTGTCCCCTTCTTAGACATGCAGTTAAGTTTGTGTTATGAATTTTTTTGTGTGTCGTCTTTCTTACCCTTTGAAGAATAAATTCAGTACATTAAATTTTAATTGTAGGTAAATTATGTGGATTGAGTAAAATATGCTTTCTTCCAGCAGATAAATGGCCCTAGTAGTTTGTTTGGGTCCGAAAATTACATGGGAATTGCAGGCCAAACTAGAAATGACTTTTCAAATGTTTTTAGCAGTGCAACTGCTAATACACCTGTAGCTTCAGCACTTGCAGGAAGAAACCCACTAGAAGGCACACATGAGCTGAGACAGGCCTGCCAGTTATGCTTTGTCAAAAAAGGTAAGGGGCTTTTGGACTCAATTGAGTTGATTCTTAAAAAATTAAAAAGCATACATTTGAAATTTATTGTTCATAAGTTAAAATACTGTTGGCTTCTAAGCAGTGTTAATCCTGACTTGTTCTTTGCAGATGTAGTACGATCTATGATTAAGGAACTGGTAAAACATTTCAGCAACTATTTTACCTTCTTTCTTCTTGTCTCTATTTCTCGTCATAATAGATTCTTGATACCTAAAACCACCACAAATCACCACACGCTTTCCCCAGCCTGCAGGTTCACTGTGTAAGGTCGTTCACATTCTGTATTCGCTTTCCTCCCAGCCCCCAGGGTACTGTGAAGAGTGGCACCTTTGCTCAAGACTAAAAAAACTTGCAGTACTCTCTCTGATTGGCCATGGGGAATTGAACCGCAGTTCAAAGTACCTGGTAACCTTCACATCCCATCTGTTTTATTGTTCTTTCAAACTAATTCTAAATCATAATCCTGAGGCTTCCAAACCTTAGTAATAATTAACTCAAGTGTATTGACTCAATGGGTCTTAACCAGTATTGGGCTTTAATATAACTAATCTTTTAGGCCTGAGCTATTGCTGTCAAACAGAGCCATATTCTAGAGGCAATAGGTTTTCTTAAGACTAATCTTAAAAATAAGCATTGTCTTTCAAGTCGTAGGTGTCATTGATACTGATATACTAATAAAGTGCAGTGTAGTAACGGATCTTAGCCCCTAAATATCTCAGTACAGTCCTTTATGACTCCTGTAGTTTTAAGAACTTTTATATTAGTTTAAATTTATTTTTACAAGAAAAATCCATTAAATGATGTTTAAAAAAACCATATAATGTGTTCTGTTAAAATCAGGAACTATGAAATGTTGATGGAGGTACTTAGCACATTGTTATCTTGACTTTTTGTATCAAAGCATCTATTTCTTTTGTTTCTTTACATCTCTGTCAAAGCCTTTAAGTGTCTCCTGCTTTTACTACCTACTTTTGGAATTTTACTCTTCCATCAGCTTCTTGTTGAGGGAAACTGGATCACACTCATGTTTTTTAGTCACTTAAATAGCAAAATTCAATGAACATTGCTTCTCTGCAGACTCTGTCCCCATTTTCTGCTTTTTAATGGTAGTTTAATCTTCGCTTTAGTGTCATCCTAAAGACAGAGTTTGAAACTAGGCATATTTTTGTTTCCAAAACCACAAGGTTCTGGGATTGGCATTTATATTCTTCTTACCTAGTGTGTTTTGTCTCTGAACATAGTAACTGTTCTAATACAATAAAAGTTGAAGGTTAAGAGAGCCATTTACAGATCCTTGGAATTCATCGACATTGACTTGTTGTAAAGATGCAATTTTAAGATTTAAATTAGTGTTATGGAATGTATACTTTGGAATTTGAAAAAAGGCAGCAGTTTGTTGCTGTCCCAAAGGTTGTAACACAGCATCCCTCCCCAGATAACTCGTGGGGTTTTTTTTCTTGCCGAGACTGGTCCTTTTGTAAGTATTAATTTTCTTTTCTATTCTGCTGGACGTGGCCGTTAATGACTTTTGGTTCTTCAGAATTGCTGGTGCAAGTAGGATTCTATACAGTGTGTTCATGTACTTTGCTTTTGGGCTTATGTGCCAGTCTGTGTATGGAAATGTTAAAAGTATGCTGCAATTTATGCAAATATAAGCAATTTTCTGTGATTGTTACAGGTCCTAAATTACTGGATTACGCTTACCATCCCAGTTTAGAACATAAATGCAAGAAGGATATTCTAATTGGTAGAATAAAAAACTCGGAAGATAAATCATGGAAAAAAATACGTCCAAGACCAACAAAGACACAGTATGTGGGACCGTATTATATATGTAAAGGTAGGTGTTACAGATAGTGAAATGTTAATGCCTACACTTAAAGTAACATAGTTTAGCTTTTCCACAGTGAAGTCTAGAATGAGTTTTTATTCTTGCTCATGGGAGGTTGAGAAGGAAGCTCACTAGGTTGTTCACATTTTCAAAGGCTGAAAGGAGAGACGTGTTTTGACCATTAATGTGATTATTTGGAGAACATGCACTGTACTTCTGTACTTTTCTTCGTCATGAATAACCTTGCTTCTGAGTGCTGGGCTATTACTGTTCAAAACAACAACAAAAAAGCATTCTTGTTAGAATTTTGCAGTATGAACCTCTACTTAGGGTGTAAGCAAAATGATTGGTGGAATAATTAACAGCTGTATCTGACTGTATTTAAGCAAAGGGTATTCTGGGTTCTCAGCGTTGTTGCCTTAGGCTAGAAGAGGATAGCTGATGGAGGTGTGCATCAGCCTTTCTGAGTTTTACTTTTTCAGCAAGTCATTCAGCATAAGTTTTTGCTTCTGTCTGCTAGACTTAAGTGACCCGTTTACAACAGATGTAGCTTCTTTATTAGAAACATTTGAAATGGAGATAGTGGAAGTTTTTTAAGATTAATTTCCAATAAAAGTTGTGTAAAAGCAATGTCATATTCAATGTTATCATTTTAGATGTTGCTGCTGAAGAGGAATGCAGATATCCGGGTCATTGCACGTTTGCGTATTGCCAAGAGGAGATAGATGTGTGGACACTGGAGCGCAAAGGAGCCTTTAGTCGAGAAGCTCTTTTTGGAGGAAACGGAAAGATCAACTTGACTGTGTCCCGACTTCTTCAAGAACATCATGGATTATTTATGTTTCTTTGTGAGGTGCTGCTTTATTTCTAATGACACAATAAAAATAATAGATAATAAAATTACCTGGAAAGAAATGCTTTGGTTCATGCATGACTATTTTGTAAACTTTGAAATGCATGTTCAATGATAATTTGTCTAGCTTTAGATTAGAGACTAGCTGAAGTCTCTCTTAAAGTCTTTAAGGTAAGGTATATTTTTAAATGTGTAAAATACATACTCTATAATTACCTGTTTTTGTATTCCAGAAATGTTTTGATCACAAACCCAGAATAATAAGCAAAAGGAACAAGGATAACTCATCTTCTTGTTCTCACCCTGCTATGCATGACTTTGAAGATAACAAGTATGTCTGAAATACCATCTCTTCATGTGTCAAATTAAAAGCAAAGGTTTCAGGGCATTTCTTAATATTGGCTTTCATTTCTTACCTGTTGATTAACTTTCTTGCTAACTGACTTTTGTGCTTTGGCAGTATTGATAAGACAAACTTACTGAACAAGGATCGTCTCATATAACTAAATTGGAAGTGAACTATTTCTTTATCAATGCATTCAAAACTAGTGCTACCCACCCTCGTGTTTGAATCTACTGGTTTTGGTGTCAGTCTGTTAATGGCATCGATGTAAATAGATGTGTGATGTTAAAAATAATATAGGAACTCATAAGTTTGCTCTCTTTGGTCTCTTTTGCTTATTTTGCTGTAGTTTTAACTCGGTCATTTAAGAGCAGGTTTAGCTTAGTTACTCTGTCTGAAATAGACCATAGTCCTTATTAATTCAGTTGATAAAAAATAGTGTGAGGAAAGTCTTTATTCTTTGAAAGCCAAAAAAGACTTCATAGTGGTAGTAGTGTTAAATAAGTTGTGGAGAATTAATAGACTTACATTTTCATAGGATGGAAAAGTAAGTGGGAGCATTTTAGTTGCTTTGTTTGTATTTCCTTATATTGAGGAAACACGGCAGCTATAAGAGCTAGGCTGTTACTGGTACTATTGATGAATAACTCTCTCTTTAATGGTGCTCTACAAAAGAGTACATACTTCTGTTTGTATTTAGATCAGAATATGCACTTGAAAGTGAACATTATATGCTTTCCCTCTTGGAAACCAGTGATCCAGTTGGGTTTTATAAATTCAGTAATGCTTTGCAGAAGAGGGACCTCTGGGTTTCACAAGTGTACTGTTCCGTGCTGTTGTTTTACTCAGCCTAGAAATGACAATTAGATGCTACCTCCTTCTAGAAGCTTTTTTGGCTTTCTGTTTTCAAGTAAAATTGTTAAAAAGAAGTTTGAATAGGCTGTGATGAGAGATGGTTATTTTACCTGTTTTTCCACACATGAACAAAATCATTTTAAGGAGTACCTAAAATTGACTGTTTTCAAAACAGGTGCCTTGTCCACATTTTGCGAGAAACTATGGTGAAATATTCCAAAATCCGACCTTTTCAAGTGCGATGTCAGCTTGACCTGTGCAGACATGAGGTGCATTATGGCTGCTTACGAGAGGATAAATGCTTTTATGCTCACAGTCTGGTAGAGCTTAAAGTCTGGATAATGCAAAAGGAAACAGGTATGTTTGCTGAAATGCTCCCTTTACTCTGCTGAACTCTTCACTGTAATGCCATTTCTTCCTTGTCTCAACTCCCTTCTGAAATTAGCAACTTGGGATCAGTGTATTCACTTACAATTTGTTGGAATCTTTCATATCGCATATTCAATAAACAGTAACGCAAATGTGATAAAAAGAGTAGGCTACTAGGTATTTGAAATTAGGAAGTTTTTGATAATAAAAATTATTTTAAAAACTGCTCGTTATGATCAGATTTTTTTTTCTTGAAATAAAACTAGAAGTGTTGAGTAGACATTAAATCCAAGTCAAACTGGTTTTATTTTTAAATCTTCAAAGTTTGGAAGATCTAGATCAGATTTCTTTTTCACAGAGCACTGAAAAAAAAGCTTGAAATATTTATGCCATTGTTTCCCCCATCACCCAGTACAAGAGTCAAGTTTTTTCACAGTTAAACCTTTCTTTTAGCTTACTGCCATTCTGATATTCTTACAAAGCAAGTCAGAAAATAAATCTTCACAGTTCACTACTCTGTCTCTCATTAGTGTATGTGTTGATAAAACTTAACTATTACACAGGACATTTTGGCTGCTTTTTGTTGATCTGGCTTGTTTTTGTTGCCGTCTTTGAGGATAACAAATTTTACTGCTTCATTTCCTGCTGATAGCATTTGAATTACATATCTCTGTACTTACAGCCCATTCCTTGCTCATGAGTTCCAAACTGTCCTTGACTTTTTTTATTAAATTGCTTTTTTAAAAAAAAGCAATTGAACTGTTATCAGGAAATAATTTGTACCATGTAAAAGTTGCTCATTTTTCCTGCCTTGCTCGGTATGACAGCAGTAATTTACACATTAAGTAATCATATTGGATCATTGCGATGCATGAAGGAAAAAGGGAAATGTGGCAATCCCAATGTGTTACAGCGCTTCTGGCATTTTTGCCCCTTTATGCCTGTGATTTATCCTCACGTGCCCCTTTGAAGAAGAGGCTTCTTGTTGCTTCAGCTTTCTCTCTAGATCTTGTACAGGCATACTGACACAAGATGTCATACTGACATGAAAATTTTGGAGGAAGAAAGTGAAATAGAGAGAGACTTACCCACTGATTTCCTGTTCTGTCTCCTGGGATGAGCCTTTGGAAGCTTCTGTATGAAAGCAAAACAGTTATTTTCTTACCAGCTGCCCCTACAAATTCAAGCATAGCAAATACTTGCCGTACAATTTCTATTTTGAAGTAAGGTTTGGGTTCTCCAAGAAACTCGATTCACCACAGAAGGTATATTTTTTTATTTTATGATGTGTTCACGCTGCCCTCACACTTAGCTAACGTCAGTTAAAGCTCAGCCTCTGCTCTTTGAATGAGGTTTCCCTTGTGAATGTAAGGTGTGGGAAGTAAAGGAGTGCTACCTCAGGGAAGAAACGTTTTACGAACCCTCAAATCCAAACACAGATGACAGTCTGTGTTTGTGTGAAATTACAGCAGTAAATATTACAGTGTGTGCACACAATACATAGCTCTGGCAGGAGCCTTAGCCAAAGTATTTATAAGAATATTTTTTTCTGAAACCAGATGCCATCAACGGGGCTTATTTAATATCTTGGTAAAGAAGGCAGGGGCAATCTAGTGTCTGTCAGCTTGCATTTTGCATAGTTTTTCTGTGGTCCGTAATACAATGTAGCTTTTCTAATTAAATGGTCATTAGAGGTTTAGTACATTATGTTTAAATAAATACTCAAAGATATATCTTAATTTATTTGAGCAACCTGTAATTTAAGAGACTTTTCTGTTTGCTTTTCAATGTGGTGATATATACAGTACTTCTGTTTTGGAGGCCCTCATGAAATCCTTAAGTATATTTGTGTGTGTATGTGGATGTAAATGTATATCCACACCCATGAGTGTGTGCATATGTATACAATATATTAAAAAAAAAAAAAGCTTTGGGGCTTCAGTAGCATTTGAGTTTGAGCATGTCTGAAATTCTACAACAGTCATAAGTGCTCAAGAACTCTTTTCCTTCCTTTACAGGTATTTCACATGATACTATTGTTCAAGAATCAAAGAAATACTGGCAGAACATGGAAGCTAATGCACATGGATCACAGGTATTTTCTTTTTTTCCATTAAACTAATTCTACAGTGATTTTGATAATTCCTTTTTCTATGTTTGTGTATAATGTAGCTTATTTTAGGAATTACTTTTTCAATGCTTTTTTCAAATAATCTCTTTCACTATAGGCTTTCTTCGGCTTGTTCCACTTACTCTAAAATGTCTGCTTTGCTCCTATACAATTCCTTTTTTGCTTTGCTTATTCTGTCATAGGTGGAACATAAAACCTATATATAATTTTCAAGTCAGCTGCCATAGGGCAATCAATTAATTTTTCAATATATAGGACTTCTGTGTGTTTAGTTTGTATATATTACCATAGCTCCTGGGTACATATACCTAAATTGGAAACAAGTTAAATAAAAATGCATTTGTTAAGAAATAATCTAGTTTGAAGTTACAAGCTAAACTATTACAAGGCATGCAGTGAAATACCTGCTTCCAGACATGCATTGCAAACTTTTATCATAGGGGGTAATTCATAATTATGTATGGATTTTTTTGCAGATACAAAATACCTTTTATTGTTGTTGTTATTTTTTTGGCTTAAGATCCTTGGGAACCAAATGAAATACGGATCACTTAATTTGAAGATGAAGTTTGTTTGTGGTCAGTGCTGGAGAAATGGTCAAGTTAATGAGCCAGACAGAAACAAAAAATACTGTAGTGCAAAGGCAAGACACCCGTAAGTAAGACCAAACAGTGAAAATACTACCATTTTGTCAGCCATTTAAAGCCTCTCTTAGGAAACTGTTACTGCTTAGGAGTCATACAAGGAATTAAAAAAAAAACCAAAACAAACATACTGAAGCAGAACACAGGATCGCGGAATGGTCAGGGTTGGAAAGGACCTCTGGAGTTCAGCTAGTGCAACCCCCTGCCAGAGCAGGCTCCCCTGGAGCAGATTGCCCAGGAACGCAGCCAGACGGGGTTTGAGTATCTCCGGAGAAGGAGACGCCACCGCCTCTCTGGGCAGCCTGTGCCAGCGCTCTGCCACCCTCAAAGGGAAGTTTTTCCTCGTTGAGATGGAGTTTCCTGTGTTCCAGTTTGTGCCTGTTGCCCCTTGTCCTGTTACTGGGCACCACTGTCATCTCTTTGCAGTATGTTAATAACTGGTAGTGAGAAACACTTTGGTGGCGGTTTGGTTTTGGGGTTTTTTTTAATTATCAGTTATGGTAAAGTTTCAGTAAAATTTACTTAAACTTCAAATACATGGTGAAAGCTTTATAAAGAACCTTTCTGGGCTTTCCTGGTTCTGCTTCTGTGTACACAGCGTGTCTGTTATGAATAGTATTTTCTTTCATTGAATGCCTCTGGTTTTTAGATGGACCAAAGATCGTCGTGTGGTGCTAGTAATGTCTAGTGAACGTAAGAAGTGGATGACCATTCGTCCTCTTCCTGCAAAGAAACAAGTGCCTCTGCAATTTGATGTATGTTAACCTAAAACAAATGTTTTAGTAAGAAAATAGGGTAACTGGAAAATACTGGTAATTGGGCTGGTTTCATCAGTTCTGTAGAAATACCCAGGAGAGTTGGTGGGAATATGTTAAGAGTGTTTCTACAGAGTTCAGGCTTAGAAAAGCACTGATCTCACGTGTTATTACTGAAACCCTTTCTCATCAGCGGATGTGAATATTTTTTAAGTCATTTAACTAAGTTCTTACTATTTCCAGTAAATATTTCAGAAATAGTTTAAACATCTCTGGTCTGGTAATCTGGTAGGAGACAAAAAGCAGTCCTAATACTTGCTTCCAGCAGTTTGCTTTTTCCAACTATAATACATGAGGGTTTTGTAAAATAAACGTGATTTCATTTTTCATGTGATGTAAAGTCTGATTGGGAGGGGGCACATTAGCCAAGACTAAAAAATAAATAAATAATTTTTCTACTATCATGCATTTTACTTTATATTCATAAGGATATTTTGTTTTAATTCACGTTCCAGTTGTGCAATCATATTGCTTCAGGCAAGAAATGTCAGTATGATGGAAACTGCTCATTTGCTCACAGTCCGGAGGAAAGAGAGATGTGGACCTACATGAAGGAGAACAGCAGTAAGTAGAAGAGTAAACCTGCTATGTCGTAAATCTAACTGTTCTTCTTTTCCTTCTTGTTCTTCAGTTACTTTTTAATCCACTTTCTTTCACTATCTTTTGTCGTACACCTTGCAGCTGCCTTTTTAAAAAAATGTGAATAAGCCCAGACTGGGTATTCAAAAACTACTAAATAAAAATAGCTGTAGTACATATTTGTTGCTTGGCATGTTTTTTAACACTACAGTAGTTTGTATCAATTTTTTTAGATGTCTCTGAAATAGTAATATTGATCCGTGCAGCAATATTGTTTGGTATTTATAGTCTGTATTGCTGTGTGCACACACGAGGATTCTGTTACCAATATATGGGGCAAGTGGTTTGTGGAAGAATTCCCCCCTCCCTCAGTGTATTTACTGGGAGTTACTGTTCACTTTCTGTGAATGATAATGTCATGATCTGCAAGAAAGACTGAATTTACCCCAAATTGTAGCATACTTTATATTAGTACTTTGAAATTGAGATATTGATACACAGCAGCACAGTGGTTATCCAGTGGCACAGTTGTAATCTGCACTTCGGGTGCCTGTTCAGAAACGTGTAACATCTGACTTTCCCCTCGATAGGCAGAAATGGATCTTGGTAAGTAGCAAGAGATTCATATTGCTGTTGCTCTTATCTCTAAACTGTGTAACTGTCCACGTTGTATTCTTCCTTTTTTCTTCTTGCAATAGGTGGGGACTGAATTATGCTTGCAAGCTCAGTCATTTATTTAGTATTCTCAAACTCTTGTCTTAATTGCTAATTACTTATTTTAGCTTCTGCTCTCATTAGTTCAAGACTTGGAGCAGTTGTATGACATATGGCTAAAAAGTCAAAAACCAGAGAAAGGAGATGATACAGCTGCTCAGGCAAACAAAGAAAATGGGAAGCAAATTCACATGCCAACCGACTATGCTGAAGTTACGGTAAGTAATCATAGGTATAACTCTAAATTCACATGTGGGGTTTTTTGTGGTGCCCCCCCCCCAATGAGTAATACACACTGTTGTCCTTGTTTTCTTGGTGCTTCCTAAGATCATAGCTAGCTACACTAAATGCAAACTCTAACTGACGCTGTAAAGCAGTTCTTCTGAATCCTCTAAAGCCAGTGGAGATCATAAACTTCAGGTGATTATTTAAATATCTGTATCTGATTAGGTAAATAACAATTTACAGGCCAAGAAAACATTTAAAATGTATTACGAGCAGTTCTTTGCTTGGTGTTGAATTCTCAATGTTTTGTTTTCAAATTCCCTGTAAAACAGGTGGATTTTCACTGTTGGATGTGTGGCAAGAACTGTAATAGTGAGAAGCAATGGCAGGGTCATATTTCTTCTGAAAAGCATAAAGAGAAGGTTTTCCACACCGAGGATGATCAAAACTGCTGGCAGTATCGCTTTCCAACTGGATATTTTAGCATTTGTGATAGGTATGTTGTTTTTAAGATGTTAAAAATGCTGAAAATGACAGTTCATAGTCATAAGTAGTAAAGCAGTTATTAGTTTTGACACACATTGTTTCTAGTATTTCTTGCTCTGCATACATCTTTCAACGAGAAATTAAGTCATTAATGGTATTTTAACACTGTTAGAACTCAGGGAGTGACAAGGTGCCTAATTGTGGAACCAAATGAATTGCTCGTTTGATGTTAATAAAGGGTTACAAGTTTATTGCAGCTGCACAAAATATGTTGATATTATTACAAGTTTACTTAGGCGTCTGCATAATTACCTGTGGAACACAAGAGCAGTACCTAGCTGAACAGGGATATTGGAGCTTTAAGGCAAGTAGAAATGTTGTTAGCATCAAAACAAGCCTGTTAAAATCAAGTATTTGTTATTGGAAATAATTTATGAAGGGGTAGAAGAGAATTTCCAAGACCTGTTGGTTTTTCCCAGCATTGGTTGTATGTTTTGCTGCTCCTTTTAAGTCTTAAATGCAGCCTGTTTACCTGACTGCGGTAGATTTGTAAATCTCTCGGAAGTTCTCTCCACTGTTGGGAATCTTCCTGGAAGACCAAAAACTTTGGAATCTGTATTCTGGAGTTAAAGATTCAATTCACTGGTAAAGATACCTTTTGTTACTCCATTTCAAGTAAAAGACTTTGAATGTGTTAGAGATCTAGAGAAACTGCACAGCATATATAAAGCAAGTTATTTTTTGTTTTCAGTCTTTGCATGGAAGCTTACATGCCTCCTGTACTAAATTTTTAAGTAACATCCTAAATGTATTTGTTTTGAACACTGCCAGACCTCGTATATGCAGTATAAAGTGAATACAAACTGGCATGCTTATAACTTAATACAAAAATTGTCGGATAGAATACATTCTTAACGCATACTGAGTACTTAAAACCCGGATTTAGTTAAGAAAGGGTAAATAATTAGTTGGATTTTTTAACAATAGTAGTTATTTAGGTTAGTAAGTTAATTAATACGGGATTAATTTACCTGATAATTTGATCGGATTAATTTAAAGGTTTCAAGCATGAAATGACTCAGTAAAGTAGGAGCCACCTCTTGTCCTCTACAAATGCTGGACGGCTGGGAAAGGAAAATATAATCAAATGCTCAACAGAGTTAGTGTTGTCTTACTTAAAAAGTAAATGCTCTTCCAGTTATTTTTTTTTGTCCTTAATATTTTAGTGGGTTTGAAAAATACGACTAGAAGAAAATACCTAGATACAATAGCGTTCATGATAGGTCTATGAAAACACTATCTGAAATCTGTCTTAACAGATATATGGCTGGTACTTGCACTGAAGGAAACAACTGTAAATTTGCCCATGGCAATGCTGAACTGCATGAGTGGGAAGAACGAAGACAAGTTTTAAGAATGAAGCTCAGCAAAGCAAGAAAAGACCACTTGATTGCTCCCAGTGATAATGACTTTGGAAAATATAGTTTTTTGTTTAAAGATTTAAACTAATACTGAGATGACACATACATGTTATCAGCTGGAAGCATAAACCAGAAAATTTGACAATAATCAAAAGCATGTGACAGAAAAGCTGCAGGTTTTCTGCTTTTATTGGCATATATTGTTCCTCCTGAACAGCAAAATATAGTAGATTTAGGGGGATTGAGCAGACCTGTCTATGCTCTCATGAAACAGAGTGGTGATTAAAAAAATCTGAAGTATTGCGTGCTTACTCACCTTCTGTTGGACAGAAAGTTAGGAAATAGAAGGGGGAAGAGAGGTTATAATGTCTAGGAAGCCCCCTAGTATCAGTCCTTCAGCTGAAAAACTTCAAGGTATCAAGGTATTACAAAACAGAGTGTTACGGGCTACGAAGAAAATGATGGATGAAAATTCTTCAGATCTTTTAATGGAGAGGATTTGTTTAAAACAAAGTTTGCTACTTATCTATATGTAGGTTGCTAAAAAGGATTTTCTTATTAAAGATTTTAAACAAAATAACCATTTAACTACAATATATGTTGAATGGGTATTTTTTCTCTATTTGTATGTTTCAATATAATTTACTGAAAAAAGGATCTTGGGAGGAAAAACGTATTAATTTTTGAAAATGAAGTAGTTAAAATTCTGTTTCTTGGTCTTTGCCGTTTAAATGATGATTTTGAAAGATTACACTTGTATGTCAGTATTGTGTATTATTGTATGGACTAATGTTGCCTGTAATAAAGAGAACTTTACACAAAGCTGTTTTCTGCATGTAGCCTCTCAGGATTGAGATTTTTGTAAAAATAACCAGACAATGATTTGCCTATTAGCAAAAGCTTGAGCACCTGTAGCTAAAAGTTTAGTAAGTTGGTGGTTTGTGTGTCCAGCTGCTTGTTTGCAGTTTTCTGTATTGTCCTTAGCGCATCACATCGCTAAAATAACAAAAACGGCCAACTGACTTGCGAAGTAGACCAGCGTTTTGGAGCTGTGTGGTGCTGGGACGTGTTTTCAGGATTTTGACTTGGCACAAGCCCCCACCTCGGCTGCGAGGCGGACGGTCCGTCAGATCCCGTCTCCTGCAGACCACGGGAAATGGAAAAGCATTCACGGGCCGGGATGACTTCTGCCTGCTGAGCCTCGGGGCTGCACAGTCGCTGGAGCTTCTTTGCAGACGGCGCTTTCGGCTTGCTTTGTGTGTTCACTTAGTTTCATTTGGGTTTTTCGATTATTATTTTTCTTGAAACTAAGCTTCTTTCACTCACTCATACAAAATACCTGAAGCCTGGATTCATTCCCCCCCATGACTTCCTTCTCCCTCCTCTGGGGCTTATTTTCCTCTGTTATTGGCTGACCTGATGTGATTAGGAGAGCTTTAAGAATTACCGCAGTAGTTTGAATGTCGCCATTGGCCATAGATCGTGTATGTAACGAGTGTTGAACCAAAGTTCCGTGGTCCCTGCACGCGTGACCAGCCCGGCGGCCGTGTCCCCCCTCACTTCACAAAATAAAGCACAACAGTATTAAACCACCACCTTTTGCCTCGGCCCTGGGGCAGCGCGGCCGGCGGGGCTGGAGCGGGGTGTGCGGCACGCAGAGGCATCGCTCGGGGCCGGACACGTCACCTGCCGCAATGCCCGTTTTTTTCTTTTTTTAGCTTGTTTGTAATAAACTGAGCTTGAAATGAGAGTACTATGGACACTGGTATTTCCGTGACAAAACCTGATTGTATCGTGTGCCTTTCTGAATTGTTTCCTCGATTTTATGCTTTCGTTGTTCAATGTAAGCGCTCTGTACGTTACTGGAAGTGACTCTGGACCCAACTAAAGATGAAACCCCTGTTCCCTGAGGGCCGTGTGAGTCGTTACTGGCTGCGGCGGGGCTGGCGCCGGCGGGAGCCGAGGAGCGGCCGGGCGGTGATTTACTCGCCCAGCCCGGCGCAGGGAGCGAACCGAGTCGCGGCGGAGCGGCGGGACGCGACCGACTCCATTCCCGGCGCGTTTCCCGGCGGGACGCGATCGCGGCCGGGCCCGGGCCCCGCTCTGCCCTCAGCGCACGCCCCCCCCGCGCCCC
>VZSF01009057.1:667049-688033 GCA_013398295.1 Chionis minor | reverse complement strand
CCCGGTGGCTCGGCCCGTCAGGGCGGGAGGGCCCCGCCGGCCGCGGGGGGGGGGGAGAAGCGGCGGAGTCGGGGCGACGCGTACGGCTGAGGCGGCGGGGCGGGGCGGAAGGTGCGCGGTGCCCGGGGCCGGCGGGGCCGGTTTCCCCGTGTCCCGCTGGCGGCTCCCGCGGGAGGAGGAGGAGGAGGAGGGGGCGTAGGGCCGGAGCCCTTCCCGCGGCGCGTCCCGCCGGCCCGGGGGTGCGGAGCTGCGGGAACGGGGCTCTTCGGCCCGCGCGGTGGCGTCGGGTGGGTTTTAGGTCAAGGTGACTCGTCGGTGCGTCAGGTCACGCTCTGTCGGTTTAAGAACACCTGCTGCGTTGGGGGGTTAATGCTGGGAGTGGGAGACGGCTACAGGGATCTGATTACTTCCCAGTTCTGCAGAATCTCACCAATTTTTATTCCAGGAAACACACGATTCACAGGTAACGCTTCTGAAAAGTGGCAAGGCCTTAATTTCTCGGCTGCCCGGAGAGGGTGCGTTACTGGAATGGGGTGACTCAGTGTGGGAGTGAGTTGCTCTGTGAGCAGCAGTGCTGCTCCTCCAGGGTCCGATCTCCCACTCACCAGGTCATTGAGATGAGAGTGTAAAGCTCTTCCGTGTTACAGAACGTACGGTGAAGGATTCCTGAACTTAATCACCTCCCTGTTTTACTGCCCATTACTAAATGATTAATTTTTTTTTTTTTAACACTTCTAACGATGCTCTTGTTCTCTTCCTGCTCCCCTTTATTTAAAACCTGCACGTTGCTTTCATTTGACTGCGAGCTGTGTTTGAAAGCTCATGGAATGTGCTCGGAATGTGCCTCTCGCCACCCTGAGCTCTGCACAGGAAGTTTGATTAAAGGGGTTTGGCTTTTCACACTGTGGTTAAATAGACAAACTAATATCAGAAGAGTATTCCCAGTTCTGTTACTTTCAGAAACCTAGAAAATTCAGGTGTAAATATTCCACGTGCAATTTGCAGGATAGTTAATTGCATGTGTTAACCATAACTGCAGTACATAGTTTCTTACCGCACATCAGTACGGCTTGCAAGCAAGTCTCAGCACCAGAGTACAGTTACTACACTTACAACACGCTGCTTTTGAGAGCAGTGGATAAAAAGTACAGAAAGGAAAAATTCCTTTACTACAAGGCAAGCTGTTAGTGGGGTTCGAGGTATTGCAGGTTTATAGTGGCTCAAGGAATAGCCAAATGAAGCCTGACCTAACACATATTATTATGGAAAGCCTGTGGTTTAGAACCTGACTTATTTCTGGCACTATGCAAATGTCTTGCAAGGCAACCCCGCTCGAAGGACCTTGCAGGCAAAGGCAGTTGCTGATTCTCCAGACACTTGCATGTGCTTCCCTGTATTACCAGGTGGTTCTGTTGAAATGAATTTTAGGTTTTTATAGGCTCTGTGCAGCAGGTAAATAACAAAATCGGTGTTTTAATAAACAGTATGTGATTATTATGTTTCTATAATTGTGTATTTTGTAATTCTCAGTTTATACTTGTACAATATTTAGGGGATCAAAGCACTATTCTCTTTGTAAACCTGGGAATTATGTAAAAGTACTCTGTTATGCGTCTGGTGTTGCAGAGGGAGATACTGCTGAGCAAATCAATTAAGAAGCTGGTAGCTGTTGATTTAGTGTGTTTTAGTTTTTAATAATTACTTTTTTTTTTTTTTCATATTTGAGAGTAGCTGTGTAGTTTCCGACTCGTTCATGTCATGGGAGTTCTGTTGATCTATTCTATGCTTCCTGGCAAGTTGGAGCCAATTTCATATCATTTTAAGGCTTATGCTGGTATGTTCTGGATCCATCTGTCTGCCCACTCACCATAGCTCTTGAACCAATTGTCCTCTTTCCGTTTAACTTGGTAGAGAGAGCAGAGGTTTTAAACAGATTTAAGTTGCCCGTTTTCATTAAACTAGTTAAAGACGAGAAATTCTAGTTAATGCCTCTGAAGAAGTATGTGCTAGTGTGAGATCCACACAGTTTGCAGTCCCTGCTCTAATCAGTAAAATAAACTAATGCACATTTACATATTTTTTTCATAATACAATATGAAAGAGTAGAAGTATAGAATGCTTTAAAGCAAAGTGTAAGGCGGGGTGCTAGTCTCTGTTTATATAAACATAACATCACAAAACTTTATGACCAGTGTCTTTTCTCTTATCAGGGTGCTGTTCCCTAAAGTACAAGTGTTAAAAGAGGATGAGGCCAGGGAAGAAATCCAAAGAAATCACTCTTCCTGGTAATTTTATGCTCTATAGCAACCAGCAATAGGAGTGTGAGCTAACATACCCATAAACATAGTGCATGGTGTCACAGCGTGACTTTCTAAAGCTTGTTTAGGGTGATCTTCAGATTTTTATAGTATTTCATGAAACTAACTCAGACAATCTAAGTTATAGTCACATTAATTTCCAAAGTTTTGTCATTGCATGACCTTTGCTAAGACTGAAAATTAGGGCTTTGGGCACACTTTTTAAACTGCTGTTGTACAATTTCAATAACCACTCTTACCTTCCTTTCCACAGCCGAGCAAAAGATGTAACTATGCCAGCGAAGCTTCCAGTGAATTTTTTCTCCACAAGATCTCCAGTCATTGATCTTTTTCGGGGACAGTTAGACTATGCAGAGCACCTTCGTCAGGATTCAGAAATTGTGCTGTATTTCTTCTATGCGCCGTGGTGTGGCCAGTCCATTGCAGCAAGAGAAGAAATAGAACATGTGGCCAGCAGATTATCAGACCAGGTAACTCCAGAGAAGATACGAATCTTAAACGTGACCTCATAGCTTTTTAATCTCCAAGCTGATGCTAATTTCTGGATCCCATGGGAAACAGTAGGACTTGAATGCTCACATTTTAGGGTAACTTAGACAGTTGTCTTAATTTTAATTTAACATACGGAGTGTTAGAATAAAAGGAGATGACCTGTGATTCCTGCTGAGTTGTCTGTTAAGTCTGCTCCTGAATGGGGAGCTCTACAAATTTCTTCTTGTAAAGTCTTCTCAGATTTATTCACCTGCCTTCAGACAGAAATTACAGGGAGTTTGCTTCTGGTTCCAGGATCCTTGGAGACACTGGTAATCGTGTAAGATTGCAGCTCTAGCCCTGTTACCTATGAACACTTCACAGGTACAGCTGTCCTAAACCTCTGCTCATTGAGCTCCACTCTGCAGAAAAAGTAATTAATATGGACTATGATTAAGTTAGTACGTTTGAAGACTTTAGACTAAGAAACTTAAAAGCTAGAAAGAAAAGTGAGCAAAGGGATTGCTGTTGTGAAATTAGAAAAAAACCTCAAACACCAGTCTTGTGGAGTACTGAGTTGAAAAGACACTGAAAACAGCAGATGGAATGGCTTGGAAAAAAGACATGTTACATAAAGAAGGTCACAGTAGTGAACTTTGTTATCTGTGAATATTTACCTGCTTTGCAGGTGCTGTTTGTGGCTGTAAATTGCTGGTGGAACCAGGGGAAATGCAGGAAGCAGAAGCATTTCTTTTATTTTCCTGTGATACACTTATATCATCGGAGGTAAGATTTCATATGTACAGTCTGGGTCTTTTCTTGTTTAGGAAACAGGTTGTATAAAATGTTGCATTTTGAAGAAGTTGTATTTATGGCTATAGTACATAGTCATAGAGGAGGAGATTCTGGGTGAAGCTCATCCTGTATGCTACTTTGGCGTCAAGAAGGGCTGTAAATGTCAGTTAAATGACATGCTGTGCAATTCTTCATCCTTAAGGAAATTTTATTTTGCCTGTGCATCTCCTGGAAGTTCTACCTCCAACGGAAAGTAAATAATTTGGTTTTATATATTAATTCCAATTGCCTGCTTGCTCTGTAGATGGATTATAACAACTTGTCCCGATTTGGGACAGCAATAAAGTATGTGCTTAAGCGCATGTTTAAATGGCATCATGTACTGAACACTTTCTTCTAAATTTGAACTTCGCACTCACTTTTTTATGCTCCAAATGTTAAGATATCACTGTATAAGATTTTATATAATCTCACTTTTATTTTTTTGCATTTGTATGTATAATCCTTTTTTTTTGTTCTCTTTGTGTGGAGCAGAAGGTAAGGAAACACACTTTCTCATGCTAGGTGCAATAGAGCTGGGTGCTGTGTAGTTTATCACTTGCATTTTATTTGTGTACCCCAATCTTGAACTGCAGCTCTCTTGCATTGCAGAGTCTGATTTAGTTTTGGAGGGGGGGGGGAATTTATGTATTAATGAGGAACAATCCTGATCTCTGTCAGCTGAACTTGAAATAGACACAGATGGCACTGGCATAATTCAAACTATGATAAAAAACAACAATCCCATTTGGATGTACATTGACTTAAACTTATCTGATCTTGAAATTACAACATGTTAGTTGGATATACTGGGGTATTATCAGTAACTTTAAACAGAATAGCAATAAGATGACATGTAAATTCATATTGATACTTCATAAAAAATCCTCATGCCTGAGATACTAAACCTCAACCGTTGCATACTGGGCACGCGACACGTTGCAGCGATCATGTTGCTGTTAAGACAAAAGTTTATAGTAAACCAGTGTAGGACATAGAATAATCTAGTGGGCTCTAGAAGACCATTTCAGAGCATCTGAATACAGGAATCTCAGTGCGAGTTTGATATTTTTCAGAGTGTCTGTATGTATAAATTATGTTAAAAAATGCATCACTTCAAATTCTTCGGTGGGAATAGACTAATTCCTCATACTTTTTGTGTTTCATTTAATTTTGGACTGTGATGCTTTGTTGAACCTAATGATAATAAATGAGATGCAGGATTTCAAGGGGATGAAGGAGAAACTGTGGAAATAGCCACAAGGCTTGGCCTGCCTCCTGTTTCTGTACTGCCTAATGCGGTGTGACCTGTTCGTCAGATGGCTGGGGGAGAAACTGTAGGCTGTCACCAGCAGTGTGACTGGATTCGGCCCTGCTTTACTGAGTGCTACTTGTAAAAGTCCATGCAAAAATGTTGCACCTTTTCAGATTGATACTCTTTTCTAAAGTTTTTTTTTTTTAAATCAAGGGAAAATAGTGGCATTTTTTAGATCTGTATTTTTAAGTCACATGTATTTACTTCAGACAAAGCAGAAAGATGTGCATATGATCATATAATTCATACGTGCATTTTACCAACTTCTTTCATGGGACTCAGAGGAGATCTCCATCCCTTCATCCCCACCAACACAGAGCAGCTACCCATAGACACTCCGTTAGAGTCACCGCAATTTCTGTGCTGTACTTTGAGCCTGGTAACACAACTCCTCTGTCAGTTACAGAAGCCACTGTTAATTAAGACAGAAAGCAATTCCCTAGAGGCTGAGCGTGCTGTCAATGTACTCCTATCTCTGCCACCCCCAGGAGGGACTCTCTCTATTGTTAATTTAAGTCTTAATGTTTTATTATTTTTTTTGGTACTAGTTTTGGACCAATTGAATACAAAGGCCCTATGAGTGCTGTTTATATTGAAAAGTTTGTTCGCCGGGTGATGACACCACTACTCTACATCTCGTCTCGATCAAAATTACTAGATTTCCTCTCAAATTATGAGGTACTTGTCTCTCTTCTCTAGCTTTACCGCTGTGGTTCAGAAAGAGTTTGACTTGTTTCACGATTAAATTTGATCTGCTCCAAAGTACTAGTTTATTTCCAGGATCCTGAATCAGTGCCCTGTAAATTTGTTAAAATCATAAAAATATTAAATGACAAATTAGTAATGTTGGTTCCCTATGTAGTGACTCTTACGGTTTAGTGATGCTCTTAATTTACAGTGCTTTAGTATGTAGAGACAACAGTCAAAGTTATTACCTCACCAAAAAGTTGTGTGTGTACAAGAAAGAAGGGGAAAAATCTTTTTGCAAAAATCTTGCAGTCTAAGTTGGGAAAGCATTTCAGAAATAAATAATCATTACTTTAATTTTTAAGGGAATATTCAACCTTTCTAATAAGATAAGTCTGTTAAGTAAAACCAAATGTGAAATCATTTGAAATAAGGGCTCCTAACCACTTTGTATGGTATAACTTCATGATTTTAATCCACTAGTACATTGTGTTTTATTAATTTTTAGTGTGTTGTGTTCAGAGGTGCCAAGATTGGTAGCAATACTAGTGGATTAATAACTTCCAATTAGACAAAATACAATTACAACAGAATCATTTATAAACCCTTTATAACTGTTCGTTCCTGTAGCGCACAATGGAGAAATACCATAATCTCGCTAAACGCCAAGCTATTAGAGCAGAATGGAAAACCTGGTCAACAAATTGATGCTGTAGCAGCGGCCAAAACATGTGAGGGATTTTCAGGCGTTGCAGGATGAAGCAGAGTTCCTCTTTGAATTAGGCATGTTCTACTGACTGCTCCTGCTGCAGGACGGAGCACGAGCTGTGCTGCTGAGGGAAAGCTGCCGCAGCGTAGGGGGCTGCACACGGGTGGTTGCCAAGGGCAGGTGCTTCAGTTTATCCCTCAGGAGCTATTCACGGGCTTCGTTTTCCAGTGTTGTAAGTGGGGACCGTGCGTCAGGAATAGAACTGTGTGTCTGTCTGATGCTGATACTTTCTGTGATCACAAGCAATTCTCTTCTCTTCACTGCTTCCCTTTTGCAATTCTAAAACTTTTATTTTTTTGCCTCCTGTAGAAATTTGTTCAAACTTCCCCACTTCCTGTGCACAAGTTGAGGTATTTTATACCTTTTGTAGGAGAAGATACAATCCAGGAGGTGACTCCTATGTTTAAGAAGTGAGAAAGTTTGAGGAGTAGGTTACAGAAAGTGCATGCATGGCACAAACTAATTGCTATTTGAGAGCCTTGGCTAGTGTCTTCCTTTGATTTTTGATCTTTTATATATTAAAAATGTTAGTTTTTAGCAGAAGGGAAAGGAGAGAAGACTGTAAAGGATAGCTCACTGGGCGTTTTGACAGCTGTCTGCTGCTTGATCAGGTTTTTGTGATTTCTTTGTTGAAAAGCTAATTAATTGGAAACTTAGAGTATTTTTTGAAAGATTTATCATCATTGGTATCTAATTTTCAGTCCTGTGTTCTGTTAGGGAATGGGTTCTGCAAACTTATGTTGGGGTATTTCCTTTTGACTTGTAAATTTCAGTTGAAAAGAACCTCTTTGTAGCTGATCTCCAGACTGCAGTTAGGCAGTACCCATTCTGTTCCTTGACTATTTCGTTCTACTCCGGTATTAAGGCGTCCCATATTAACGAAGGAGTAGGTTGCAGAGCAGTTGCCTGTCACTCATGTTTGGTCCTCATTTTTTGTTTTATACAGAGTGCCCAAGGGTAGCACTCTGTATAATCTGGAGTATGCAGTAATTTGGGAAGTTATTGGTAGGTGATTAGTTCATTTGTAGGGCATCATGTCGAGCTGAAGTTCTGCTCAGTGTGTGTTTTCACACTGAAAAGAGCTATTGCACCCTTTTTGTGTTTCAAGGGCATTTTATTATTGCCTGTCAATGTACTGATAGCCAAGACTTCGAGCCCATAGTTGTCCTTTTCTATCTAACCTCTGAAAATTTTGATGCTTTAATCTTGTGTTCAAATTCCAGTAGCCAGCTTTTGGCAGAAAAAGCATGGAGGAAGGAAAACCAGGAGCAATATTTGCACTGAACAGAATATCAAAATCTGTTAAACATGTTAGTGTGGCTGAACTAACAAGTACCGTAAAGGTACCAAGATAAACATTCAAAGCATTTTTTTTAAGGTGAATCACACCAAGAGATACTGAAATCTGGCAGTATTTTATCCTGTATTCAGATGTTAATTATCATGTTTTTATTTCTAAGAAGTAGTGATGAGCAGAATCCATGTAACTGTAAGAGCAAGTGGTATGTCTCCTGCTCAACGAAATCATGAATATTGTGAGATGCTCTATTGCTATCACAAGAGGGCGCTCAAACCCCGTGAAAAATACCTGGTTAACGACTCAAGATTCTGGGCTTTCTGATATTTTTTTAAGGGGCTTTTTTGTGGTTGTGGAATGATACTAGTGCAGAATTGAATTGAATTGAATAAGAATTAGAATTTAATTTTTGAGAGCAAGGTAAAATATCCCATTTGGAAAGCAGTAAAAATCTTAGAATGCATAAGAAGATCTAAGTTACATCAGGATAAAGATATGCATTTCCTACCATAACTCCAGGCACCTACAAGTACCTATCATCAGACTCTTTTTGTTTTCTTAACTGCAGAGATGTAGCAGTTTCATTTAAATCCCAGCTGGCATGTGTCATTCCTCTTGTGACTAACTGGGCTACGAGAAATGGCCTCATCCTGCTGAGGCACGGAGGAAGAAAACATGCAGCTTCTCTAGTTAGACAAAAAGTTTCATTTACTTAGGAAAAAGAAACGTACCCAGGGAGCTTATAATTTTCTGCTTTGGGGAGGAGTTGGTCTCTCTGAGAGGTAGCTGGCGTGTGTCTTACCATGGTGTCAGCTTTCTTCTCTGCTCTGTTTGTGTAGAAGTGCTTCCTGAGCATTAACCCGCTGGGTAGGATCTGACCCAGAAGCGGATTTGACTTAATAGCTCGCTCTTGTGTGGGGTGGTGGGCCTATGTTGAATGATGATGCGAGAATTTGCTTTCAGTTCTAACATTGTTAGAAAATGAACAGAGCTGTATTGTAAATTTAATTAATATAATACCAATCAACAGTTTCTTCTTTGCATTTCTAGGTGATAGAATTAGTGGTATGTAATATTGCTTCTTCAGTTCCCTGGAGATAACACATTCCTTTCCTCTTGCTGTTTTCTTTCCTGTGCTCACAGATAAAGTGAGGCAGGAATCGCCTGCCTGCACAAGTCTGAGTTTCTGAAAAAAGATACCATTTCCCTTACCTCAATGCAATTTAGCCAAAATATTTAAAAAAAAAAAAAAATTGGAATAGGAATAACTTGAGTGGTAAAAACGTGTAATTGCAAAAGCTGTGGGGTTTTTTCTGTTCACGTTACTTCCCATTTATTGGCCTTTAAATTTCAGAGCTCTTTCATTGCATGGTCGTTTTATACTGTCTTTCGAGTCAGCTGTCGATGATTCCCAATAACCTTTGCACATGTTGTTCCTCACCCTTCTCTCCCTTTTCTGAAGTGCTTGGAGAAATGTTGAACTATATGAGCATCAGCACACGTTCTGGATGGCTGCCTTTGACTGGGGAAAACCAGTAACTTCTACCTGCAGTTTTCTGTCCTTTTCACTAATATAGAAAAGGACCTTCTGTGTTATTCCTTATCACCTTGGTTTCTTCTAATGTGCTTGGTAACCTCTTGTAGGCTTTTGGAGAATGACAGCATGCTGCATGGGGTAGATAAGTCACCTACATGCTTGCTCATAGTTTCAAAGAACTATGTTAGACTTGAGGCATGGCTCAGTAATGGAACCATGCTAGCTGTTCGCCAATAAAAATTACTGACCTGAAGATCTCTGTTAATTCTTAAAGTTTCTATGAACTTGCTGTTCTGTAATTGTTGAGATTCTTGACAAGTCTGGTATTTGTTTGATTTAATTGGCATCACACATCACTTTTCATTCCTCTGGTGTAGAGATGAAGCAAGAAATAGGCTACACTACAATTGGTGATTTTGTATTTCCGTATACGAATTTCATTAGGAGATGGTACTAGTGACGCTGCACTCCTGATGCCCTCAGTTTTGTTCCAAAACCTTTCCTACAGACGCTCAGTTTGAGACAGGTGCTGAGAATTGTTTCATGGAAGGAAGAGCTCCAGTAAGGTCCATTCTAGCAAGGCAAACACGTCTAATGCATTATTGTATCCTCCAGCTTTATACAGAGCAAGCCGTGTCCTGTTCACTGGTTATTTCTAACTGCCTGCACGAAGATACTTTACCGTAACTCCACACAGATGGTTCCCCGGAAGCAGCTGATCCATTACAGCTTGCACGTAGATACCCACATAAACTGCAAGCAGGGAGCTGTTGTTACATCAGTTATTGATTACTTTGGAGGTTCTTATGTGAAAGGAAGTGGGAGTTGCTGCCGTCGAGCTCCTCTTCGCATACTTGTATTCTAAACTAGGAACTTCTTATTTCATCGGGGTATCTCTTCTGTAAGACTTGAATCTCTTGAATCTCAGTTGTATGGAACAAGATTCCTTGTTAGTTGGTAGCATCTGGAAGGGTTCAATTTTGTTAAAATAAACAGATTAGTTAGTATTAGCAAGCGAATCTGTTCATTCTGACAGAAGAACAGGAAAATAGGCATGGTACTCAATACACAGATACAGCATTTTAAACGCTTTCCTGGTGTGCTTAATTGCAGTCTGTAACAGGGAGGAAATTTTAACTATTCTGGGGTCATCACTAAAAGGACATTAATTAACCAGATTACTGATTAGGCATATAGCATTACTGTATTTTGCCCTGCTACAATTTTTTCTTATTGGAAGAAATACTTTCCAAAAGTATCTCATGGAAACATTATATTCTTCACATTCTGGAAGTCTGAAACTGCTATTAGTGTACAACAGAACTGGCAGTCAGAATCAGAACATCGCTTTTTTTAAATAACTTTATAAATATTTCTAGATCTGACTTTTGGCTTCTTGTTGCTTTTTACTGTCACTTTTGACTCTTCTTTCGTTTGCTATTTGGTGCCCGAAGTTTGTTTTGTAGAGTAATGGTATTCAAAAACGGTCCTGCAAAATGGGAAACTAAAATGCTGATCATCTTGTCTCCTTATTTTGGTCCACTTGAATGTTTTAAATGTTTTTTGTAAGGGTTTCTTTCTTTTTACTATCATAATTTGGTACTGGGAGAAAACGATGAACACTAATCAGTAACCTGTTTATTGTTTAAAGAGAAGAATGAGTGCTATTATTTTTATGTATTTTTCACTTCTACTTTATTTATATTTTTATTTCCTTCTTGAGAATTGTTATTGCAGAAATTTCACTAATGGCTTGTATCTTAATTTTATTATTGATAATTTTTTGGGGGTACCTCATAAAGAACCTTTATGAACAAAAGTTGTGTATTTAGCATTCATTCTTGAAAGATAATTCCTGCCTAAAAAGAGCGAGTCATTAGTTAGTTGGAATGGGCAATGCTGTTATTGGTGAACATTCTGAGATTGCTAATGTATACTGAATTAGCTTAATTCACACGACTGCTATGAATAACTGAATTCATATCGCTAATGACAATAACAGGCAAAATATATGCTCAAGTTTTAAAAAGAAATTAAAATTTTTTCTGTGAAACTCTCAAAATACTTATGTGGGAATGTATTTGCCACACAAACGGGCGATCAGTGAGTCTGGAATCTTTTGTTCCACAGCAATCCCTCGAGTGCTCTTGCTTTGTGTCACATGCTCTTTCTGTATGCACTGGTGGAACTGGAAAACAACACAAAATAATCAGATTCCATCACTTACTCTGTCCTGAAAGTTGCCTTAAAAAAACAATAGTAGTTTTTAATGGATTGTATTTTGTAAAATTTAAACCCAAAACTTAATTGACAAGTCTAAAGACTACACACCTCTCTGTTCAGGTCAGCCTCTCCCAGACTCTCTTCCTGAATTAAATATGAAGCCATTCAGGCTTTGTGCTTATCAAAGTCAATAGACCTCTTTAGGGATGAGTCTTTTAAATTTTGAACTGTCTGTTTGGCGATTTAAAGAACTTTATGGATATGCAGGTGGGATATGGGGCGCTCTCATTATTTTTGTGCAGCTCATCTCTGACTGATACGTCCAGGATATACTGGAAGGATTTACAATGACTGATAGCTTAATGATGGGATGATAAATTGGCTTAGCAGTTCAAGTATTCATGCCCAAATTCATGCGTAGTTGCTAATTGTGTGCAACATCGTGAACAATTAAAGTGCTACTGTTTAAGTTGTTTATACTCTGAAAAATCACATTTTATATTCCAATTCTAAAAGAATTCTTTATGATGCTTGCGGTTCTTGCGTTGGTGCTGGAGCTGACTCATAAAATGTTTTCAAAGCAAATCTTAATTATTTTCAGTGATAGCTAACATGGGAAATACGCGGTTTGAAACTTGTGCGTCTACAGCCTTAAAAACCCTCTCTCGTATGTGGCTTTTGAATGACAACTTTGGAACTGATTTCCATGCAGTCTTTTAATAGTAAAATTTTTTTTGCAGCATAAAGTGACTGTTCTTCAGTAAATGTTGTTATCTTGTAAAAATCTGTTGTGCTTTACTGTAGGCAAATAATTTCTGTGCCCCGTATACTTGTACTGGAAAATAGCTTAACTAACTGTAATTCTTATTATTTCAGCCTGGAGTTCTAGGATATTTTGAGTTCAACGCTTCGCCTCAGCCGCCTGGTTATTTAACATTCTTCACATCAGCATTGCATTCATTAAAGAAAGGTAAAAGCTTCATTTTCATAAGGCATCTGTGGATAAGTTATGTATATGGGCTTCAGTAGCTTTTTGCACTGTTTGGAAATTAATCGCTTTTGAGTATTTCTTGATGTTGATCTAATTATGAGACTTTCATTACAGTGTGAGGATTGCTTACATAAAAGGCTTATTATGTAATTTGTGCTCAGTCATTATGGAGTAAAGTATATGACAGGCTGCTATTCAAGGATACACTAAGTTAGAGTTTCCTCAAAAACCTAAATGTGTAGCTGCAACCCATATAAAGCCATAATCAGACTAGCACTTGTTTTAAGTTGAATCTAAAAGCGTTTGTCTTGTGCAAAATTTGAAATGTCAGGTTCAGAGGCATTAGGATGAACTTCACTTTGTCAATACTTTGTAACTGAAGTCAACAAAGTGCTTTCTTGGGTGGAGTTACAGAGCTGGCACGAGGTACCATGACGAGAAGGGCTTTCTCCCCCTGTTGTTGTGGATTAATGATCTAAACTACAAAAACTCTTGTGTTTAAATATGCAAACTTTTGTATATGATTAATACCTTTTGGGAGGGGGTCATAAATTCTGGATAGAACTTTCTCAAAGTTCAGATTAATGCATTTTGTGGATTTTTCTTCCTGTCAGCCAATGAAGGAAATTGATGCCATTATTTTGATTTTTACTGTACCACTGACTTGGTATACGACATAGAGCTTGTTCTCCTGTATTTTATTCTGTAATTTCCCCATTTATATGTTCTTTGCAATGTGAAGATAAGAAGCATTCTATCCTTGTGTGTACATATTTATAAATACAGCAATACTAAAATATGTATTTAAATAATATGTATTTTCTGTAAACGTACATCATCTAAACAATCAATGTTCATACCTTTTCCTTATATGTTTATCTCATCTTGGCTTTTGAGATACTATAACATGTAGCAAGGTGCATCTGCAATACCAGATAATATTATTTAATAAGCAAATCAAGGCATTGGGCAATTCAGGTTAACAATCTCCATACCTAGAGTGCAGAAGAGGAACGCGTTTGTTCTTGTTGCCTGCTCTTGTCATCTTTCTTCTGTCTCACTTAATCACCAATTAACCAATAGCAGTTGCTATTCAGTAAGATTTCTGTGCTTTTCTTCTCAGGCTTTCAGGAGAGAAGTTCAGTGTGTATAACTGTATTTAAACACTGAAAATTTGCCCTTTTAGATTACCTTGGAACAATACGCTTTGGAGTGATCACAAATAAACATGTTGCAGAGGAGATCTCCTTGGTGCGTTCAGGCAGCGTGTATTTGCACAGACATGTCAACACATCTCTTGTGAGTATTGTGTTTCTGTTGTAGTGACAGGGAGATTGAAGCTCTGTCCTGGTAGACCACTGATAAGAGTTTCACAGAGCTTTAGGATATAGGATGTTTGAGAATATTTTTGTACAGTCAGCAGCTGTTGTAGCTAAGATCCAAGCTGACCATCTCGGTCAAACCAAAGCCCCCAAAACCCAAGCGCTCTAGAAATGACTGCACAGAGACTTTTTTCCTAAAGCTCCTACCTCTTTCAGTGGATCAGAATTAGAAGGCTACCTGAATAAGGATATGGAAATAGGGAAAATTTGCATTTCAGTTTAAAGGTATGACATTGCACTGATTAGAAAAATAATGCAAATTAGTTTAATGGAAAATTGATCGTAACTTCTAATCCATGTGCCTTGTTTTTGGAAAACTAAGAATGAAAATACTAACTTTCAGATTTGCTGTCTTGGCATGGAGACCTTATCTATCCAAACTGCCTCCATGAGTGGAAACTCTGTGAAAATAAGTATTGTAATGTGTATTTAATTCAATCAAGACGAGGGAAAACATTAATTTTTCAAGTTAAATTAATGTTAAATACATAAAACTACTTTTGCCTGTGCAAATGATGTAAGATAAACTTGCCTTAATTTATAAAAATGACCCTAGAAGGTGTGAGCACTTTTTATTACTCGTTTCTTTTCCCCACATTCAGGAATAAAAAATAGCAGTTCTTAATGCAGTCTGATGTTGGGGTCTTAAAAGACTAATTTAAAATGAGTTAATAACATGAATGAGTAGTGGGGAAAAACTTTTCTAATACGCCGTAAATCAAGATTTGTGATGATACCAGCTTAGAGACTGAGCTCTTTCACTTTTGAAGAAAACTTACACCCGTGAGAAAAGTAAAGACATAGTAAAAGAGGAGCTTCCCTGATAGAATACTTCTTGCCTGAAAGGTTGCGTGTGTTACTATAAACAGATGAGTATTGGGAAGGATTTCCCAAAGGGAAAGGGTATATGAAATGCTGAAGCTTGCTGAGTAGTTAAATTTAGAAAGAGTTTTAGGCATTACAGTGACAAAGAATGCCACATTTGAGATGTGCATTCATTCCTAAAACATATGATTAAATGAGGACAAATAATTATTTTTCCCCCTTCAAGATATATCCAAACGACATCATGAACTGTACTGCTGAGAACATTTGCAAGTGGGCTCTAGAAAATCGAGAGGTGCTCATACGCTGGCTGAGACCACACGGTGGAAAAAGCCTTCTTCTAAACAATGAGCTGAAGAAAGGACCAGCACTTCTCATATTTCTACCTTACAATCCCTTAGCAGAAATTCATCCTCTTTTAGATGAAGTAAGTAATTTTTTTTATTTTTTCTTTACTTCAGAAATACTAGAACTTGAGAACTCTAGTCAGGGTTCTGAGCTTAATTGTGACAGACCTTTCTTTTTGTTTCACTGTTCCAAGTATTCAATCTTGTTTAAAAACATTTTCTCAAGCCATATTATCACAACTGTCTTATACTGGTTTGCACCCTGCAAAATATGTTTTCTCACATCAACAGTTGTTTAGAACAAGCACCGAACTTTTTTCCTTGACTCTCCTCCTATGTAGTGAATGCGCAGATCTTTGGTCTTCTGTTACAGCTGACATAGCTCAAACAAAAGAGCAAGAATATATTTGAGTGTTGTAGGACTTGTTTCGTCCACCCCATTCTATTCCTCCTCTCCTTCCTTCTTTCCAGAGGTGGTTACATAAGGAAGAATGGACCTTATATTAAACCAGACTTTTTTTCAAATATAGCCCAATTGAAAACCTACTCAGAACTGATCTGATTTTTCCTGTGTGTTCCATGGTTGCCTTCCAGTTTTTTCTCCCTCTGCCATTATTTCCATTTCTGAACTGCCTAGGACAGAAGTTTGTGTAGCTATGCAATAAATGAGAGGGAAACTAATTCCCCCCTGCCCTGGGCTTTTTTTAAGCTGGAACCCATTGTTCCTTTTAGTGTATCATACAGCTGTGCATCATCGTGGTGATTGCACAGCACTAAAACCAAACTAGAAACAGACATAATAAAAGGTAGTCTGCTGCTAGATAGGGTTGGGGAAATCTTTGTGGAAAGACTGGAAAAGAAATGCAATTACTCTTGTACTAACCCATCTTATTTTTGGCAGGCTTAATTCACTGATGCTTGTCACAGATTAAACATTCTAGTAACAGGTACCACTTACTTAGGTCAAATCAGTGCAACATAAGATACTCGGTTGCACTTTTCATTCTACTAAATAAGAGTTATCTCTATCAAAATGTGAAATGAGATAAAAAATATTCCAGTTGATCTTGTATAGCATCACTTTGATAGAGAGATATTGTGCAACTCGTTTACCACAGCCATCCTGTGGGTTTCATCAAGCAATGAAACCCCTTGACTGTAAGGCAGTTGCAAAGAACAAGGCTGTCAAGTTGTATCTTGAAAGCTCTCGCAGCAAATTTTTTTTTCTGATAGTAGCTTGCTGAAATGAGATTTCTTATCTCAAATCTGGTTTTCTGTTCATAACAACTTCTTGTGTTTCTCTATGTAGGTAGTCAAAATCTTCAGGCTAGATTATAGTATGAGGAGTTGGGTTTCTTTTAAGTATTTAAATGAGTGTTTTCAGGATGAAAACATTTCACAAGGAATTCTTAGAGACTCTAACAAACTGTTGCTATAGACTGCATCTTAATACCGATGGTTCTGGGACACAGCAGCCATCATTGATGTGATGCTTCAACACCCTCTTGGTAATTATAATGATTCCTATCAAAGGGTTCTTGTGTAAGTGATGTGTGTATGTTCTGTATTTAGATTATATTTAATGTAATAGATGAGGATGAAGGGAAACTTCCTCTTTCCTTTCTTTCTTCTATGTTCTGTTATTTATCACCTAGAAAGGGAGTGCCTTCTGTGGTCCATACACATGTCTTTTTCACTGCTTGTTTCCCCTTGGTTATGAAGAACAAAATGGTGATGCAGCACAGGAATGTTTGCACTGAGAGGCAGGCACTTCTATTTATTTTCTCCTTGTATTAGAAAACAAGGGAAACTCAAGAACATGAACTGATTAATGCTTCATGTGGTGGGACTTAACCTTAAAATGTAGTGTTATTGCCCTGTGACAAATACGATGCAAAGAGGACCTTGAGGTCAATGTAGTGGACTGAAAAACTTTATAAAGTGGCTTTTTGCTGTTCTGTACATTTACTTCTTACATGCTGAAATATCTGAAAATTTAACTTTGTTATCAAATCAGAGCCTCCTATAATTTCTTGTAAGAACAAAGCAGAAGAGTAGTCAACTTCATGTTTCTGAAATTCCATCTCTAATTGCGCGTATGTTGTTAAACGTGCAACAGATAACTGCATTTGAGTGAACTATGTACCACTAATCTTGCCTTTTTTTCCTTTTTTTCCCCCTTGTAGATTACCAAAGTGGCCTTGGAATACCACAACTGTAATAAAAGCCAAGCAGCTGAGCCAGATCTTCAACACTTGGGAGACAGTGATTCACCAGCTTTTGATTCCTCTGTACCAGATGCACACATGAAATTATCAGAAACATTTTCAATTACCAAGTCCCCATGCTGTAACACTGTGGTCCTTCCGCAGTGGCATTCAATATCGAGAACTCACAATGTCTGTGAGCTTTGCATTAACCAGACACTTGGTGTCAAACCAAATAAAGTCCACGTGCCACACTGTAACTTTTTAGAGATAGAAGCAGCTTTGGACTCTTTCTACCTCCAGGAACATACCTTTTTTCAAGTTATATCAAATACCATAGAATGCAGCAATTTCTTAAGTTTCTACAGTCCCTTTAGCTATTACACTGCATGTTGCAGGACGGTAAACAGGCATTTTTTAAGTTTCATTAGTTCTGAGAAGACCATCTTTCAGACCCCCAAAGTAGCATTTTCTTCCCATGGGAAGAAAGATAATACCCAACATTCTATTCCTCACATTGAGGATAGGAATTGGTTTATTTCTGACCTTCATATTAGTGGCACTAACATTACTGGTCTGAGCTGCAGGACCAACAAAACCTTGAATCTGTATCTGCTGGATTCAAACCTTTTTTGGATATATGCAGAGAGACTAGGAGCATCAAGATCTAATCATCTTAAGGAGTTTGCTGCTATTGTTGACCTGAAAGAAGAAGTGCACTATGTCCTGGATCAAAATCAGTCACTTGCTGGATCTGCCCTGGGTATGGTATACACTATACAAATGCTTGAAATAAGAAAGTTAAGTTTGCAAGGAAGCTTATGAATGGAAAAATTAATGCCATTTTGAAAATTACTGCTTTTAAAGTGAGACTATAGTCAGCACTGTGAACCTTAATTTATTCTATTTAGTAGTTAACCAAGCGGTAGTATTGTGTTCTAGATGACATAGGAACTAAGTTTCATATACCAAAAGTAATTTGCTTTAAAAGAAGTGAACCTCAAACGTGTGATTTTTGACTGCCTGATGCATTGAAGGAATTGGTAAAATCTAAACTGATTTGCTTGTGGAAAAAAATAAATTACTATGCATCTATACACATTTGATACTACAGAAGACATTTGTGTATTAATGGTGGTGCTGTTTGCTCAGCTGTGTAGTGTGCTCCGCGTACTAAAATACCTCAGAATTTTGTGAGATGCTGCCCACTTCTCAGCAGAGACTAGCCCTTCCTCTTGTCCTCTGAAACCAACTTATAAGTTGTTTTAAATTCATTTTGAGAAGTTTGTGTATTTTCAGGGTAGAGCTCTGAAATGCTTTTGGCCAAATCTGTCAATACTCTTATTTCCTGTCTGAATTGGAGGAGAGAAAAAACCAAAAAAAACCCAAACAAAAGCCCAGTCAACCCAATGATTGCAGTTCTGATTTATTTGCAAGTTATTGAATAAGACACAACATGCCTAACCACATGCCTTTACCTACCATGATGATGTGCAAAACTGAGTCCACCTTCAGAAAATGCAGATTTTTTTTTTTTTTTAATGTTAGCAGTGTGAGTAAACCTGGAAGTAAATTCAGGTGAGCATAGTATTAAAGTAAATTGTTCAAGAAAGTATATCAGTCTAATTCTTACAGCAGTAATCACACTTCCATTTTGCCATAAATCTGCAAGTACAAAAGTATACACAATGTAGAACAAATACCATGTTCTTATTAAGGATCCCTTCCAGGCCTGTATCCTGTGTGCATCCCAACCTCCCAGAAAAACACCTTGGCAAAACAAACAAAACCCCCAGTGATCGTAGAAGGATGCATAAGAAAAATTAACATCTGAGTGAGGAGATACAAATTTCCTTCCCCTTTCTGCTCCCAGTACTTTCTGTCTCGGACATTTTTCAGGTCACAGGATTTCCTGAGCATGACGAGGGTTTCTCTGCTGAGTAACACTCATTATATTTCTATTCCAAGTCATTTGAACTTCCGGAAAATTTTTGCTTCTACATATTTTGTCAAGGAGTAACTGTGACTTATGTTTGTTTTTTGTGGAGGTTTTAGAATTTCATTGTACGTCTGTAAGCCTCTTAACTTTTGATATTTTAAAATACCAAAACAGATTTGTGTTTAATACCTTTAACAGATTTCAGTTTTTACAGATGGTTTCTAAAAACTCAATATGTCTTTTAGTTAGCCCCCTCCTTTCAGTTATTACTTAATCATGCGTAGATATTGCAAATCTGGAGACCTAGAAAGAAAAAGACTGTTTTGATTCTCACAAATTTAATGAAATGCTGAATAGTAGATATAAATGTACTGCTCTTTGCATTTCATAGATAAGCTTGATGATCTGGTATTTTGTATGTACGTACAGAAGTGCCACTTCTACTTGGGCCTCATTTTTGGACTGGAAGTGGCAGCACAAGATGCGTCAGTTTGATGAAATGATTTTTTATTTAGTGTCTTCAATATTATATCTTTTGTCTTTATTATTCAATACTCTTATTCTATAATGCATAGAATAATATTTCTCTGTCTAAATTGAAAAGAAGGAGACAGTCAATATCTTGCAGCGATTTGGAGAACATGGTTCAGGCTCAGAGTAGTGCAGTTAAGGGCTTTGGAGCTTGTTTTAAATTTTTTTACCACTGGCCAGCAACTTGTTAAATGTCTTAAAAGTAAGGAGGAAGCTGAATGAAGAGGAAGGTGGTCACTGATAAACAGAAGGTGGCTGGTCGTATTGGCATGGGAATAGCAAATCTTTAAACCTCTAAAGCAAAAGGAGAATTACAGGGAAAGTAATTAAAAATGATAGAACACGTGCAAATAAATGTGGAATTAAGTGGAGCCTTCAAGATAAGGGCCAAATACTTCAATGCTATGGAGAAAGTGAAAAATAGTGAGAGGATACTATTTATGAGTTTTACCAGGTGTGTGATCAGATTAGGAGGGAAAAGAATTACTACTGTTGAGTACATTGAGTAGGATTAGAAGCAAGAACAGAGTAGTGTGGCAGGTGAAAAGACAACTGCAATGACCAAAACAAAAAACCAGTGAAATTTTATCTTACTTTCACATCAATTGTGGTTACTTCAGAGGATAGCAAACTGTCAAAAATCAATTGAATTTGTATTTTCTCTGTAAGTTCTCCTGAATTCCAAAGAAAAACTGCCAAAATCATGTATTTGGTGAAACTGAAATAATCTTGTTATGTGTCAATTTCGTTTCAGAGGACTTCATAAAAAATTTCAGTATTCTCTACAGTCCCTTGAAAAGACATCTTGTTGATGACCCTTCAGTCCATTTTCATGAGCAGCGTGTAATCACTGAAGTGACTACTAATACCTTTCACGAGACCGTGTTTTTGAGTGACAAGGTACCCGTCAGTGCTGGAAATGTTTCTTGCCAATCATTGCTCAGACTCTTGAGGAGGGGGGCTCATTCTTTTTTTACAGTGATGTGCTTTGCTGCTTTGTAACAATTCCAAAGTTTGTGGTTTGTTGGGTGGTTTGGGGGTTTTTTTGGTTTTTTTGTTTTTGGTTTTTTTTTAAAAAGGCAATTCAGAATAGTGTGGTCTTAAGTAAATCTGCAAAAGATCATCTTCTGGTGTTAAAATAATCAAAAAGTCAATGCAGCTGATTCCCTGGCAGGTTTCTGCCACACTTCAAGGTTTGTTGGGTTTTGGAGGGTTGGTTTCTTTTTTACGTTTTTTTTTGGGGAGGAGCAGGTGTGCTTTTTTCCTGTGTGTTTGAAATACAGGTTTTAATTTAAAAAAAAAAAAAAAAAG
>VZSF01009057.1:649916-666999 GCA_013398295.1 Chionis minor | reverse complement strand
CTGTGTGTTTGAAATACAGGTTTTAATTTAAAAAAAAAAAAAAAAAGTATGTGACTTGATTTTTCTTTTTTTTTTTTCCCCTTTCTTCAGTGTTGCAGGAGCACGTGCTAAATACATAGGGTTTGAGGTAACATTGAAGAGTATTCTGATTTCTGTGCTTCATACCTCAAAGGAAATAAATATACAACTTTTTTCTGTATATTACATTAAAAGAAAATCTTATTTTAAAGAAATTCAAAAATAATTGCAAAGTAGACATAATAATAAAAAAGAATAAAAGGTTTTAAACCTAAGGCATTATTTGACAGCACACAGGAAAAAACCCCACAGCTCTCGCAGGTGAAGGCTTTCCGGTTGCATGCCATGAAGTTGCTTTCCATAAGATAACATCCTGAAGAGTGGTTAAATTACTCTGATTTTTTTTAAGACGTGATAGTAAAGGTTAATAGCTGTTGTCTTTGAGGTCTGCAGTGAATGTATGCTTTAGCTGATTTTCTGCAGCCTTGGCTCCTGCTTTGCCTAGCCAAAGGCCAAAAGCAGAAGTCTAGACATCATCTCCCCCCTGTCAGTGTTAGATACATAGGCATTTAAGATTGCAAAAGAATCTTGGGAAGTGTAGTAAAGTTTGGTGCATTTTCACTTAAAGGGAATGATCCTAAGTTAAATAATCAAAGTAATCCTCTTCATTTTCTCCTTTCCTTTATGGAAAGAGAATTCCCCAAGAGTTTCTGTGTGTTAACACAGTAGACGGAGGGCATCAGTAAATAGCTTATAATGAAGTTTATTAACATTAGGATACAGTTTCGTTTCACATTTGAAGGGTTCCAAATTTTAGATATTGTCAAGATCAGTCCTCCTTTACTGCAGATTAACTACAATATGTAATACTCTTTTCCATTTAATTTTCCAGAATGTCTTGCTGCTCTATTATGCACAGTGGTGTGGATTCTGTGCTTCTCTTAATCACATCTTTATTCAACTTGCTCGGCTTTTGCCTCCAGATAATTTCACTGTGGCAAGGTAAAAAAGATTCTGATTTCATCTCTCTAGAATGTAATAAGTTCATTGAGGTCATCAGCCTTAGAAAATAATTACTTTTTTTTCTCTCTACAATCTTGCAGTAGTAGATGTGAATGTCATCTGCTTCATTTCTCTTTGAATGCATTGTTTTGCTTTCCTCTGTATAAATGTCATGGGTTGCAGTCTCACTGCAGTAGTTATGCAGTTTTATTAAAATGAATTTTTAAACAGTGCGATTAACCTTAAAGCTTCCTAATTTCAGGAAGCAAATCAATAAAACAGCAGCAGAAAATAATTTTTACCCCTCTGATAATTTGTAGCAAATAATTATATCCTGTAGTACTGTACTTGAGAAATGGTTTGAGATAACCCACAAAAACATGTATTTTGCCAGACCCTAGTGGGCAGCTATGTACCACACAGCCACTTGCTCCCTTTCCCCCCTCCATCCCCAGTGGGACAGGGGAAGAGGAAAGGAAGAATAAACCCAAGAAAACTTGGAGGTCAAGATAAAACAGAACAAAATTAATTGTTTAATAAGTGAAGGGCAAATGGAAGGAGGGAGAAGAGAGCAAAAACAAGTGATGCAAAGGCAGTCACTCCCCACCTCCTATGGGTAGACTGATGCCCAGAGGGTTACAAGTAAAAGGTGGCTGACCCCCCTAAAGCCCCCTCTTTTCTCATTTATTTGTTTTATTTATTTGTTATTTCTCTATCACAAATCTAGAACATGGCACCATACAAGCTACTGTGAAGACAATTAACTCTATCACAGCCAAAACCAGTTTGTAGACATATTTATATATGTATGCATGTGTGTAATATATTTATATATTACAATATATTTTTATGTATATATAAAAGACATGGTTTTGGTTGGTGTTTCCGGGGTTTTTAATGTTTCAGTGCAACCTAAACATTTTTGTTCATGTATTTGATAATACATCAATTCTTAAAACATCTCTGATTGCATCCTTGTTACATTCTAACTGAACTTACTCTAGAAGCGAGCATGAGATGTATAGGAAGAAAACTCAATTAAAAATACGGCGTTATCACCTCGTTATCATTGCGGCTTTATTCCCACAGATGTAATGCTACTCTGAAATCTATACCAAATCTCTTTGCCAACTTTGAAGGTCTCTCATTTGCTCCATTATTTTTATTGGGGTATTACTGATGCAATTGTCTATGGGGTTTTTTTGTCTATAATAAAATTGTAATTAATAAAAATTTTATTTGTAATCAAAGAAAACCTAAAAATGCCGAGAACAACATAACAAGCAGTGGAACGAGTGTTTCATGCACAAAATCTTGTGTTCCTTTCTACATAGAGCTTCAGAAAAAAAAGTGCCTTTAAGAATGTGCTTGTGCTTGAAGAAGCAAATTCATTTACTCCCAAAACTACTTGAGGGGAAAATATTCATGGAGTTGTACTTGAGGAGCAAATTAATGAATAGAAAAAACTTCTGTCTACTGTTGAAACTGTTAGGCAGGTCTCTTTGTTTCGGGGAAGGAAGGTGTGTACATAATGAGTGACTGGAATTCAGTTGCTGAGTGAGAGCAGTTGGAATACTTCACATATTTTTCTATCAAAAAAAACCCCCCAACCCACAGGTATTTGTTGAACTGAGATTAATCATCTTGAATGTTGGTAGTTAATTCTGCTGACTCATACGCACAACGTATTTTTGACACAACACATTTAGACTTACTTTCACAGATACTTGCATTTCCTTCTTCCCAATTCCTGAAATGGCATTTTACAAGGAAACAGAGATTGTTCATTTGTCTGTTCTATTCATCAGTTTGTCTTTTCTTAACAGAATTGATATCACTCGAAATGACCTCCCATGGGAATTTATGACAGACCATCTCCCGACCATTTTATTTTTTCCTCATCAGAGGTAACGTAATTCTTTTCCCTGCGGTTTTTTACTTTCATTTTGCTAAGTTATAATAATTATCTGGTTATGTGTCTTAGTAGAGGAAAAAAGCCAAACAGTAATTCATTTCCATATATGCATTCTTACTTTATGTATATTCTAATTCAAAAAAAAAAAACAAAATAACAAAAAACCCCAACAGACATGGATAGCTCATGGTATGTAGATAGCAAATGTTCTCTCCAAAGCTCACTATTTAATTGTTTGTAAGTCTTTATTTACGAACAGCAGCAATACTAACCTTATTCTTTGGTTAATTTTCCTTATTATTTGGTTGTATTTAAAGCTATTACTTTGGCATGGTCCGGATAAATTAATGAGCAGCTACAGGAGGGGGGAAAAGGGGGAGAAGTGATGTAGATGGTGGTGCAATGTGGATCTAGTGCAACTTGTATCCAATTGCTTCTAATGGGACAGACTAAAAGAGATCTCAAAGAATATTATAATAGATTCTTGCAGTAACATGCAGGGATTTGCTTGCTATATTTTTAATGAAAAATAAAAAATAAGCACAGATGGAGAGTAAGTAATACAGCCCAATCATGTTGCATGGCTAGAAAAACTGGAAAATCCATTGCAAATACTTTGGGGATTTTATTGAGCTGTTCTACTGCAGTGTTTCTTAAACGTAAGTTTTAAAAATTTTTTTATTCAAACTCAAAATATTTCAGATGGTGTGATAAAGTCTTCAAGTGAAAGCCATGCTTGAAAGTAAAGTTATTTCACATAGTTTACACATAACTGTGTAAACTAACAAAATAGTTATTGAAGTATCTTTTTTCATTCTTTAAACAACACTTATTAACTATTTCACTTGGCTGTAAATACCTTTTTTTTTTCTGAAATAACACAGATACTTTGTCATTAGTGTCTTTAATGATACTAATTTTGTTTTTTAGCAGTAATTAAAAAAAAAAAAACATAAAATTACAGAGCATTGCTTTTACAGATACTATAGAATTATATCATGAGAACTTTTGGTTATTACCAGAATGTTTTGGCTTTCATTCTGTCTCAGTGACAAGCGCCGGACTTTTCATGGGAGAAAAGTAGCAGCAGGTTTGTTGGCATTGTAGAAGCCTTGCATTGTTTCTTTGAAACAGAAACCAAACAAAGCTTCAGTAGCAGTTTAACACCAGCAAAGGAAAATATCCAAAGGAGATCAGCAGTAAAACAAGGTGTACCTGTTCTTGAAGTGTAACTATATACAGAGAGCAAGACCTCAGAGGAAGAGGCAAGAGTGTAATTTCAAGGAGACAATTAGGAGTGAGAACAGAAAGCAGAGTTGGAGGAAGGGAATTGATTCATGAATGCGTGAACAAAAAAGGCAAGACAAAGGAGGGTGGGTCAAAGAAAGGCACAAAGGATGGGTCCGGAAAAAAAGGAACTCTAACGTTTGGGCTGTAAAAGGGCAGGAGAGTACGTTTAGGACTGGGATGAGACCTGGAATGGCATACAAGGGTCCTGAATCTTACTCTTCCTCTGTGTCAGGGAGAAATTCTGAAATCCAGTGTCAAACCAGTGTGCCATTTCTGCTTTGTACCAGTACATGCAGTGCAGGTGCATCCAGCCTCTCACAGGCTGAGGAACAAGAAAGAAACGTTAGATGCATTTGGTTGACCTTGGGGTTTGGATTTTGTTTTTGTAAAAGATACTCAATCTTACACAGTTACTTTTTTTTAAAGAGGAGTCGTCACAATTTTAGCTGAGATGAGCCACACGTGTTTCATGAGGTGCTGTTGACAACTGAGACAACAAGTAGTAGTAGTGGTATGCTGTTGTCTTCCACCCCGTTAGGTCAAGTGGCATAAGCTGACGATCTACTAGATCTAACCATATTGACAACCATTGGCATACTAATGTGGTTGATTTTAAGTCTGGAAAAAGTTAGAAACTGATTTCCAAATATTGTTGTGGCTACTGTTTTAAGACCACAGTTTCTAGTTAATGAGCCCAAAGATACTGTTTGGAAACTTGAGCCAAGTGACTTTCCTGCCCACTGTTGAACAAGGGTGTAGTTCGCAGAGCTGTGCCTTCTGGGGGATAGGATGAGTGTCACACATAGCATGATGAAAAGGTTTTTCTTAATTATAAGCATAGCTCAAACAGGTTCTAGAGCAGTAAAACAACTTAGGGTAAGTGAAGCTTCCTCTAACACAGAGTCTGGTGTTTCCTATTTCTGTTCATGGACACTCATTTTGCCTTGGTCTGCTTTATAAAGCAGCTCTAGACTGTCTCTGGAGTGACAGATGTAACAGTTTTAGTAAGATTGTTTTTGTGATGTTCCCATTGGTTTCATAAAGGTACCTTATAACCTCTAGTCATTGTTTCCTCTCCAGTGGGTTTTATATTTTGCTGCATCTAGGTGATCAAGAAAATTAGGTTTTCATAGTATTTGTAGTATCAGTAGCACTACTAGAGTAGTCATATATTAATTTTGGATATAAAGGGGTCTCATTAATGCTTTCTGTGTAGCTCCTTATGTATTTGCCTAATGAGACAATTTTTGCAAATTAACTCTGTTCTCAATTTCTTTGCACCATGTGCTGTTAATATTTTATCTTGCTTTTTGTTTTAAATAGTCTTTTTGCTTTTCTGATACATACTGTGTTTTTGATCAGTAAGAGTGGAAGATGAGGCAATAAAATATTACCACTGCACAATAAGTCAATTTTGTCTTAGTCTAGACTATTTTTTGCCTACAACATGTCATGATTCATTAAACTTGGATGTGAGCTGATTGTCATCTGAGAAACTGCTGATGGTAATTACAAGAGTAACTTGGTTGATCACCAGAAGTCTGTAGGGGGAAAAAAAAATCATGTTGCTTATACTTCCAGAAGTAGCTTAATTTTGATGAACAGGAGACTCATCTGGCTGAAGTTCTTGAATTATTGATAAAATATGGTATCTTATCTTCTACCCGAAATACAATAAATAGTTCTCAGTAAATTAAATTAGCATATGTTTATATTGCCCATGCTAATGAGCTGGATTTCACAGAAAGTATTTTTGAGGCAACAGTAACTGGTAACTGAGTAAGTCCCCTGTTCCGGATGCACGGTGTAAGCAATTCAGAAACATAACGTCACACACATGAGTTGTTCGTGGTGTGCGTACAGAAATGGCAGCGGTAAACTTCAAGGCATTGGGCTTTATACTTGAATCTGGCTGTCTTGCTTTGGAATAATTTTTGGTTTATCCTGTGTCCTTTTCCTGATATGTGTAATTAACCCATGTCTGAATGTATGCTACATACCATTAATTAAATATTAATTTAGCAACCAAAGGGAAGTAAACTAAGCTTTTCTTCTGTTTTGAGGGCTCCCTAATGAAAGAGAGAAGGCTAAAGACAATACAAAGTGGTAAACTATGACCTAGCTTCCCAGTTAAACATCCTGAAGCACAAGCAGCTGTACTGCACTAGTGAGGAGGCAGCAAACTTGTGTTATACTGGAACACGCTGAGCAGAAGGTTGAAGACGTGACTGGTTAAGAGTTAGTTCCTGTCTAGTCCTCAGAGGATAGAAGTGTGCACGTGGTCCAAAAAGTGCAATAATTTTAACATTTGACACAGCTGGAGGCTCTGGGTGTCTTTCAGTGGTTAGTAGTCTTGAGGAAGAAATTTGGTACTTGTTTGATGTTCAGGCAGCTTGGACTCTTCTGCCACATTAACAGCACCAGTTTATGCTGTTGCAGAAAGCAATGGGCCTGCCCCTTCATATGCTGGGCTTAGCATTCACAGTCAGGTAATAAGCTTCAGGAAAAAAACCTGATCATCTCAGTGGCATAAAGTCAAAGAGGAACAAGTAAAAGTAGTTGGCTTTTTTCACAGCAAAAGGGCTCACTTCAGACTAAAGTGACAGCTTACTGTTTAAAAGCAAACTGTATTTTTCCGCTCCTTGCACTACCCTTCTGACACTGGAACACACATATACCCAAAACACTCATTTCCCAGCAGATAGCTTTATACATCTGGACCTAACTTTCAACAATGTACATAGAATTAGGAACACTTCAATGCTCTCCTTCAACTTATTAACATTTTGTTTCCCGAAACTTGACAGAAAATTTTGCTCTCAGACAAATACCAATCCAGTACAGAGATGTAAATAGATGTAAAAGGGCTCATCAAAAGAAAATACTGAGCTTATTACACGAGCTCAGGTTTGTCTTGGCTGCTGTGTTAACCCTTCCTGACCAAAAACCCAAGCTACCATGATGGAGTCAAACAGCAGCTGCTTAGACAAGATAAGTAAACAATGACAATCTGCATGTTTTAATATTAATTTGTTATTTCCTTCTAGGAAGGAACAAAGTGTGAAGTTTCCTGAAGACTTTTCAGTTAACCTTCCTAATCTCCTTAAATTTATTTTACATCACTCAAGTCTTTCTTCATCAGAGCCCTGTACCAAAGAATGCCTACATAAAGAGACAGTTCTGCAGCAAGGACACATCTCCCACTTAGAGAGAGAAATTCAGAAGTTAAGATCAGAAATCAGTGCCCTTCACCAGGCCCACGACCAGCTTGAAGCACGGCTTTCTGAAGCTAGGAGAGAGGAACACAGACTACAGCAGCAAAAACATACACTGGAAAAGCAGCACAAGACTCTGCAGCTCCACAGCGAGCAGTTACAGGCTACATATGACCAGAAGAATCAAGAATTATTAGAAATGGCTGAAAAGCTTCAAGAATTAGCTGATGCATCAGAAAACCTCCTGAAAGAGAATACTTTACTGAGAATCCTGGTGGCATCGAGGGAAGGAAAGCTACAGAGCAAAGATGAAATTAAAGAATCCCTTCAGTCAGAACAAACACTGTCTGAAAATAGTGATATATCAGTTTCAGCAGCTATTGCCACGTTAGATGAAAAAAGGATTGGTAATACTGATACCATAGAGACAGAGCACAGTAGTGGAAACAGGACAGAATGATTGCTTACACAAAGTCAAATGATGCAGTATTGGGTAGGTATTTATGCAAATTTTATTGAAATCCATTGTAAATAAAGACTTCTTCCCCCACATGATCTATAAAAAGAAAAGTCAAATGGAGTATTTTTTATATACTTGAGCAACTTATGAGATACCCACATCTAAAGAGAAGAGGAGAATGGAAAACACTTTCTGCACTTTACAATTGCACTAACTTGCAAACACACCTATCCATTTAAATTAAAGATGCTGATTTTCAGGGGCAGCAGTGTGAAGCACCTCTGACTAAGGACCAGTTCTTTTTCACTGGCTTTTTCTTACAGCTGTCAGAAGAGAAATTAGACCTTTGATTCACACTTTTCCATAATTTCTGAAATTTGCCCTTTACACTGCATTCTCTTTGCTGAATTAAAATAGAAATATTTCATTTCTGTAATCAGTAAACTTGAATGGACAAAGTCATCTTGCTACAACTATTCTGTTCTAGAACTTCAGCACTTTGTATCACTTTTGTATACCAGTTATCTGTCTTGAAACCTGCAAAAGCCATGTGTGAACTGTTCTCTACTGAAAACTAAAAGTCTTACTGAATTAATCTTTCTCTCCTTGATTTGTAAGGGGTCTAGAATACAATAGTTAAGTGTATGGGTCTGGCTATACATGCAAGTCTTAAGAGACTACAATTTAAAAAAAAAGACAAACCACATGTGCCAGGGTAAGAACAGTCCTCTATCAACTGTACACCGATATTGTACTTAAGAGGCAACAGCAGGAGCATTTTGCTACTGACAGCATTAGTTTTGCTTCACATTACAGCCTTCAATTAAAAAAGGCAAGTGTAGCCCTAGAAGTGCAAGTTAACATCTTACTGTAGAAACAAGGGACAACACTTTGTCTAGGCCATTATTGTCCTGCATATAGTTAAAATTCTTAAGCAAGCTTCCTAGGCCTATGTGACTTAGTTATTCCCTACATACAGGTACAAGAAGCAAGTCCACTGCTTCAAGAACTTGGACTTCAGGATACAGATTTATAGTAGCTTTTTTTCTCCTAGGCAATCAAGTGTTTAAAAATTACAGTAGGCAAAGGAAGCTACATATGAAGTCAGAGAAGACAGGTGAGTGGCTTCATAGCATGTGTTTTAGCAAGAGTTTTAGAGTACATAAGCTGCCATTGTGGCTCAGTGTTGTTCCTTCTCCCCTTCCTACCCCCAAACCTTTGAGGCCAGAACTCCCCCTTTAACACATCTTTTTACAGTTCCTATAGTTGAACTATAGCACAGAACAGGAAATGGCAGGGATGTCCTTATTCGGAAGCACTCTGCCATTGCTAGCTAAGAACTCTTACAAATGGAGCAGCCTCCCTTCCCCATATCAACATTTGGTTTTGTAGGAAAGACTGAAACTTATCTTGTAGTAGGACAGTTTAGTCAAGGGAGTTATCTACAAGATACATTAACTGAACACTGTAGTTGACCGTTTGTCTGTAGACTAAAATGCCTTTTTACAACAGGCTGTTAGCATATACCCTAACTGCTAAGTACACAAACAGGGGTTCTAGGGAAAGTTCATATTGGTTGCACTTTTGCCAGTTTTAGTGAGTAACCACTTCCGCAGCTTCAGCATGCAAACCTACAGAAGAGAAAGGCCTGCTCTACTGCCATTTCAAATTCCTGGAAACCTTCTGGACCATCCCTGAGGATTCAGTATCCATCATTAGTTCCCAGGTTGGAATCCATCAAAATGGCAGTTTCCTTGCAGTAGCTACATAGTTAGAGAACGCAGCTCTAGCAGTCAAAAGCTTCATCTACCTAGCGGCAACTGAAGGAAATCACTTCCTTTCTGTGTTCCCTCCCTCAACATGTTACTGAAGGTTTGTACCTTCTTTTGCAAGAAGGTGTTCTGCATCAGTCCAGTAAATTGTTAAGAGTAGGAGTTCTGACTTTATGGCTGTGCACTCAAGTTAGTAGCAGAAGCAAGTTTTAACTGCAGATTTGGTTTTGAAGGTCTGCAGTTGTGGTTCAGGAGTCCCTTTGTGTGTTACGTACAGCTGCATCATATTAGTCCCATATGCTGTGGAACACAAAGCAAAAAGCTTCTGGCAGCCTATTTACAGTTCACAGTTGTAGAGTAGTTCACATTACAGTAGTAGCTCCATCAAAACAGGCTCAGTGAAACATTCAAGTAACAGAAAATGCCAGTAGTCTCTTCACACCAAGATATCCCTGTGTCCATTGCCAGCAATGGACGTTACACCAGGCCAGTCGGCTCCTGTTCTAGTGGGATTAGGATACACAGTTGATGCAACTTCTCAGTGCATGCAGTTGCAAACAAAGCTTACTTAATCCTCATCAAGGTGTTTTCTGATGAGTAGTGTGCGTGTGACCAGGTTCTTCACAGTATGGAGATTCTTCTGCTGGTTACGCACATCACAAGCATAGTCCATATACAGGTGTGGCTCCAAGTTAGCTATGTGCTTCTGTGCCATTTGGAGTTAGCTTAGCTTTCCTTTCTACACAGGGTCCTTTAGCAGAGTACTGCACCAGAAGAAAGGGCTCTTTGGTTTCTCCTTCGCCCACAATGCTTTCCTCATCTTCAGACTGGCTGATCCTCTGCAGCCGCAGGTAGCACCAGCAGCCCAGTATCAAGGCACCAAGAGCCGCAATAGCGATCAAGATAACAATAACAGTCACCACGCCAGTGGTGGGGCTGTGATCCATAATAGACATGGTCGGTATTTCGGATTGTCAGACTCCTTTAGGGAGATTCTTCTGTCCTCACACTCAGGCTTGCTGCATCTTCAAACTCCTGCAGTGGAAAAAATATAGACACTTAATGAAGTTGGGCAGTTTTACCATATTCAGCAACATTATATCCATAGTTGGGATCCTTCACAGTGGCACATGACCATCTTGTGTTTAGTGCTTTGGTCTTCTTACACTCCTATTTAAAATAAGTTCTTACTCATTTTAAGCTATTTCTTCAACAAACTGGCTTTGAAGATGCAGGTTTCTATATCAAACAAAAGCAAATGAAAGCTAAGCTTCCTTCAGTTCTTGAAGTGCTTGTCAAGACAGCACGTGGTCAGCCTGCTAAGAGGTAACAACAGATCCTAGAGACAGAAGACAAGACAGACACATAATAGACTGGATGGAATTTAAACAGTCTTAAATCTCTCTATACTGTGGAACACAAATCATAGGTGAGCCCCCAAATCCATGACAAGGCAGCAATCCAGCTACCTTTAGTTTTCCTAAACAGTACATTTCAGAGTCAAGAAGTCTGTAAATTAAATTTTAGAAAGGGTCAAACATCCTTCCTACGTGCGAAGAGTTCCAGGATTGGTAAGCTAACTGTAATGCTAATGCACTACTCTAAGCCTGCTGTAACAACTTCTCTATTTATCAGGGTTGGCTACGTGGTATTTAATTGGTTGTTCATTGAGCTGATGAAAACAAACAGATATTGCTTTATATGCATTTTTCATAAGCTAGAGAGTGAGTTTATGCCCTAACATCTCGGGGAACAGCAGACGCACACACACACTGCCCCAGCCATTTCGGCAGGGATGCATCCCCTGAAGAGAAGTCCAACATGAGCATCATTAGGGTCCAGTGTGATGTACTGGCTCACACACACTCTGGCTGTTTCCAGGCCTGGAAAAAACAGCAACCCATAGCTTGTAGTGTACCTGACAGAACCAGCTGAGTCCTGCAGACCCAATTTTGCCCAAGAAAACAAAGCAAAATTAACTACACCACACCCCCTCAGCAGAGCCATGTGCCCACTGCAGCCAGAGGGGTACATGATTTTTTTGCTCATGATCTTGGTTCCGCAGTGCTTACTCAGAGTGATCAGCTGAGAGTGATTAAGAGTGACTTTCACATAGTTCGTTTGCCACAGGGCATGTCTGAACCGCAGCACTGTTTGATCTCGCCACAACAGTACAGCGTCAGCATAAAAGATGGTTTACTTTGCTTCTCATGCAGGCACTACATGTCCACGTTAAGCCCTCTTCTGCAGCTTGCACAATTGCTAACAGCAACGACAGCCTACAAGCACTGCTTCTCTACAGCAATTTGGTGCAGCACATAACCCTACGTGAGAACTAAAGAGTTACTGCCACCTAGAAAATAGCTTTTCATATTGGAAACTAGCATTGCAAACGCTACCCTTCTGCCAGACTTGCAAGTGAGCAGACAGCATCAGCTATACACGGTATGGAGCTTTGCACATCACCATCCTCTAGATCACCAGGATGTTTTGGGAGGCTGGTTTTAGACCTCAAAGTAACAGCTGGCCAGGCACAGACCTGTGCAAGCAGTCTTGAGAAACAGGTTTGAAAGCAAGCGCTAGATGTTACATCGAGGTAACACAGGACCTACATCTACCTGGACTGACGGAGAATGTATTTCTCCCTCCCCGTTTTTAACAGTTGCAGACTGCAATGGTCTTTGTTTGCCCTGGAAAACACAAGTAGGTCTGTAAGTTCCTATTTCAGGGAGAAGTGGGGCTCTTTAAGGATGCAGACCTCTTACCAGATTACACACTGGGCTCCTGCCATTCCTGTTTCTTTTGGGATCCTGAGGAGTACAGCTGGACCAAGAGGTCCACTGTTTGGGAAGGTGCTTTTCCTGAATAAAGCATGCACAGGAGCAGTTCAGAGGAGTTATGAGGTAGACATTGCAGTCCTTATGTGAAGAGCTGCACAGTACTTTCTTAATTCTTAGTTACTGTTCTTGGGCACTTCTGTTTGACACCACAATTACTGCTTAATAGTACTGCTACTGCTTGCTTGAAGCTGTGAGGCAATTTTACTCTTACTTCCACCTTTTGGAAAAATCCTGATATCAAACTATACCAAGATCAGACCCAAGCCTCCATCAGTCTCCTTTCTCAGCAGACACTGGGAAAAACCTTGCAGGCCCACATGCACTTCAGGAGCTGGCGACTTCAGTCAGACAACTCCCACACAGCCGGTGCTTCTAGAATATATGAAGTTCTACACCAGAAGCCAGTCAGGAGCATAAATAGAGCTTCAGGGTGCCAAGCTAGCCAGGAAGAACATGCTGATTATTTTGGATATGACAGTTTTGTTTCTTTATCCTCTTCTCTAGCCAGGCAACTCAGCTTAGTCATGACAGCTCCTTCTAGAATAAATTCACATGAATCTTACAAAAGGACAGATTTAACAACTGGGATATCATCTTTTTTTGTAGAAGTCTTGATCCTAACTTTACACACAATGAAGAATATTAATCAGACTTATCCTTCCAGTCTAAAGGGTAATTTTTATTTATTATTACCAACTAACTCAGAGTTCTTTAAGGCAACAGAGATGTTAACAGTAGTAAATATAAACAGAAGAGAAAGTTGCAGGACCTGTCCTTGAGGCAGGATGTTAGACATGAATGCTCACTCTGTTTACACTAGAAAGTTACTTTAGCTGGGATAGGCTCCCCTGTGTCTCAAATGATTTTGCTTTGATATGGCAAGGTAGAAAGTGTTAAGAGATTCAGAACTAGGACCTCCAGGATGCACAAGACTCATTCACCCTTATTAAACAGTTTCCAGTCCAAATTGGAGTGCAACACAGCCAGATTCCTCTTAAAGATCTTGGCCAAATCCATAGGTTTTTACCTTTAAAATTCTGAATGCTTTTTGATTTGATTAAAAATTCAAAGGATCTGCATCAGTTTGAACTCTAGGACAGAAGAAAAGCACACTCTCCTCTGCAGGTACTCCCTAGTAAATTCCCTTTATGCACAGAAAGGAGTGTGATCTCATGTTGACACTGACAAATAATCAGGTTGCATCAAGAAGCCCTTCTAGCTTCTGTTTGGAAAGCTTGTTAATACTAAGTTGTAGGAGAAAAGCCTACATATCTTTGGAAAGGTTATTTTGTGGACACTCACATTCTAGGAAGAGGACAACTAGACAAAATTCAAGGTCACTTTAAGTACTTAACTCCACTCCTCAATGAGATAAAGTGCAGAAGCCATTCCTTCTGCAGGCATATCCTCTTCACCTTCCCACTCAAGCATCTGGAGCCAGCACCCCACATAAAGTCAGGTACTGAGCAACCATACAGCTTTACAATGGTACAAGCAGCTAGTTAATGGTGCATGATAGTAACTGGGATGGTAGCACTGTAATTTATTAGCTTGGCTAGTTTTGTTTCAAGTGCCTGCAGTGTTCTGGCACTGAAAGCTAGTGTTGTTGCTAGCTCATGCTGCTATTTTTCTGGCTTCCGGACACCGTATACCTAGAGCTAAAGCTCTCCTGCAGCCTTAATTCTATCCTTAGCACAGTACATTTGCATGGTATAACTATACTAGTGAGAACTACCAGAGAGGCCTTGGGTTTCTGTGTTGTTTTCTAGATGCAGAACCCTAACCTTACTCCTCTTTCCACCAGCAACTGATTGAAATCAAGATTAATCTGTCTTCAAAGTCCATTTCTTGAGGAGAGAAATACTGCAGATCCCCTTAAAGTGATCTAAAGGAGATTACAACTAGCTTTCAGACTCACTTTTCCCTTAGAGCACACCTGAGCTAAAAAAGTCCGTAAGCATACCAGGAGCAGCACCAAGTTCATTTATCACGTCTACTCTTAAGATATTAAATGCTGCAAATTCCTGGTCTTCAAAGGGTTCGCTAACACCATCCATATATATTTGGTGACACTTCTAGTGCTGTATCGCCTCCCACCACACTTGCTATCAAAGCAAGCATCTAAGCATATTTACTCATTAGCAAGATTAGTCAGATTCACTGGTGGGAACTGCAAATAGCCTATCTCAGTTCTTGCAGCAATCAAGCAGTGAAAACATCAGCTATAAACCACTTTTCCATAAATAACTGCTTCTTTTCTTTTTTGCCTAATACCAGCTTCTACTCAGAACTTCATTTGTGAAGTTTTATTATCCAATTCAGAAGCTGTAAGTAAAGGACAAACAGAAAGGCAGTTTAAATTGCAGAAGGCTGCTAGGGGACAAATTCAATGCAAGGCTGGCATTAATTTCTAAACCAAGTTTTCCATGATTATAGGCATTCTGCTGCTAAGTTCACAATCACTAACACCCACAAGCATGTTTCTGGAAATAAATACTGCTACCGTAGAAGCCAACGCTATAGGAAGAGGATTCAGAAGCAAATCTAGTACACAGTTCACGCAACTCTACCAAAGTCCTCAAGCAGTTATGTTTAAGGTGCAAGTATTAAGTCTTTGGCTGTTGGGTCTTTGTTGGTTGGGGGGTTTTTGGGCAGGGGTCAGGAGGAGAGCACTGGAGGTATACTTTCTACCACGGTATTTCACCTAAAGCAAGTTACATGGGGCAGGACAAAGGAAGTGAGAGTCAAACTACCAGAGTAACCTTCACCTTAAAAAGTTTAAAAAAGTTTAGTCACAACTGCTTAGTTAAAAAGCTTCCACGTTAAGACCTTTAAGGGACAAAGTAACAGCAGCCTGCACTACATGCTACCAATTGTGAAAAAAACTTTTTCCTGTATATGCCAGTAAGATTACTTTTGAGGAATGCTGCATACTCATCACAAGAGCATCCTTCTTGCCAGTGGAAGATGAGGGGAAAACCCTCCGGGGAAATCAGAGCTGCAATTCTATCACTGGCACACAAGCACCTACAGCTCCCACACTACCCAGCTGTACAAAGTTAGGCCTTCACAATACAAGAGTGCTCAGGCTTCACCACTTCCAAAGAGAGTGGGATCACAGTTATTCTTAATGAACACCAGTTAATGCACCTCTTTCTGATAAAGCCACATTTTCTTACACAAACTGGGGCTTGGCCAGAGGCTATTTTAGAAGCAGGGAGCTGTTTAATGGAAGCCTTCAATGCAAGTCTTCTCCTCCCAACCCTTAGACTTGTGATGACACGTAGAAGAGCAGGGAAGGCAGTTAAGAACAGGCTTTTTGGTGGCTAATTAGTTATGGGTAGTCTTCCAACAACTTGACATTCAAGCAACTGTTACAAACACCAGAAGGAAAACTGATGCCTAACAGCCTTGGCTGGAACAGCAGTTAGTTTCCACGTGAGGTGTAGTAGCGTCTTACACTTAATCAAGAATCACTTTTAAAGCTTTATACCATGCTAAACCACACAGAGATTAATATTTTACAAAAGGCTGTAAGATGAAGAGAGCGGACAGCAGCTGCCTAGGAAGTTCGCCGGAGAGAGCCACCATTTCAAGGACAGACAGACCTTCTTGGCAGCAGAGCACGTGGAATGGGCTCAGGCAGTAACTGCCCGTCAGGCACGGCAGCCAGAAAGAGCAGGTTTCTGGTGTTAAGACCACGTTTGCTTCAGAGGCAACTGCATGACAAGCAAAGCATCCGTCACACTCTACATTTATATCTGTCAGTGTCACATCCACACGGCGCTCTAATGACAGGTCTGTCCTGATAAGATACTGAATGTCAGAAGGGACCCTGTTATCAGAAATAACATGCTGTGTATATCCTGCGGCAGAGCTTAATTCTCGATATATTAGAAAAATTGCTGAGGCAGCAACATTAAGCTTGCTGATAAAAAACATTCTTTCTGTTTACACATTCAGGATAGTTCTCCAGACGTGTGGTTTGGGGATTTTAATGGCTTTGTCTAACAGCAGCTAGACAGTGCGCGGACATTCCTGATATTCCCGCAGTTTTCCCACTGGGCGCAATCCTCAGCCGCACGCCGCAGCAGCCCGTCAGTACCTGCGCTGAGCGGCGCGGGCCGGGAGCCGCCTCCGAGTCTCAGCACCAGCCCGGCGGACGGACGAAGGTCACAGCGGGGCCGGGTCTCGGCTGGCGGGTCTTCCCCGGCTCCTGCCCTGCGGAGAGGGGTCACAGTGTCTGCCGATGCTCCGCGGCCCGGTCCCTCGGGCGCCCCGGCGGCTCGCCACGGTGCCCGGCCCCTCGCTCCCGGCACAGGCACCTGGTAACCGCGGCGCGAGGCTCGGGGGTCGCTCCGAGCGCCCGGGTCCCTCCAGGAGCGGCGGCCGCTGGCAGATGCCCCCGCGCCGTGACAGGAAGAGGAAGGGGGCGGGAGGGACGGGATCCGCCTGAGCCGCCGGCGGGACCGGCTCGCGGGCAGCCCGGTACCCCCGGCACCCCCCGTCTCCCGGCGCTAAGCCCGGCGGCGCCGAGCCTCGCGGGCCCACGGGCGCCGGGCTGGGGCGGC
>VZSF01009057.1:586449-649147 GCA_013398295.1 Chionis minor | reverse complement strand
CACGGGGCCCTTCCGCGCCTTCCGGCTCGCCGTTACCGCCGAGGCCACCCCGGAGCCGCCGCGGAGCCCGGTGAGCGCTGAGGCCGCCGGCCGGCCCAGGCCAGGCCGCCCTGCCCGGCGCTCGGTGCGGGCAGCGCCACAGGCCCCCGGCCCTCGCTCAGGTCGGCCGGCTCGGGGCGGCCTGGCGGGATCTCAGCCCCGGTTTGTCCTTCCTCTCCGGTAATTCGCCCCGCGGTGCGCCAGGGACTCTGAACGCACCAGGACGTTTCCCAGTCTGGGTTTCCTCACCTTCCCGCTGGAGCTGGTCCTTACTGACGTGGGAGAGCAAAACGACGACGGAGCGCTGCAACTCCTCTGGTGCAGCACAGCTGCTGGCAAACCCGATCCCAGCTCATTTAAGGTTCATCTAAAGCCTTAAGAGGTTTCTGGCAAAAGAGTTTTGAGGGAATAGACTGACAGAAAATCAAGTCCAGAAGTTGCCATGACTTCAGGGAAACACCTGTTTTACAATATAGATGCTGGTTGACATCATGCACGGTTTTCTGGGGAGTCAAAGTAATTTTTCCTTGCACTAATGCAGTGTCCACCGTGAGCCTGTGGCAATCCTCAGAGCATTGTCTGTTTCCATTCTCATTCAGGGAACAGCTAAATGCAGCCCAGTACCCAAGTGGATGCCGTGCCTCCCCTGCTCGTTCCCAAAGCCATCCAGAGGTGAGCCGCCTTTCGCCCGGAAGCTGCACAGCCCCACTCACGCGTTTCGGTGTCTCCAGAGACCTTCCTCAGACGACAGGTACCTCTGGACTGTCCCCGAACCCCACCCAGCCCGTGTGCTGCATTAGCAGAGAAGCCGTCTCTAGTACAAACTGCCCTAAGCACACCATCTGGTAGTTTTGTTTTAATCAAAAAAGCCTGGTGGCATGGAATACCTGAGATACCACAGCCAATTAAGAACATTTTAGAAAGTCATTGTTTAATGTAAAATGAATGTTTTATTTAAGCTTTGGTTCTAATGACTGCAGTACAGCATTTGTTTCTATTGCCTTTATGCATCAGCCACCACAGAAGAAATGATAAAGTGCTACTAAACACATCTTTAAAAGTTCAGAATCTTTATTGAAAGGAAGGAAAGGAAGCACCGACACTGTTACTTCCACCAGCTAATGGTCTGGATTGTCTGTCAAAGCAATATTGGCCACAGCAGTAACTTATCTTTCTGTCAAGTGAGCAGAAGCAGAGGTAGCCTTTGGGCCAGCACTTTAATAAGATGTCTAAATCCCATTTAGATATTTGAATCTCTGCGGAGATTCAATCTCTACGTTTTACTTACATAACTATGGATGTAGTCTCCACTGTATATGATCAGTGAGAAGGGTCATGCCCTTTTGTACAAAAAGCACAAATGCAATTACAACAGAGCTGGCTAGTAAAAGACATCCAGTAATAGCACGGCCTTAAGAGAAGACGAGCAGCCTCTGTTGGCATAATTTGAAAACTTTTTGCCTTTGAGAAACCTTTTATAGTGATTTTGTAACTCATATTTAGTAAAATGCACAGAGAACAAAGCAGGTTCATTCACATTAGTTTCTTATCTTTACAAATGGGCTGCTTGATCTGTGAAGGCTCAGCATGGGAAATTTCCAGTCTTCTGTGCAGAAAATATAGGGCTGTTAATCCTTCAGAATTGCTTAAAAACTTGTCTTACTTTGCCACCTTCCCCTGTCCCTGGTTAATGCCTAAGGCTTATAGGAGGGGCAAGGCCCTAGTGACCCCTGATCTTCACAGTAGCAGAAAGAACCCATTTTATACTTTACCAGGAGCTTGTGAAGCACTAGCAGCTTCAGTCAAAGCCATCAAGTAAAAAGCTCTTCAGCTGTGCTAGGGATGAAAAACAGAGTTTCCTCTCCTTTATTTGCTACTGCTCCTTAGCTGTGCACAAGTAATGTACGACTCTGAACATGCAACATGCTAGTAGAGGAGATAGTTTTCTCTTCCTAGAAAAAAAAATTATCAGCAAGATATTTCCCCCAATGTTCACAACGTATAGAAACAGATTTAACTATTTTCTGAATTTTATACCATCATTTAAAGCATACCCTCTTGTTTTGATGCTTTCATATCACAACACTCAACATTTTAAACCATTGCATGTGCTTATTGACCTCACTGGGAATTATCTGCAGAAGAATTCTGGGGGTCAGTTGTAATCATTGTCACAGTCATCCTGATCTCTGCTAGAGCTACTCTGACCCCTAGCATAGTTTCCAGCAATGTTGATTTTAAGAGTTACTAATTATAGAGTTTCTTTAGTTTTTCTTCAGGGACTGTACCGCTGTCAGAGAAATTAATGATCAGATTAAGATTTGCTTGCATTTTATTTTGCTAGAGAGAAGCTGTTTCCATTTTTGCAAATTCACATCCCACTCTCCTTGTCTTTCAACAGCTTTCCGATAGCTAATGTGGCTATTTTAAATGTAACTCTTTCTGGAGTTTCCTTCTGTCCGTCACACCCTGTGTCCTCTAAGTATGTTCTTTGCATATCCATTAATTTTCAGTTTTGAATGGTTACTGCCAATATTTGTTCCTTTAATTAGGGGCATACATTGTGTTACTTCTGAAATGGTAACAATAAAACAAACCATTTGGATTATTTTAAACTACCAAAAATATTCCCACTTGGAAAGACGACAAGTATGCAGCAGATAAATGTTACACCTATAATACCGGTTCAACTTTTCCGTTGTTTTGTAGCACTCCTTGCTGCAAGATGTGTTCAGTAATCATCTGTGCACCCTAGGAAGCGTAGCAGGGAAAGAGACTAGTCCACACAGAACATTTTATGTGTGTTTTAACTGTTCCTTAGAAATAGCTGTTTTGCAAGTCTATAGAGGGATTGTTAAGGAGGACATATAAGTGACAACTTGCACCTTTACTTACAGGCCCACTGGCGAGCACATATCACAGAAAAAATGGGACCAAGGTGAATCTCTCCAGCAGCTTGGGCAGGTAAGTTTTATCTTTTCTCACATCATCTGAAAGAAAGTAATGAAAAATTATTAATCCAGCTCTGCACATGGAGAGGAATGAAAGTATATAAAGAGTCTGTCCAGGTCAAAGTTTAATTTTCAAAAATCTTGTAAAACTCTCAGGCTAATACTAAAGCAAGCCTTGCTTCCTCTGCCAGCGCCTGCTGCACGTGCCCCAGAAGCTCTGCTTGCGTTCTTCTGCCGCGGAACCCGACCAGTTCTCCATAGCCTTGTGCTTAAGAGAGCATCTGTTGGTTTTTGTACTCAGCCATGAATGAAGCTGAGATCTTCCCAGCTCCAGCTGTTGGCTGAAAGTCTGAGGTTGTTTTTTTGTTTCAGCTGTTTGACACACAACATATTGGTTGACCTCCTTAGTATATTAGAAAGTTGTCTCTTTATGTTTGCTTGCTGTATCATGTCCACTAAACTTGGAGCAATTTTTTTCATGCCTGCAACGCTAAAGTTACTGAGCGACAGAAGTGCGACAATATGCAACAAGAGAAATTTCTTGTCTTTTGCTGTATTGAAACATCTTTGTCCCGTGCTTTGGAGGCCGCTTTCGTAACTGAAGGCTGATGAGCAATGTACAAGGCATTTGCTTTCTGCAGCAGTTATTTGTAAAAGTTTATGGCAGCGTTAGGAAGCCTACTGAGAAAAGGCACCTGATGATAGTGCCACCATCTCAGGCTCACTCAGTGTATCTTGGTGTATAGAGGCTGTTTTCCATCCTTCCAGATTATTACTTTGAATCCAACAGTTATTTCAAAACGTGTTATTTTAAACATGACACCATACAGGTTTCAGTGAAATCAAATGCTGCTTTGTAATTAGACTGCAGGAACTGTCTGTAGGAGACACGAGAGGTGACAGTTTCCTAGTTGAAAGATCTGGCAGTGTAATAGGCTTCACTTTGCCGGAACAGTTTGCTTGGCACTACAGGTAACGCTTATGCTGAAAAATAGATTCTTTGATATACATTTGGAAACCACATTTGGCAGAGTTGTTCAGCATTTCCTTCAATTTAACTTTACCACAAAGACATATGCAAGAAAGCTATTCCCTGTTCCAAGACTGGAGGCAGAGCTACAGTGTTTTTATTTTAGTTCCTTCCCTCATCCATGGAAAAAGACCACATATTTTATGTTCCGCATGTAGCAGCATTTTCCTCTTTTTGATGAGCGCAGCACACTCCTATTTCCTTCTGTCATGAGTAGTGTGGCCCAGAATACACTTTTACTTTGGCAAAGCAATCTCTTTTTCTGTAGGACAAACAGTCTGCAATCAGGTCCTCACTAGTTTCTTTAGTAAGAAACTGAAGGACTGCAAAAATGAGTATTATTAAATCAGCAAGAGCTTAGCCTCCTTCATAGCCTGCAGGTACTCCAGAGGAGCAGGGACTAAAATTAAAGAATTGCCTTAAAAAAATTACACTGCTAACCGTTATGTGTGAGGTTATTTTGGTGTTTGGTTGTTTGGTTTTGTGGTTTTTTTCACTTTTAATGAAGAAACAATTTCCTGATAAACTTTCTGGAAGAGCTGACCATGTGAAATACTGTACCATAGTATGGAAATGTGTAAAGAGAAAGGACATTGCCCACCTTTTACTAGATAATATTAACATCAGGTTATTTAGCCCTATCCTTGTTTACCGCTTCCCCTACTTGGGCTATATTTCTTGTCTGGTCTTCAAGACACATATTGTATGTGTTAGCTGGGGAAACCCAAAGCAAATCTGTTTAGATTGCTAATTTGCATGTTTAAAACATGTATTTTACCGTTTCAGCATACAGAATAAGCTATTTGGTCCATATGCTTTATGATATACTTGAGCTACATTCGTATAGAGCTAAAAATTCAGATTGGAGTGATATTATTTTGAGGCTGGGTAGTCAAATGTTTAGTAACTTCTTGACAGTTTTACTAGATTTTATCACCATAGTTCTGCTTTTTACAGCAAGTGCTTCCTGCAGCAGTCTAAGTGCACTAATGCAAATCACAGTTTATACAGGTGTATTGCATTTATTGTAACAGATTGCCTTGCAGTGCAACATCTCTCTGGCTGAAGCCTAGTTTGAACTTCCTCTACTGTAGCCAAGAGAAAAAGAAATCATTTGTTATCTCAACATTTGTGCTAACTTGCCTCATTTTGCTTTGAACTTTAGGAGCACTCCTGAAACCAAATCACAGTAAACAGTTCAAACTGGAAGTGTCAGCTATTACAGAAAACCAGGAAACACTGTATTACTGATACCGACAAAAGAATAGAAATTTAATGAAAACATTTGCTACGGTACCTAATGATCATAATTATAATAAATATGATATTAGTAAAAAAGCTAGAGATGATTTAGACACAAAATGGTTTTTGAGTGATGTAAACAGGGAAGGTGAAAATGATCTGGAAACCTAAACCCAAATTGAGAAATCAATTCAGACAGCTCCAGCTAGTCCCTTGATAGCTCTCGTCACCAATTTTTTCTGCAAGTTTCCTGGTAAATTTTGCCTGGACATTGCTGTTTATTCCTCGGATCTGGGATCCTGGAAGGCAACAACCAACCTGTGAAACCCAGGTCAGAAACATTGCATCAGAACAATCAGAACATTTAACATAGGCAATATTTAATACAGAAAGTAGTTATCTTATCTATTAGTAGGAATGACTATTACATATAGTAGTCTGATTATGAGTAATTGTTTTAGTTGCAATTAAGATCTTCAGATTAATTTCCTGAATACCAGCACTTAGTCACTCTACTAGAAGCTGACCCATAAGCTGTTCTGATGTAGTTTGTGCAGAGGCCTTCATTCTGCTTCGCATTCCTGCAACTTAATCCATCTGTGACTCTTCCCTCTTCCTTTTACTTCCATTGCTTCAAGTCTCGAGTAAAGATATTTTTACCTCCTTTTTAGGATTAGGTGTACTCTCCTTCTGAAAATCTGTAGCTGGATATAATTTGAACTGACCCTGCTGTGCAGTAACTGCATTATGCTATGTTAAATCCTAAATGTCCGAGCACGTGACTTTTGCTCCATTATGATTATTGATAGTATTCTGTGACCAGTTTAGACGGGGTAGCAGGGCCTTGGAGGGTGCTAAATGGAAGTTGGCTGTGCTAGATGGTGCCCCCATCACTGTGCGGAGGACCGCAGCTCCCGAAGGTCAGAAAGCTGCAAGGCTACCAGAGCTCAAAGTGTGAATCTAGGGAGACAGAGGGGCTGCACTGTAGTTACCAACATCTGCAAATCCTTAGGAGAGGAGGAATTTGAAGACAAAGGAATTCCAGGTGTTAACCCTGGGCAGTGAGCAGTGCACAAGAGGCGTTCATTTGTGGTTGACTATTTTGCAAGTAAAATTTCACATCCTCATTTCATCAGCGAAGATGCTTATTTGAGCAGTGCCAGCTCCCTCCAGGGAGGCAGAGCTGTGGGTGCCTGTGATCCAGGCCTATAATCTGTGGGCAAAGAGCAGAACAGCCTTTTCTCTGGTCACCCAGCTGTCTTGTTGCCTTAGCTTTTAGAGAATTCTGGTTTTATAACTCTTTTGAGAAATGCAGATTAAGTTGTATATGTCAAAAGTTAAATGTAAATTTGATTTTTATGATTTTTTGAATAGCTCTAGTTTAGAAAATCCTTTATTGCAGCAGAATTAATGCACTGGTAAAGCTTTTCCCTACAAAACAGTTTACAGTAGCTGTCAGCATCAAATGTTTTCTGGGCACTACATTTGCCACCTAGCAACCATGCTAGGGTAATCTTGCTGCAAGTCATCCATGTGTGCAGTCCTGTCAGATAAAGGGCCTGTGCTGCAGGATTAGCCACCAGTCATTAGTCATTAATGACAAGATATCTTTCTTACAATACAAAGTGCGCTGCACATTCCCCAGGGTGAATGCACAAGACTTCAAAACAGTATTGCATTTTTTTGTAAAAGAAAACCCATACAGTGTTGCTTATGGTGAGGTCTCCAGTCAGCAGCTATTCCCTGGAAGGCAACCCTTGTAGGAAATATTTGAACTTTTTTCTTTCACTGTATTTCAGAATTCCAAAACTGGAAGTGCGTATTCTTTGAAACTGATATTAATCACTGTAAGAAATCAGATCACTTTACTACATTGAAAAGTCTGTTATCCTTCAAACACAATGAAGACATTTCTCTTACTCCTGTCTGTTCCCTAGATGCTCTTACACCCTGCCTGAATACCTGCTCTCCGTTTGAGAGACCTCTGTGTCTCTCAAAGAGTTTCATCTCTACCAGACTTTACTGTGAAGTTTCTCTGCCATGACTCATTATTGCAGCTACACTAAGCCTGGGCAGTCTGGAGAGCCTAGACGGTCTCAGCTGGCCTCTGGTACTGGCCAAGCGCTAGCGAAGACAACGTGCTCTCCTGGGGCTTGTAGGATATTGCAAATTGAATAACAGAACACGGGGTGAATGGTGCTGCTGGAGAGAGCAGGTTTTTATGAATGCAGGGCAATTCCCTTATTTCCTTTAAACTAGTGAAGAGTCAAGAACTCTGTGGTAAAATTACTACCAGAAAAAACAGAACAGGCAGTCTGAAGGACAAGAGAATTGCTTAAAAAGCTAAAGGAGAATACAGAGAGCTGGGAGACAGTGACAGTATCACCCAAGCAATTTGTACAGATCATCCCGAACGTGATAGCCCCTTTCCATTTTACTTGTTGTTGGGGCATCATAACTGTGGAAAGACTCTGAATGTAGCTTCAGGGGGGATATAGGCTACCACATATGAAGTGATTCTAGAAAAAGTCTTCTGGCACTAGGTACGCATTTTTTTAACAGAAAAAGCAACAAAATTTGTAGGTATTCAAACATGAAAGATGTTACTAAGGTGCAATTTACATCTGTGAACAGTTATAACTGTGAATAGTTTTGCTTTATGTAGTTTATGGTTTCCCTTGGAGCTTGTTTCTTATCAGATGTCTGGGTAGGGCTGTGACCAGTGGGATTATTTGTATCTCGTATTTCCATTTTATGTAGTACCAGGTTACTTCTCTTTGCTGGAGTGTCAGTGTGTAGCCAGATAAGCTGCACGTCTACATATACGGCTTAGATTGTATTAATAGCCTGAATTGCTTTTCAGTGTTTTATTCAGATTACTAGTTGTTACTCAAGCCTGTATAGTAGTGCAGAGCGCCTTCAGCCCATTGGTATTCATGTATATGTTTCAAAGATGCATTTAACTGGGCTATGAATCTTGAATACTCTAGAGGAAAAATTTAAATTAACAGCTTTTAGAGACTTGGTGTTTCAGCCTCTTATGATGCAAACAGGCCTGGCCTGAAATGCTCTTTCCGTGATTCCTCTGGTATGTGACCAAGTAATGTATTTTCTGATTGCTTAATGGGTTGTTATTTACTAAATACGGATCAACAGCTGTAGCTGAGAGATCTACAATGTGCTCAGGTGGCTGATAGGAGTGAAATGGGTCAAAACACTAGAGAATATGGGTGTGATCTCCAGACTAGCAGGCAGTACAGTTCAGAGAGCTGAAAAGCTTAAAGGAAACCGTTGGTGAAACCTGTATTACACAGCTTTTCAGCCATTCAAATGCTATTTAGATTTATTTAAAACAAACACACCCAAGAACTGTTTGGAATAGAAATCAGTGTGTTACCTAGAGACACAAGGGAATCCAGTGGTTTTACCTTTAGCTTGTGGCAGAGCAGACTCCAACAGCCAGTTCTAAAAAGAATCAAATTGGAAGTGACATGAAAGATTATCACAGACCCAACACAGCACTTAGACCAGGTTTCCACCTAATTTCAAGGCAGCTGGAAAGCCTCCTAGACACAACTGATATCTTCCTTTTTACAATGCTGGGCAGAAATGTAAACAGATCATTCTAGAGAGACCTGTTTCTTACTGCTGAGTTAATATAAAAAAAGCCTTGTAAATGGAAATTTGACATCCAGAGTGTCACCTGTAGACATCCAGAGTGTAGATGTGCCAAGAATAGGAAGAAGTTTATTCTGTGATAGGAAGATGCCAGACGAGGCAATTAGTGAGATGTCCCCGTCACCTAGGTCTACTGAGTACCCTTTTTCTATTACTCTCCTTTATGGTCAGACTTCTCATGGTTCCTTGTCTTCTGTACTTAACTGCGTCAGTTCATCTGTTGTGGTCAGGCCGTATCCAGTATTTCCAAGCACCACCTCTTGCAGCTAGAATCAGCTTATCTAGGAAAATTAATTGTGCAAAATAAACAGGCATTGATTTGTTTCAGCTCAGTCTTCTGTCAAAGGTGTATCCTTAGCTAAAACCTACACCTAGTCAAAAGCAGAGCCCATGCAACAGTTGTGCAATTTAACTCCATCAAACCTTTAAGTAGAACATGTCTGTTCCTCTCTCTCCTGTGAAGCCAGGTGTCAACTAGAGGAAAAGAGGGAACAGAGTGGCAAGTGAGGGAGAACAAGGGCCAACCTTACAGATCACCTGGCTTGCAAAGGAAGAATCACTCAGGAAAATGAAGTTCTCTGACTTTGTCATATTTTCTCAGAGCTACAATGTTCACTTAATAGCCTTTTCCTGCTTTCAGTTGCTAACTCCAATGACGACTCCTTAATCTTGCAGAAAAATTACACTCATTGCTCTTGGGCGGCGACCGCTGCTCAGTATATGTTGATACATACGCATTGCAACCTCTTCTGCATCCCGTATCACATTCAGACATATTCCATTTTATTGCTTAAAATCCAAGGAGATTACATTACATATTGCACTTGCACATGGTCTAAAGGAACTTTATAATAAGAATTCCTAAGTCACCAGCTTTTCTCTGTGTCTTTCAAAACATTTTCCGTGGTAAATTGATGAAATCAAAGTCTTCCAATATGTTACTGTAGACCTTAGTAATATTAGCATGCAAGTCAGTCTTCTGGACATCTTGTTTCTTTTGCATACTGAATGGAAATATCTGAATAAGATGTTGATTTGTTGCGGTGTTCTCCACTCAGCTGCATATTTATTTACCTTAGCTAGTTTGCTTTTTGTTGATGTTCCTGTAAACTATGTGAACATACAAAACCTCGGCTTCTTTATGCATTACTTTACTGGTAGTTACAGTTTCCTGTACCTATTTGCTTTAAAAATCAATTTATAAAAGTATGGTTAAATATATTACCTAGGCATATGTGCAGAATGCATTTGGCAGTTCCTTGGTTTTAAATTGCTGCTATGTTGGTATATCAACACTGTATTTCTGTAGAACTATTCAAGCTTGTTGATGCTTGTAATCATCAATAGTTAGTCTTCTACCAGTGTTAAACAGCTTAATATTGTTCACTCTGTGTTGGGTGAGGCAAAGTTGTTACAGCTGATAAAACCCAGATGGGGTGTGAGCTCAGAGTTTTGAAGTTGCACCGATTGTGGGCCCAGCTTGGTGTGTGGGACTGCGTGCCAGAGGTGCTGAATGGAATGGCGGAAACGTATAGAAGCTGTAGGTGCCCAGTCCTTTTGAAAAAAGTATACGGTACTAAGGGGTTTTGTTCTACAAGCCAGGCCTACTGTAGGTTTACAGCTTCTTCGGCAACACTTGAATATTTTTGTATCAGCAAATTGTCCTAGGACACGTAGGAAATCTGTACTAGATCTAGCAACAGAACCCAAATCTTCCGATTCCCATTTTCCCATAAATATGCAGAACATTATTTCTCCTTTATTATTTGAACTGTAATTATGAGTCTTCTATGCTTTAGAATTGTGCCTGCTACTGAAACACTGAGTTGTAGGAGATGAACAACATGAGAAATGTGGTAATTCTAGCAAATTCTTGATGAAGAAAATGTGCTCAAAACCTTTTATGATAAATGTTCTTAGCCTAGCTAAGGCATTCCTGTAAGAGCAGCAGGCACAAGCAAGCTTTTTGATTGACACTTAAGATGAAGAATTCAGCTTCAGCATTTGCCCCGTCTTAATTCCTCAATCTCAGGTAAAGATTTGTAGTATCCCATTAACAGCTAAAAACTTGATGGCTTAGTTTAGGAAAAGCTAGAAACACGTTGCTGCAGCAATTTTTTTCTTGTCTTTGTTTAAGTGCCTTCTCCAACAGCTTTATCTACCCACTCTCCTGTTGAGGAAACGAGGGCTGAAATGCTCCCAGCGATGCTGTTCTCAGTGCCTGTCAGTTCTTTCCATCATTTTGGAAACATTTTGGAAACAGTCTCACGCTCAGGATTAATAAGCATTTTAGGTCTTGTAGTAATGTAACCAGTGGTATAAGCTGTGGTACCTGTAGTGAGTAGTGCCAAGACACAGCCCTGCTGCACTGCAGGTTCTGCTGAGCGGCCAGCAGTGACACCCACAGCTTGGGAGAAGCTGGAATCACAAAGTCAAGATGAGTCAAGATTCTGTAAACTATTCTTCAATTTGAAGATGACAAACTAGCCCACATATAACTGCTTTGGCCAGTAACCTGCAGCATGTACCTGTTGAAGTAGCTTGCTCAGAACCTCCGACTTCTCCTTCCATTACTATTATGTGTATCTAGGCCCTTTACTCTGACTTTTTCCTCTATTTTCTTTTTAGAAAGCTAATGATTTGCTTGACCAGTACTGTTCCAAATAGCTTCAAAAGTTCACAGGAAGTAGACAATCCATTTCCAGCTTTCTTGCATGTATTCCCATAGGAGTGTATTTCAGTTTGTACTGTAACTTCAGAAACCCACAAGTCAGTATGTTCTTGCCAAATGTCCCTAGAGAGGGGATTAAAATGCCAGAAAAACAAACAAACAAACAGATTATTTCCTTTCATTTAAAGAGGTAGCTTGAATACATTTTCAAAATTTCCTTTGTAACCAGGAAGATTGGAAGAGTACATTAAAAATAATGAAAACTGAGAGTCTTATCTCTCCCAGGGCTTGGGCTTAAAGAAAAGACTATATATCAGAAAGCTCAAGACAGTAGCAAGAGACCACAATTCTAAATTGAGCTGCTAAACTAAATTTTCCCAAATATTTTAGTCTTCAGTCAAATGTGACCAAGTTGTTCTCAATTTCAGTATCAGGTATTAGTATCTAACTACTACAGGGAATTTCAAGGCTCAGTGAATTTCTGTTCAGGATAATATTTTATTGAATATACTCTTGCATAGGGAATTCAGAAAACCTTTTCAAGCAGTGTCTAAAAACCATTAAGTCTCTGCCAACTTTAAGTTTTCCCTTCTTAGAGAACAAGCCTATATGAGGAATTATTAGACAAACTGTCGAAAATAGAGATAAGGAAAGAGCAGAACAGCAGATCAGACTGATACATAAGCCTTCCTCTTAACTGGCTCTGGCAGCACTATTTACAGCCTGCTCATTCTGTAAAACAACGTTCATAGTTAAGTTCAGGCAGATTTGGGCCTAGACGGTAGTTGGAGGATAACCTTTCCGCAGAAAAAATAGAATTGCAACAACCCAATAGCGAGTGCTTTTGTCCTTTTTGTTGCTGGGGAGCGAGCAGACTGCTCTGGCGATACAGGCCTTGGTCTTTGCAAGCATTTGGCCCAAGTGTAGCATGAGTGGCTGCAGGTGAGGTCGCAGCTCTGTGTCCCTGCGAGGCTCACGGGTGATGACATTCGTTCCATTGCTGGTCTGTTTCAGGCACGTTTCCTTGGACTGTGAACAGAAGTCTCACCCAAATCTGTGGAGAGATCTGTTGGCATGGTCTGGTAACGTCGAGAAAGGCAATTCATTTGTTCCTTAGGCTGTTCATTTTCTTTGCAATAATTCCCATCTCTGCAGACCTCTATGTTCCTGGCAGAAACACTTGTGTTCCACTGCAGGCTGGTTGTGTTCCCTGAAATAAGTTGACTTTTTTCCTTGCAAACAATTCTGCATTTGTCAGGAAGGTGTGAGAAGAGTGGAATCCTTGCCGGCACTGTTTTTAAATAAAACAGCGATTGTCACACTTTTGGAAGATTAACAGCAAGATTGTAAAAGCTCTTCACATGTTCTGGTAGCTGTCAAGATTAAATTTGCTAGTCTGTTTTTTGAAATGCGTGAATAAAGATGGATTTATAGTGGAAGTAGCACCTCCTGCTTGACATTAGCTGTGTATGGCTGGCTTTGGTGCAGTTCCTGCACTTGTGCCCAGCAGCCACATAGTGTTAGGTTGCTGCCACAAAACATTAACAGTTCACACTCACACCCAGACTGTGATAAACCAAACACACTCGCTTCTTCTAAGCTAGCAGTGCAGTGGACTGTGTTGAGCCAGGCACATCCTGTGTTCACACAAAAAATTGGCAGAGCAGTGAGTTTTGGCACCAGCTGGACAGTCCTTGGACTCTGCATTCAAACTCCTTTTCCCGTGTTCATCAGCATGCAGTTCTACTGTAATTAGTCAACCCTAGAATTAGACAGAATCCTGGTTTTGCGGCCAAATTGATGGATGCAAACCCACAGATGAGATTTTTTTAGAATCCCCTTTCCTATCATATTAGATGACTGTTGATCATATATGTAGCTTTGGGGACTTGAAATTTTTCTTCTCCTTTTTTCCAAACTTGTCCTTTCACTTAAGCAAAACCAAATCTACATTTGTATTCCGATTACATAATACAGAGCCTAGTAAAACTGCCCACCACCGCCTGTCTCTGTCTACAGAGCAGCCGCCAGTGAGAGGAACTGCGGCCCACACTCTCAGGTTTGTTAATTTACTGAACTGCAAAGGTAAATTGGTAAGTGGAAGTCTTCCAGTGGGTCTTCCAGTGAAGACCACTTTTAAAGTTAGCTAATATAAACCTGTTCCTTCTTTCCTTCTTTCCTTCTTTCTTTCCTTCTTTCTTTCCTTCTCCCCCCTCCCTCCCTTACCCACCTTTTCCTTAGCCAGAACCTTTGCTATGACTTTATGAGGCTAAGGGGATGGTGTCCATGCAAGCAGCAGAAAGGATTCGACACTTGTTTGACTGAGGAGCAGTGGGGTTTTTACTCACTCAGTTTTGCGTCTGCCGGGTCACTGCCTGTTCACATTCAGCGCAGTTTTGTTCAGGTAATGATACTTCAACGTGGTGCTTCTTCAGGTGGCACGTGCAGTGCTCTACAAATCCAAAGTGCAAACTGAAAGTTTGGAGCTATGTTTAAGTAAATGTACAGCAAAGAGATTCCTTAGCAGCACTGAAGAGTCAGCTTTAAATACCTCCCTTCCTCTGCTACACAGCAAGCCATCCCGCTCTGGTGGAGATAGAAACTTTTGAGCAATTCACCTGTTTAAGCCTTTCAGGGGTTGAGAAGTAAAGGTGGCAGAAGACATGTTTATGGTGTCAAGCAGAGACAGTCACTTATTATTAGATCTACCTAGGTTCTGAGCTTGTGAATCGTGACGGACTGGTCAGGGAAGCATTTGTGCACACTAACAGCCGCCGGCACAGTCAGAACTGGCTGTGGAGCCCTGGAGTGGGAGAAGAGCTCGGGTACCATCGCCGGCACCTGGCGGGGGAGCAGTGTCCGGTGCGGATGGGGACCTGGAGGGATACTTGGTAGGGGCAGAAGTGTTTTGTGAGACTGTCATAGTTGAGATAATACTTAGTTTCACCACATGTTGTGTGCTCCCTTAAGTGCTGTCGCTTCTGTTCCATAGGGGAAGGCGAAAGGGAAACAGTGAGGATCATAGATTGTATAATTATATACTATTATAGCTTGCAAAGACACAAAGTAGATGCTACACAGTTCCAGTGATACTTATCACTTATTTGTATTTCTTTATAGCACATTTATCAAATGGTACAGTTAATCTCTTTTGTAGAAGTCTTGATCCTGCTCTGTTCCACTCTTTTCAGGGCAAACTAAATATATTCCTGTGCTAAATGTGGGGGTTTTGCCCTCTTTGATTTCCCAGTAAGCTCTGAGGTGACTTAATCATGCCAATGAACCTAAGCAGGTTTCATTCTTCATAGATAGTACATTTCCCCTTCATCCCAGTATTTGCCTTGCCTTTCCCTTTTAGTAGGCAGAGAAGAGCCTGTACAAAAGGAGAAAAAGCTGTAATTAGGTCACCAAATTACTGGGTACATTTAACAGCAGAATCCGAGATCAAGAACTTGGCACCTTAAGTCCATCTTGGCTCAGCTCTTTTGGTTGTTGCTGAGTCATCTTAGGGCACCTTTTTAAAACTGGATCATCAGCCCTATTATTACAAATGGAAGCTTTCGGTAGGCTCTTCAACTGAGCGTCCCCCATAATGACTCCATCTCTTCTGGAAAATACCTTATATGATATTTCATTTCCTGCTATTGATGTGCTCCTTATGAACAGTTTACTGTGCGAGATAAAGGAATCACATGAACTATACCAACATACACACATACGTGAATCAAGGGTAAAGAACCAGTGCTAAGAGAGCCTACAAAGAGGCAACAACACAACGTCAAATAGTGAAGGGGTAGAAACACTGCCGCAGCATTGTGTTATTTGAAGTAGCTTCATAGTTTGCTGACAAATCTGGTATCTGCTGTCTCCAGGGAAGGATCTTTGCACTCCCTGCCATATGGACTGGCCGCCGGAGCCGGATCTCCCTGCAAGAGCGTGGAGGTGTAATCCTGCAGAGATCTCGCCTTATTATTCAGGATGAGATAGATATGGAGAAGAAAATATCTAGCCCTCAGCCATATTACATATACACCTGCAGCTGCAGCTGTGTAACTGCCAATCTGACAAATTAATTGGCCTAGAAGACCAAATATTTAAGTACTATTGAAAATGCTGTTATGTAGAATGAATAAAAATAGCTTATCCTTTGAATGGCAAAGTTAAGGAACGCTTGCTAGGCTAGATTGGGAACTTCCCAGTCTTTGCACAAGATGATTCCATTGAGTGAATATTAGAACTGATGCACTGACAGAAATTGTATCAGCAGTCCACTACCTATTTTTGGAAAGTATTTGTGTTCAAAATTATACTTAGCATTTGAAGAGATTTGCCAGCATTAGCTTCAGAAAGTTGTGGTTGCAGCCATAGACGTTGTTTCAGTGCAATTCATGTTGAATGTGGTCTTCAGAGGAAGAGAACTTTGTCAGCAAAAACTGCATTCGTTTCTTGTGTTCCACCTGCAGTTTCTGACATCAGGACAAACTGCACAGACAATTTTCGTAGCAGTACAAATTACTCAATAAAACAGACGCAAAAGTGTAAGTTTGCCAAAGCATATCCTTCTAGTGGTATTTTTGAAGCAGATCAGAGAACATAGGTCTGGGAATGAGGAATATTTAGGAGGCTTTCTGAAGGTTAAATTACTAGTGATATTACCAAGGCTTCTAAATGGGACCTAGTCCCTGCAGTAAGAAATAGCTATGAGGAAGGTTAGTATGACCAGAGAGACATTTCTGGACTGAACAGAGTCCAGAAACAGACTGCAACAAACAGCAAGAAAGCGTTTTTGGCAAAATGATGCATTTTTTTACACAGTGCTATTTTTTTAACTTGTCACTTTTATGCAAGCTAATGAGGCAATATTACCTATATAGCTATAAAATTTTCTTCTTTTTCCTATACTTAGTGTTCAGTGTTTGCGAACTGTCTAATCTGTCCTGAAGACACAGGTGTTGCTGCCTGCCTAATTAGACTATTTTTTTCTGCCCTGTTCAGTCACTCCTCTCCATAGCACAACACTTTATAGGACAAATCAGTTTGCAATTATGGAAGGCATCTTTTCACCTTGTTTGGATATTATGTAAATAAAAATAAACAAAACTTTTTTCAAGCTGCGAAATTTTAAGTATAAGAAAACTTACCTGTTTCTTTATTAATTATCTTCAGATTTTGTTCAGGGATAGGTTTTACGTCCTTGTTAGGAAAATTCGCATTCACAAGGTTCTATAAAACCTTGTTTATAGAAGAAGTTCATAACTTTTATCAGATTAGATAAAGTGCTGTCTCTCCAATACACTGAAAAAACCCTTCTTGAGGACACCTGTAGCCCAATAATACTTGACCAGATGTGTCTGGTGACTATGGATATTCTTCCAGCCTTTACGTTAGAATGAGATGTCTTTCTCTGCTGCTGCATTCCTTTTTGTGTATAAAGGCTCAATAAAAAACACCGTTCTTCTGGGAGAGCTTATGTTTTAATGGCAGATGAATTATTTATGCACCAGCACTTACAGAAATGGAATTGCCATATGTTAATATACTGAAGAGGAATCAATACTGGCTTTTAAACTTACTCACAGAGGGGTGCAGAAAAACAACAAATAGTGGATTAGAAGCCTGTAAATGTTACTCTGCTTGAAATCAGGCATTTAATATATTTTTGTAGCTTCTGTTAAAACAATTCAGCTGCTGAGTGATTCACTTAAGTTCTTGAAGCAGAAACAGAATTTAATATAAAATATAAATTTATTAAATGTTTTAATTTGCCCAACTGAAAGATTAACACAATTAATTAGTATATGTCTGTTAAGATGCTTTTCCTTTAAGTGTGACTAAAGGCAAAACTATGAGAAGGATTTTTAGAAGAAAATGTTTCATTATGTGTGTAGAAATAAAAGTAAATACATGGATAAGCCAGTGAAGTAGGCAGAGGACTGGTCACGGTTTAATAACAATTATATAATGTCACTGAATTTGGAGTAAGAGTCCTGAAAAGTATGGGCATGGTGTAGGCAAGTACTGAGACAGATTGTGTTAGCTGCAGATATGGACAGAATCTGCAGTTTCCTTATTGCAGTAAGGTCCCAGTCCTTATTTGAATTTACTGACTTACAGGTTTTCATATCTGAAAGTTACAAGCGGTTCCATTTGTAATTCAGAAAGGTTGAAGGGGAAATAAATTATGGCTATAAACAGCAGATCTGTGCATGTTGCATGACAGAAGATGTGTCCTGAAGTACCATTTCAAATGGTTGTAATCATCTCTGTATCAATGAGTCTTTTATGAAGAGTACTTCACCAGAACGTGAACCTGGAGAGACACAGAGTATGTCATTAACTTCAGAAATTGGGGTCAGGGCACGGACACTTATTCCTCTGTTCTGCCTGAGTGTGACCTTACATACAGTCACTGAAGTATTTCATTACCCCAAAGAGATTTTAGGTACCTAACTGCCACTCAAGTCCCATGGGGGTTTTGTTTCTGTGCCTTAGTCTGAGAAGTGAAACTAGTAATTTCTTTTCACCGTTTGAAAGGCAGTGTACGACATGACCCATGCAAATATAGGTGAGTGGGATTTTTACATAATGTAGCTTAACACGAGATTCCCAACTGCCGTCGCCCATAGCAGGAAGCTTGCCTCTGCCTTGTGTCGAGTGTTAGACGTGTCCAAGCTCCTCTCTGGGAAGCTTTAGCTGTGCTGCTACAGGAACTCGAAATAACTCAGCTATTTCCAGCTACCTTTGCATTTCAGCAGTTTTTGAAGTGGTGATGTATCCAGGAATGAGGAGCTTCGAGAGGAGAAGCTATCGTAGGACTAAGTGTAGTGGAGTTCCCTTGGGACCCACCAGTACCGTGGTCTGGGGACTGTGAGAGAAGCTCACTTATCGCTGTCACTTATCAGACATGGGGTCTCCTGGTTTTGTGAATTTGTTTTCAAAACAAACCGAGTCATGTGTGCAACAGTGACAAGATCTTGCTTGTAATCATTAGGTGGAATTAAGCTGTAGGATATGTGAGCACTCTTTATGACCCTTCTAGAACGCTGGGCAAGTAGCAAGTTGTCGCTGTCCTTAGCTATGTCTTAAATTCTGTTTTGGCTTCTTTTCTAGCCTTTCACTCCAACTATTGCCCATACTTACTTGGAGGTGGCCACTTGCTCGGACCCTTTTCAGAAAACAAAGATGGGCGAAACATGAGACCAGGTAGCAGGAGATTCGACTCCAGTGAACAGGACAATTAATTAAAGCCAGGTAAAGGATTTGCTCTGCAGGTCATTTTGTTACTCATTTGACGTGACTGGATCTAGAGGGGAATCTTGCCTCCATTTTTGCCATTCGAGTGCATTTAGCAGTTTGGGTTTTTGTGTTTCACCAGAAAAATAGCTGGATTTGTATGTGCTGCACCCTGGTTCAGGAATATTTTTGGATTTATACCAAAATTAGACTCTATTTGGATGTAAAAAGAGACAGCTACACCAATTCCTTGTGATTGTTGCCACTCTTACAACATTTTGTAATCTTTAAAACTCAGATAAGTTATTGGATGTCGTGTCTTTCAAAGAAAGATCGAAAGGAAGACAGGAATTCTGTTGATACACATAGGTGAATAAAAAAGTTAAATGGATCATAACTTTTAAAATTCCATCATTTTGCACTTAAAAACTCACGATTTTAGAACTCTCGTGTTCAGTCAGCAATCCTGAGTCTCCTCCTATAATCTGGCTGTAGTGACTATGACAACATGCACTTTGTTTTAACTTTAATGGGAGAAGCCTGAAATTTCCATGTTAAAGGTTCTGGGTCGATTCCTGCAGATGTCTCTATAGCAGGCAAGGTTCGTTATATACGGAAATGACTCACGGTCTTTCTGCTTTTTTGAGTGTTCTAAGTCTTAAATTTCTACCCAAAAATAGCTTGCAGCAGCACAATCTGTAGGGATACTTTTAATCACTTGTAAACACAGGTTACCATTTTTATTTTTTTAATGTGCTCAACTTAAAGTAGCTAAATGGCAACTTGGCTTTTTAGAAGGAGTTAAAAGATAATATATGAAGAAGATAATTTTCACAGCTTTAGAAAACAGTATATTTATAATACCATCTGCATGTGAACATGAAATGTATTAGTAATTAATATTTCTATTTCAAGAGATTAGATTCATGTGCTATATTCATAAAGAGCCTTCGTTCATCATTTAATCCCCTTTTCTCTTGGGAGGAGACAGCAAAATGATGTCAGGAAATGCCAAATGAGCAAAGCTGGTTGACACTGTTTCTCGTTACGAATTTATTAAACACAGCAAAACTGTGTGGCCATAGGTACACTTCACCAGAAAGCTACAGCACTAGCACTAGCTAGCCTTTTCCCTTTTTGAAGTGATTATTACAGTACGAGCGTAGCTCTATTTCTTTTATTTCCTTCAGGAAATAAAGGGGATTTTATAAAGGGAATCTGAAGTGTAAATGAATGTCATGGTCTGAAATACCCCTTTTTATAAGCTCTCTCTTCAAGAGAGTCATACTGAAAGCGGATCCCCATTTGTCTGTGATACTGTCTGGTAGAGATATGTGAGGTATTGGTATGTGACTCTGTAAATAATCTTTTCAGTGTGCATCATCAGTGAGGAAAAGCAAATTCACCACCTATGCAAAACATACCACAGTCTTAGTGAGACTTTCCCAGGGTAACAGCATGTAAATTTTGGACTCGGTAACTTATGTTAAATTTTAAACATTTATTTCATAGCAGTCACTCAAAGAAGTCACACTGTACCTTTCTTGTAGGAAGTGTAAATTCTGAGAACTTTATACCATTTCTGTGAAATTTCCAGACAAGTTGTAGACGGAAAAAAATATAGGCACCTACTTTTTCCATAAAAATAACAGCTAATTAGTTTCAACATACAATATATATAATGTTTAAAGTATATGAACATCCTTGATTGTGCATATTAACTGTGAAATTCAGCGCAACTACTCAGGGGAGTTACTGCTACTGAAGTTAACTGGGTATGTATCTGGTACTAGTCCAAACTTAGACGGTCCCAGATTTCCCCTAAAAATAATATAACTTGAAAGTGGAAAAGTGAACAGTTTGTAGACTACCTTACAAATGCAAAATACAGAGAAGTCCACTGTTTTTTATAGAAATCATACTCAAGTTTTAAGTGAAATGTTTTAGAAATTTCAATATGAACAAGCAATTTTAGTGGAAAAAGCAATTTAAGTGGAAAAAAATTACTTTGGGATTCAAAGGGAGTTAAATTTGATATCTCAAGTATTAGGTATGGTGTGTGTAAAAAGTTAATGTGAAGTGTCATCGAGCAGAGCAGTACTCCAGCATGCTCAGCACTGTACAAATTATGCTGGAAATACTGTCCCTGCTCCAAAGAATTTATAAACTGAATGTATATTAGTGTGTAATAATGGCTAAATCTGAGAAAAGAAGGTGGCTAAAAAATATATGCTTAGTTTGGACAGGCTGTGCAAGCAACTGCAAACTAGTGAGTAGCAGTGAGAAAAGACAATTATTCACACGGAGAGAAGGATAGAAAGAAAAGTTTGAATTCAAGGTTCCCAAATTGGCTTTTCTTCTTGGGCTTGTCAGGATGAAAAGGTTGCAGAACTGTTTGAAGTGGCCTTTTGGCATTTCCCTGGCTGGTACAGACCCTTTCGAACTGTTCCACTTCTCTTTTGTCCCTGCAGCTCCCAACAGAGGCACGTTTCAGACAAAAGTCAAAGCACTTCTGCACTCTGTTCGGTGCAGAGAGGACAGCCTAAATAAAAGCAGCACTCTGGAAAGCATTTTGAAAACTGACAGTTCAAAGAGAGTCAGGAAGTTCAAAGCTGCAGAGTCGTAAATTAATCATTTTTCATCCAGCACATAAGTGCTATGTTTTTACTGTGTTTCTTCTTTTGATGTCAGCATTCTGCCATATCTGCCATTAGGCACAGCAGCACACAAGTTTGTTCCCTGTGATAGTAATCCAGCGCTATTCATTTTGAATCTTATTGCATAGTTTAGAAATATAGAAATTTCAGAGTTTCTTTGTGTTTCAATTTTATTTGAACAACCGTGGTGAAAATAAAACAAGTTGTATTTCCCTTCCTTCCACAAAATACTGATCTTTGAATTTCTTTCCTGTTTATGTTAGTATTTGCTTTCCTAACTCTGCAAGCATTCAGGCCTGTCACGTTGCAGAAATCGACATACATTTCCTATGGAGCCAATTAATTTCTATAAATTTAATCGTTCTCTCTCAGTCTTTTTAGTAGCATGTGAGAGGGTTCAGTGTTGTTTTTATGTTTATGTTCTGTGTTACAAACAGAGAAGAAAAACAACTTTCAAGAGGCAGAAACTGGTAAAGGCTGGGATGATTTTATGCATATTCTTCTAATTGAGGTCAAGTAACTGGAATCTGCGTCTGATGTCATGCAAAACAGGGATGTCTTGTGGTTTAGAGTTATATTACAGTGAGGTGGATTTCTAGAAAATCGGAGCATCTGGAGATCTCAGCGGCTGCCTGGGTAGCTGAGAGAGCTCATCAACTCCAGAAATGAAGAAGGTTTGGATCGGTAGGATTATATCAGCAAGCCATTTCATTCATATGAACGTGTGCAATAATACTGTTCTGAGTGTTGTACACTGTCATCTGAGTTTGAATCTTGAGTTAGTAAATCTATGCTTGAAGTCTCTGTTAGAATACTCTTCTTTTAATGGAAACAGTAACCAGAAACCTAGCTGGCATGTGACATATCTAGTAGAAGCACTAGAAAATATTGTTTGTCTATTCATTAATAATATACATACAGGGAATTATTTATGTGTTTGGAAAGTCTAATTTATAACAACAGAAAATTGAGATTTTATTTTGAATAAATATGTATCAGCTTTGGACGATAAGCCAATGTGGGGCTTGCCCGATCACCATGCCCCACAAATAAACATTTTGAAAATAAAGTGACAAGAACTAAGCTTATAAAAAGTTTAATCTATATCCTGAACTTGGTAGTGTGCTTTAAAAAGCTTCTAAGAGCTGAAGTATAGAGGAACCGTACATTCAGTTAACTAATACTTGAGTGTTGCTTGAACCATATCAAGGGTGGTTTTGGCAGTGTTAGGTTGATGATTGGACTTGATGATCTTAAAGGGCCCTTCCAACCTAGACGATTCTAACACTGATTAGGTTGTTAATTATATTTTTAAACATGCTTGGCCATGGATATGAGATCTGTTTGAGTTTTGAATCAGAGAAAGAGGTTTGGGGTAGTGGTTTGTGGATCCTGGACTTTCAAAGTGTACTGGTTAGATTAGCTTGTTAGATGAACTGGAATTCCTTCTTCTCCATGTCAGCACTGGGGAGAGCCTGTCTAGAAGTGCTGGTATCACTCTGCACAGTCTCCTGAGGCAGAGATGTAACTTGTTTGCTTTCCCTTTCCATTATATATATATATAACTAGCACAGTTTCAACTGACCAAAAAAGGAAAGGAAAGAAATGGGCAAAGGCTGACAATCCTGCTCGGTAATTTTCTTTCTAGATGTAGGGTGTCATAAAGGTTAGGAAGATACAGAACTATCAAGGATGTGTGTGTATTTAAAGAAGTTGTGTGTTCAGTTCACTTGTACTGATAATCTCCTGTGTAGGGAACTTGGAAAAGAAATTGCTGCTGAAATCATCTTACGTAAGGACACTCTGCAGAATGCTAAACTCGATGAACTAAGTCTCCCTCAGGGGTTACAGTGGAGGATGATTGCAGCAAGTTGAACAACAAACCCCTCCGTATGTAGTTTTCCATAGAGTGTTTTGTCAGGCAGAGGAGTTGGCTCCTTCATGTCTGTTCTGGGGCTCAAGGAAAGAATACACGTTGTCCTGAAGCGGAAAGGAGCAGACCATCCTCAAACCAGTTTGTAGATTGTTTGTTAGATAGATGTTTATAGAGAAATTTTTGTAGGTTATTATTTTTAATACCAGTGGGACCGCATCACCATCTAATTTGACATCTTTCATAGCACAGCCGTAGACAACACAGCGCCTCAAAGCACTACCAATAAGCTTAGGATCTTTTCATATGTAGACCTAAAGAGTTTTACTTAAAACTGTTTTCCGTGACAATTCAAGTGTTAAATATTTATCATTCTTATCTATAATATGTCTCTACCCTTATCATGCCTTTTACATAATGAAGACTTTTCCAGTGTGATCTATTGACTAATTTGTCAAATTCCCATTGACTGAAAAACAATGTAAAATGAGGGAAGGAAGTTCTTCAAAGACTTGCAGAAACTTCGCTTTCATTCATTACACAAGAAAGGAACTGCGATCAGGGACTAAAGTTTGCCCTTACTGTCAGTGGCTGGTAGTATCTGAGGGTGTGGAGGGGCTGAAATAAAAGGCATTCGTTACTTAACCCAGAGATATATTCCTTGTTAGCATGAACACTCGCCTCTCCAAGCTTGTAGGAGAAAGAAAAAGCAAGCTGGTGGCACCTTTTATCATTGACTCTCCTTAATTCTTTGGGTTTTGAAAGACTCGTACAATTCTTGCCTAAATACACAATCTGTGTTATTAATGACAATATACATGGCTCTGAAATGTGGCTAAATATATGGTATTAGATAACTAGGACTCAGTATACGCCTTCTGTGTGAGGCTTCTCTCATTTCACAATCTGAGGCCGCCTTTTCAGGACAACCCGTTTGAATAACCTGGTGGGTACAACGGATATCCAGATAGTGGAACAATGCAGGCAGATTATCTTCCACATGATGATAAGCAAAGGGATTTTTTTTCTTAATGTTTGATGTCTACTATGTAACAGAATGACAGATTTTAGAAAATTTGTAATGTTTGGACTTGGTTTAGATTGAATTTATTTTCAGATGAAAGCAGTAGAATAGTAGGGCAGCTTCTAACGTCAGTAAAAATGCTCACTATTTATTTCCAGTTTCCCCGGCAATGAAGCAACGGGGATAGCACTGCTTAGCGTGTTGGGCCCAAGGGACCGCAGCTCACAGAGTGCCGGGTCAGCTGGCTGGCTGCATCGTAGGGATATGCCAGAGCCCCAGATCTCAAGAAGAATGCATGTTCCTGGCATCATAGCAGACTCATTGAAACGCCAAAGAATGGTTTATGTTAATTTTGGGGACAGGTCAGAGAGAGAGATTGTCGTTATGTTACTGTAAACTTCATTCATTTACAGATTTGGTGCTTCAAGTATGGAAATTTCTGCCTAATTAGTTTCAGCAACAAGTATTTTAAACTTTGTCCTGTAAATGCAGAATAGGGAACAATGGGCGAGAAGTTTGAAATGGGAAGCATGAAGTGAGGTTTTCATGTTAGCAGCATCTCTCTTAATGATCTCGTAATATCCCACTTTAACAATGTTTTTCTTAAGCTAGAAAAAAAGGTTTATAGGTTGTCTAAATAAAAGCTGCTCTTTCACATGTTTTAAGATGCAGTTAAACAAGGTAACAGTTGTCCTCTTACGTGGGAGAAAATCTTGAGATTGACTGCTTTTCTGGAGATGAAACGCATCTGAAAAGCAGAGCAAAGACTGAAAACATAGTTTGGTTTTGCTGTGTTTATGAGGGTTAGGTTTTTTATATTTTAAACTTGCTCTCTGACCGGTGGAGGAAGACAAGAACAGCACACAGTTTTGCCTGGCTGAGCTACACTATGGAAAGTGAAAATAGAGCAAGAGGAAAATGGCATGTTAGAGTTGGACCGAATGGGGGATACAAATTCTGCATTCCACAGGATGTTTGGAGTATAGCCAAAGCTGATAGCAGGGAAAATTTTATACGGACCTTCCTATGGAGATTAGTACTTAAAAAAAAAAAAAAAAAAGTCCTTTTGATCAAATTGGCAAGGATCTGTGTCCTGGAAGACACAATGAAACAATGAGAAAGAACCTGTGCTGATACATTTTGCTCTTTTTAATATATCTGTTCCCAGAAGGCGTACAGTTCCCTGTAGCAGCATAACATTATGCGCTTTTTTTTTTTTTTCCCCCCTGAATAGGTCAGCCGAAAAATTGGAATTGGAATTGGAATCCAATTCCAACTATTGGTTGGAATAGTACTTTCTTTTCTTGTTTTATTCTCACTTCATGTGTGGCTTCCAGATTTTTTGGTGCCTTGATGCTAGACCTGGACTTCTTTCTTCTCGGTACCAAGCAAGTGCATTTGGAAGCCTCAAGCATCCTCAGTTAGTAAAGTTTCTGTAACTTGGGAATTTTGCAAGGTCTTAACTTCTTTTCTAGACCACTAGTAAACTATATTGATGCAGACTTTTCTCTACATCATTTTGAGTTCCATAAAATGATTTGTTATTATTAAAGGACCCTCAGCCACTCGGAATAGACAATCAGTGGGTTTAATCCTCTGCCAGACAGAAAGCTAAGACGAATTGCCCTTCGGGGAGCAGGATGCAATGTCGGCTCCTTCTGGAAAGTCTCCTTCACTTGCAGTTTGCCCTGAGCTCTGTGTACACTTCCTTTAACGCGTGGGAGGGCTTAGGAATCAACCCCTTTGCCAACACAATAGTGAATGTTTCATACCGTGCCTAACACACAGAAAAGTCTTCTCTCTCTTCTACCTGGGGGAATAATGACCTGTTGCATGAGGATAATGGGAAGACTAGTTAATGATTAAACCTACACACACTTTTGAAGACGTAGGGAACAACATTTCGTCTACTAGCTTTTCCTTCCCACTTATTTTTTATATCTGTTCCGTCCTAATTTGATATTACTTACCTTTTCAATCCTCTTTTCCATGACTTGTTTTTCCCTCTCTATACAATTGATACTGTTTCAATGCCATCTTAAAGACTTCTGCCTTTGTAACTCACCTGTGAACTAAGGTGGAATTGGGTTAAAAAAGAATTTGTGCTATATTCATAAGTAATACCAAGAAAAGGAGACTGTACTTTCTGAGTCTGAAGTATATTTTTATAGGTAGGTGAGTTATAAAACCTCTAAAATAGGAGGCTATTAGAATAGAAATGCTGACATGAATGTTACTGGAATGACCTGACTGGAAGGAACTGAACTTAAAATTCTCTGAAAATAACGAGGAGTTTAAGTATTGCTATAATAACACAGTACTGGTATTTTCATTTTAAATGTTAGAAGTTGAGCATCTGGATTTACTTGACTTTCTCTAGACTGTTCTGTACTCAGCTCTGCTAAGTCTCTTAACCCTTGACTGTCTGCAATGACTCCCAGCTGCCCTGGATAACTGCATACCTAAAGAGGCACTGGGAAGAGACTATATAGCATTAAATTCAAAATACAAGCTGCTGTTTCTTAAATTAAAGGAAGCAGTTCTATTATCTATCAAGTTAAGAAATTCCCATGTCGGAACAGAAAAATTGCTATCTGCCAGCTTCCCTAAAAAGAGAAGGCACCCACCAACCTATCCCTGCATATTTCTGCAGCTGGTACCTTTTGAAGATGGATGAATGGATAACCATTCATCTCTGTGGTTTGGCACTAATCAGACTAACTGGTCTCATATTTATCCCAAGGTTGTCCAGAAGCTGGTTGTATAGCTTCATAAATTCAAATTATAATTACAGTTAAATATACTATTTATTTTAAGGAAATACCAAGGCCCTCATCTTATACTCTCATTACCTGCATTGGTAACTACATAGAGTAGAGGATGTGACTAGGTTAAAAATATTAGTTGTCTGATGATATTTCCAGAAATCTTTAAGGTGACTATTGTGTGTTGGGTCACCAGCGTGCAGTGAGCCAGGCAATCTCGTGCCCCTAGGATTATGGTCCAGCATTTGATTCCACAGTTGCAAGAAACTGCTCAAACAGGCATTGAGTTAATGTCAAAGAAATTGATAATAGTGTGAGGATTTTCATATTCTGAGCACCCTTTTGAAGAAAGGTCTAAAATACTGCTGCTGGCAGGAAGGGAGATACGCTGACAGCTCCTAAGGAAGGATTAGCATTGCCTTTCCTGTCTGTGAGTCAGCTTTAGCTGACTTGCCCTTTTATTCTTTAGTATTTGCTTTTGCATTTTCATTGATGTTGAACACTCAGTGGGCAGAGACAGTGATTAAATTCTTCCCAAGGCTCTGAAGTGGGATATGGCAGTTGAAGGATGATAATTCAGTGACTGGCTCTGAAGTTCCACCAGACAAGAGGCCACGCGGATGTACTGTGGCAGCGTTGTATGATACCCCGGAATGTCATAGCCTTCCACACTGAACTGAGCTGCTTTTTTTAGTCCTTTATTGGTGATGCAGGTATCCTGGTGGTTTTGATGGCTGTCAGATCTCATTTCCTAGTCACATTAAAATTAACTATGCCAAAACGATTACGCTCACCAAGGTAATGTAAGCTGCAAGAGTTTCAAATGACTAGGCTGACAATCAGTGGAAGGGACTCTTCAAGGAGAGGCATTTTCATCCTTCATATGTTGTAATAAGTTGTCAAGGCTGAAACGTTTTCCCTTTTTTTAAAAAAAGCTAGATGTGAAGAAAAATGAGTGCTTACTAGCACAGAGTGTGAAAGCTAACGCTTTTTAAAGTGAAAAGCAAACCTCTTCATTGTTAAATTCAGCAGCCAGACAGTGACTCTGGTGGTTAGCTGGGGTGATGACACACATTTTTCACTGTGGGCTGCCAACAAGCGATCCTGCTGACCCCCCTGTCAGATTGTACTTGCTCTGTGGGAGGCTAGCAGCAACCATTGCTCATGTCACTGCTGCCTTCCCTCTGGCCAATATGAGCTTTGGAATCTCACCACTATTTCTAGCAATGGTTAAACGTCCCGTCTCACATGGGGCTGATTTCTAGTGCCCTCCACCCTGCCGCAGCTTTCCACAGGCAGCAGCGTGCCAGTGTGCCAGCCTAAGGAGGGTTTTGTAAGGAGAACTCTTCACGGTTTTGTGTTTTGTGGTGGAATTCTGAATAATGGGACAGCACTTTGTGGGCCGGAACAGGACATTTCAGCTCCTGCTTCTTCATTGCAAAGGTAACAGTTGAGAAATGGACGATGTGCTGGAAATTGCACAGCCTCCGTTAGCAATATGTTCCAGTGTTTCACTCTCACTGTGAAGAATTCTCATTTTGATCATTTAAGAGAAATTTTCGATGCTGCAACTTACAATTGATTATTCTTGTGCTTGTGTTGGTTTTGGCCACTCTAATGTTGCATGTCAGAGCTCCACACCTAGCTCTGTGCAAGCCAGCACCCTATCTCCAATTAGTATATCCACTGCAGACCCTTAGGCTTTGATTGATCTTACTCACTATGATCCTTTCGAAGGCTGCAGAACAGCAAGGAATAATGGACTCAGTAGGTTTCCAGAAGGCTGCTCATTCGTTTCGAAGAGTGGGTATTGCAGCTATTATTTTGACAGACGTTTCCTTGGTTTGTTCTAGACTATCCATTTGATTGCTGATTTTTAAAGATTCTCAAGTTAATAGTGGGCTGACAACCTCAAGGGAGGAAGGGAGAATCGTGCTTTCTATTCCTTTGTGCAGGAAATAAGTCAGGATTGAAATACTGGCAGTTCAATTGGGCACATGTTCTGTCTGTAAATGCTGCTGCTTTTTACTTTGCCTCCTTTGCACGTAAGTGTAAAAGGCCCCATCAAGCCATGTGTATACAAACACTAATGTCAATAAATCTGCATTTATTTCTAAGCATTTAGCTGATTTGGCTACCTCTTTGGAACTGAAATATACGTTTATGTGCACAATTTGCAGGTTCAAACGAGTTCAAACACCATCAACTGTTTCTAGACTTAGTCATAAAGGCAGAAGGAGAAACTGGTTTGAGATTCTGTTCAAAATGATTTCTTACTTGATCTGATATTAATTTCTTCTGTACCATGAGGTACCAGAGTTATTTGGTCCCCCTAAATAGTGTATGAAAAGTTGCACATTATACTCTTTCCCAACAGCCTGAGTTTGTCATGGTTTGGGCTGGCTTGGCCACTAAACCGAACGAGAGATGCTCTCTTTTACTTCTCTCCCCTTCAGAGGAGGGAGAGCATCTCCCTTCAGGGAGAGAAGGATGAGAAAGAAAAGAGATTTATGAATTTAAAAAGAAACTCAGTGATGGATGGGAACTGGATTCTGGATCTGGATTCAGGAATGCACTAGCTGGGATCAAGGCAGATGCACAGAGTCCTCCTCGGATGCCGGTCATTGAAGTAAGAGCCTGACCCCTTTGATCCCTCAGCTTTTACCCTGAGCACGATGCCGGTGGGATGGAACACCCTGGGGGTCAGGTTTGGGTCACCTGTCCTGTCCGCTCCTCCCCACAGGTGGGACCCCTCTAGACTTTTCTGCTTCCCACCCCCCAACGGGGCACATAACATAGCTGCCTGGCCTTGGTTGGTACAGCAAGAACTATGAGCACGAACCTCGCCTCTCTGCATGCCATTCCTTGGTATAAATTATAAACATCAGGTCTTATCGCTCTGGAAGCAGACTACGATCTTAAAAATAGGCCGTTAATTTCAGAGAGTTCAGTTAGTTAGAAGAGGCTTAGCTGAAAAGTAAAATTACCGAAAATTGGTTCTGTTTCACCTCAAACTAGAAAAGACTTTTACTCATTTTCTTAGCTTAGAGAAAGATCTTATGAATGGGAAAAATAATGAGGAAATAGTCACAGTGTTACAAAGACTGCAAAAGCTTTAAGTGGCATGAAATGGATTTTATGCTTTTGTTTGCACTTGAGAAGTACTTCATCTGGTCTTATTACAGCACAATCTTTTGTTTCATAATTATCCCTATATTATGCACTTAGGGCTTTAATTATATACAGCATTATTGGAACTGGTTGAATTGTTTCTGCAAAGATGTTGAGCCAAAATATTGGGTTTTGAATTAAAAAAGGCAGATTTTGTTTAGATGGAAAAAAATATTTTAAAAAGCAGATAATGTGTATCAGGAAACTGTTTCTGAAAGTGAACGACTCTGTTTTGGGAAGAGAGAGAATATGACTGGCCCCAGCTGGTACACGCTCATCTTGAGATTTACTGGTTTTGTGGTGGCTTCAGGAGGATGAGACATGGATCCTGGGTGCTGGACAGACAAACCCATGGCTGCCCCCAGCTTCTTCTTGAAGGCAGGAGGCAGCAGAGGGTGCCCAGGAAAGAGATCAACGTAACAGGCAATGACCTGAGTGCAACAACAGCAACTATATAGATTGATTGGCTGTTCTTAAAAGACACGGGGTAGAATTTTAAGTAAATGTTTGATGATATTCTATTGCAGAATTTTGTACCAATCCTTCTTGTCCAGGATAGACAAAAGAAAGGAAAACAGCAGGCTGCAGAAGTGAAGAGTGAAGCTTGCTGTGCAACTCAACATGAACAACTGGCAGCTCAGAGGTAGGAGCATACAATTCGAGAATATGAGTTCACAATAAGGGAAAGGTAGATCAGGAAAGGTTTTAGAGAATGAACATCCATTGCAGGTAGCAGAACCAGAAAAGGATGTCTGAAGCAGTTTTCGACTGAATAGGTTAAAAACTACCAGAGTAAAAAGTGTTGTTGAAGGAAGTCAGTAGTATGAAGAGGCTGAAGTAGCAGTTTTAGTTATACCCCTAACGGAATAAGGGAAAAACAGAAGTAAAGAAAAACTCAGTAAATAAACTAGGAAAAGTCCAGAATGTAATAAGACCGCTGTGCATGGCAGGTTTTTATAGTGCTTGCATGCAAGGGGCCAGGCAAAGAAAGTAAGAGCAATAAAAATATTTGGACTGAGGTGATTTCAATGTCGTGGGCTTAACAGGAGAAGCTGAATAAATAGTCAGATGAACTACACAGCGGTGTAGCTCAGAGAAACTGCAGAAGCTCCTATAGCAACAAGATAACTGCTAGAAGCAATTTAAAATGAAATTGATTGCACAGAAAAAAATCAATGTGCACAAGTCAGTCCAGAAAAGGGGTGAGTTGTCAGAGGGAAAATTCTATGTATTCCTCTAGGCCTTATTAATCACTTTCATTCTTTTATCGATACACATAAAATATTATGCAGTTTCCTCTGGGGCTGTAACAGTGCTTGCTGAAAGGAATTAAAGGCAGTGTCTGGGCTTGAATCTCCAAACAATAGTAGTCATGTATAGGGAGTATTGAGGAAAACTTGTTTACCAGCATTTCATCTCTCTTTCCTTTTTTTTTTTTCCCTGGGAAGTAAGTCAATTTAAGCTTGATCTTTCTTCTCAGTGGCTAACGCCAGCCGGTCCACCACAGGGGTGGGAGCACCTTGGTAATTTCCTGCTGAATAATAACCAACAGTCTAACTGATTTAGCATGTATCCAAATTAGCTGCTTTATAACAAAAAAGAAAGGATGACCAATACAAAAGCATTCACTGCCCACAAATATAGTATTGTCTTTAAAGCCAGAAGATTTTCCTCTGGATTTGGTATTCATTAATGCCTTGTTTCTTTTTGCTGAGCCAACTTGATTCCCTTTGTCATGATCAAAGCTCTCTGGTGTAAAAGAGAACAAAAAATGAATATAGAAAAGTAAACAAATACTTTTTCTTTCCGCAAAACTGCTCTCTGTATCTCTTTTGTTTAATATAGCCTTCAAAAATGTTTATATGCTTTTTTCATTCCCTTCTGTAGACTTTTTATAGTGAAGGATTTTTCTGTCCTTATTAAAATAAAAGCAAAAGTTATTAAACAAAAAAAAAAGCAGGAAAAGTCTTCAGGTGGAGCTGATTTGCCCTAGGAAAAGCAGCTGCTTTGCAATTTGTACACCATCATCAGAAATTTATAGAGGTATGAAATTATGAGCAGGAAAGTCTTGGCTAGAAAAATACAATAGGTCTCAGAGTATCCGGGTGTTATTTCTGGTCTGGGTCTTCTAAGAACTTAGGATTTCTCTGGACACTTTTTCTACACCAAAGTATGGTAATGAGAGGTTTAGTGCTGCATTATCTTAATTAATTCTGTTCACAAAATTCCACAAAACCAAAATAATATCAAGATGATTTGAGGCTGGATTAGCTAGATTAGATACTATTTAAATCCACTTGAAAAACGTTTGCTAAGAACAAGTACTTTAAAAGTTCAAAAGTTTAAGTTCACACTAGCTAACTTTACCCTTCTATTTTTACAGTGGCATCGTATATGACAGGTAAGCAAAAATAGAAGTTGCAAGACAGATAATTTCCATGTTTATTTGATGAAAAAACTACTATGACTCTTGTAAAGTGTCTCTTTATACCAAAGCAAACAGGAGATACAGTATTTTCTCATAGTACAAACCTTTGCACCGTGTGTGTGTGAGCCAGTATTAATTACAGTTTTCTTCAATACTTGTTGGTAACACGCTTTTCAATTCAGCTCAACTGTAACCCATGTTGTAGCTTTAGCAAAGCCACTAGAATAATACCGAGGATGAATCTGGCTTCACTTAAGAAGTCCTCAAAGAATAATGTGGCTGGATCTGCTAAGGCAACCAATCTTGACTGAATCTTAATCAATTGATGGCTGATGGCAATTTTATGAGCATGCTTTAACTGACATAATCTACGGTAGGCCCAAGTACATAGGAGGAGATAGGACAGGAGAGAAAAGAAGTAGCATTATTTACGTACAAGGAGCTGATGCTGAGGCGTTCCTCTATCCTGAACTGCACAGGGATGCTGAGTCCGAGCCATACAGGAATGGCCAGTCAGTCCTCTAACACGCAGCTAGAACAAATCATTAGAACAAGTATGTTAGAGTTTGTAAGTATGTAAGTTAGAACAAGTATGCTGGTGAGAGAGAACGGAGATCAGTTGGAGAGTAGTAGGTTTCCTCAGGAATTAAAAAGTAAGAGGCAACAGTTTGCTTCTGGGATCTAAGACATGACCTTTGAAAAGCCTCAAATTCAACTAAAAAAAGCAGGACTGTATTAGCAGAGGGGAAAGAGAGTTGTTCATGGCATATTGTTGCTAGAACATTATAATCCTTCCTTGGGGACTGAAATAAAAGTGAAAGTAGGTCACTTCTCTTCTTTTGGATGGGTACTAGTTTGCACATTATCCAATCCAATTAGTCTCTTAAGTACTTCCAGAAAGCATAACCTAAATGGGGCTTGTGAAATGTGAAAGGCGTATTCCTACTGCTTTATCAGTAATTTCAAGAAACATGTGCCTGATGGTCCTTCTGTATGTTAAGAACGTCTTGAAACTGAAATGCTGACTTCATAGGCATCATAAAGAGACATGCTTTTATGACCACATAATCTAAGATGTGAACAGTTAAATTATTCTGGGCTCCAAAACACTCTTCCTCCTTAATGACCAGCGGATCTGAATAAATGCATTGTATTGATCAGCTCTTTGTTATTATAATCCTGCATGCAGGAATTAAAATCCAAGGTGATGAGAGGAAAAATACTGTCCAAATAGCTGTGAAGATTGATCAGCCCTCAGTAGAGCAGATTTATATTTGTAAAATATTCCCCTTTAGAATGCATCATTTTATTTGTTTTTAAGGGAATTAAATTTCAGTTTTGCTAGATTGCTTGGTGGAAGAAGGGAACTGGATTGGACTAGGAATCCAATATGTATTGATCTGTGTTGTTCTAATGTGCTTTTTGGTTGTATTCCATCCACCCTATGCAGAGATGGGAGGTCAAACTGTATTGGCTCCACCAATATAGATACTGTGTTACATAGGGCTTCATGCACTCAATCAATGGAGAGGTTTTTAATTAAGCCACTCTGATGATTTGCTGGCCTCTGGAAGTTTGTACGTAATTAAAGATAAACTAGTAAATTAAGTGCAAATTTCAAGCATAGTTTTATAATTCTGCTAATTTTTTGTCAAGATAGTGTTTAATTCCATCTCTTAGATGATATAAAAATTACTTCATCTTTTTGAACACCACATCTCAAAGATTAGCTATTTTTTCCCTTTTCCATATAATGTTTCATTCCAAATGTAGATACTGTATTGCGAAGGCCAGACCAATAAGAACTTGGATTAGATCTACAATTCTGTAATTTCCAGAAAAAGAAGTACTTGGTTCCTAATGCTTAGATTTACCTCAGCTGTCATATTATCCTTCAGTTGTAAAGATTTATTTTGCCTGGACCAGTTCCAAACTAAACCTTAATTTTGCAATCTCAACAGATGCTGATATTTTCACATAAAAATGTTTCATTTGCATTTTTAGGGAACATCTACACCTAGGTTTAATACCTAATTTTACACATTTGTAACAAAGACTGTCTCTTGAAGATAAGTATATAAAGCACTGTACTCGAGCTCACAAATTATTTGCAAAGTATAGCTCTCAATCAGTCTAGTCAGATCAGAACTGTAAATACAATCTGCATTAATATGGGAAAAGAGCAGATCTGAAATGTTATTAATCAGTCTGTGACTGAAGACAGTCATTACTGTCTATAAACTTGACAGAGGGGAGAGGAGGGGGCGAGAAAGGAAAGGCAAGGAACAATCTGGAGTCTACTGCAGACACGTTGTCCATGTGACACCTGAACAAGTCTGCCTTTTCCGTGGGATTCCTGAAAAAGCCCACATATTGATGTGAATTTGGACTCTGGAAGTGTAAAGGAATTAACTTTGCTGTGAAATGTATTGCTTGCCAGACTAACCTTAAAATATTCAGCGAAAACAAAAAGCCACCTAAAATATAGGTGTGGAGGAGTAAAAGATTTAATTTTCTTAATTTATCTACAGAACATTTTTAAGCCTGCTCTATGTCACTTTACCCTTTCAAAGTCTATGATAATAAAGCTATTTTTATTCTCTTCCCTCTCCTCATCCACTGCTTAACATGTCCCAGCCGTCAGAATGGATTTGCATTTTCTGCTCCATAGGACTTGATAAAGTGTTCACTCTTAGGAAGGTGCCTGGAACTTGCCTGGCCCTGCGTTGTACAGGAATCGTTTGGCACCAGCGGGGATTAGGCAGTAGAATCAATATATTTGTTCTATTTTTGCCATGCTATAAAGAAATTTAGAGTCTCTTAAACCACGGGGAAAGTTTGAAATATATTTTCGGTACTATCACTGTGTGCCTTTCTGTAGAACATAACGTCAGCCCTGCACTCTGCTTTCCAGCCAGTGCCTAAAGGGTCAGTGTCTTCACCTCTTCCTTTCTATTTATGGCATGACTGAGGATAATTAACGCTTTTAAACAACTTGCCAATTTGTTTCTAAAGGTCAGAAAAGATCTGCTCAGTTTGTTGAAGCTTCATTTTTGAGGTTTAATTTTTCCAGATGTGGAAGGAAAATTAAAAATTAAGTCCACTGTATTATATCTACAGCAAAAGCACTTTTGTGTCGATGTTCAACGTTTCCATTAACAAAATTCTAAAAGTACATTTTGGTTTAAAGGAGGCTTCCATTTTTTAAATGGTGTGCATAGATCTATTGTCACGTTTATTGCTTTTAAAAAGTTAGCTTTACAGAACGTGACACCTGTGATGGTGCTTATAGTGCAAATGCTCCCCAAACAGACTTTGGGACTTGCCAAGGGAGACACGGAATGGGCCTCTGCTTCCAATGCCTGTGAAAAACTGTATGAGATATTTGGAGGTTGTTTCGGGACATGGTGTAATCAGTGTGCCTGGAGTACAGGTAAATGCACGCTCTGACTGTGAAGAGCCTTCATCTCTGCTCTAACTGTCTGAGATCAGTGTGAAGCCACGCTGAACTTCAGACTTCAGACAAAACTTTCATAAATGATGAGTAGATATCAAAAGTGCTGGTGCACTATGGTATCAGCTTGTTTGACACCAGCAAGATTTTTGCATCCAGACCATCATAGCCAGGTTACTGTTCATAACATATAAATATGTACCATCTCGAAACAGGTGCATTGATGTAAACTTACTCCTCAGCTAACAGGAAGAACGACAGCTCATTTAATACGAGAGAGGAAAAGTAATTGATAGCTCTTTATGGCTCCCAAGTGGCAGCTAATTTCAGATGCTGTAAAGTGGATAGTGATATCTCACAAAGGATGGGCAAAGGATATGAAAATGTGCTCCCCCTTTTGAACAGGATAACGTTCACACTCACAGCTTAAAATAACCAACTTTTGGGCATTGCTGTACTTCAGTGAATAAATCTTTGTAGGAATGAAGCAGATCAAATCATACTGAAAGACTCTGTATTAGATGTTTTCCAGTACTACATTGAACATGTGATTACTAGTAATAGCTCTGCTGCTGAGCATTTGAATCTTCTTCATATGAAGTGCATGTGCACACATTCTCACGAGATAATTACACGTAACATTGTAAATGCCCAGTTGCTCAAAGAATATTCTTCACTTTTCCGGTCTGTCTTCCATCTCCACCAAAAGCTAAGCTAAACTTTGGTACAGCTATGTTATGCAGCATCCGTTTGCAGCCAGTACCACTTTGTCTGTCTTGTACTGTGGAGGAGAACGTTTCACTTGTTTCTTTTAATCCACTATTCTGTGGAGAAAAATGTAAAGCCAGTAAAACAATTATTTAGCACTTGCCTTTGAATAATATTCTATGCTTCCTTTGTGTTTTAAACACGCATTTCAGAGTGGGTAAAAAATTGTATTAGTCCTTCCTAGAAATCTTGAACTGATTGCAAATTTTTTTAACTTAGACAGTAATTGCTTTTCCTCACCCTTTTTTAATGTCCTTGTTCCACTTGCAGAGAGAGATTTTCTGTACTTAATGAGTCCTACAACAACTATTGCCAACATCTGATTCTTGAGGATAACTCAAGGGCAGAGGGACTAGCTCCAGTCCGCAGTACGCTGTAAGCGCAGGGTGACGTGTGTGCACTGCAGTCATACTGACTGCCTGAGGCACTACTAGGATTGTCTGTTCCACCGGAAGACTCTTTTTTTTCCCTCTGTCCTGCATATTTTTGCTGTCTGTCACTTGCACCAATGCCATGAGCAGCATCACAATGTCTGAAATCAAAACAGTGGAGTTGCGACGTTACTTCTTACAACTTTCAAGATATTCTGCCCCCTGAGTTTGTTGCTTCTTCCTGTATTTGCATCAACATTCTGGAGTTACTGCAAAGATTCCAGGGCCCACAGCTATCTGCCTGCTTTATGCAAGACAAAAAAGAAAAGAAAATAGTGAAATTTACCTTCTGCCAGAAAGCCAATGACAGAAAAGTTTATTTTTCAGCCTTCGTATCAGTGCCTTGGGAAGAAATGTTTTGCAGTATGTGTGAAATACAGAAGGATGTACCATGAATACCAAATATTCTGAAAAGTCTTAACTAGGTAACTGTCAGAGTGTACCAAAGGAGGAAATTGAGCCGTGCCAAACCCTCCAGAAATAAAAATCCTGAGTTTGAAAAAAGTTAAAAGTTCCTTTGCAGAAGGATACACTTTCAGACATAGTGTCTGAAACTTCAGTAAGATACACTGTTCTAACCAGAGCTCAAGCTATACTTTTCTGCACTCTTGAGAACACCTCTGTTGATCTCAATTACTCAATCATCCTCAGGAATGCAATATGAATCGTAAAGTTGGCAGCTTGTGGTTTCATTGAATCAATAATGTAGACAGGAAGTCGCACAACACTGAGCATTTTTTCAAGGGAAAAAACCATGCTGCAAATAAGCATATTTTGATATGGTGATTTGGGGTCCATTTCAAAAGATTTTGTGGCAATACGGCAATATTATATAAGCCATAGGGCCATACACAGAAAATGCCCACAAGATAGTGTTCACCTCCCAGGAAAGTAAATCTTGGCTACAAACAGAGCAAATCTATGCCATGCGTGTACTGTGACGGCTCATTTCTAAAGCACAGAACCCAAGTGGGACACAGCGAGACAAACCTCCTTGGTCGTGTTCTGGATTTTGAGTTCAGCCTCTTGGCTGCAGCCTTTATGGAGCAACAAGGAAATGCACACAGCTCTTCTTCAAACTACAGAGTGCATTAAACTTGCACTAGAAATGAGGCTTTTGTCATCCCAGAGGAAACAAGTTTTACTGAATACTCAATGAATTTAATGCCATCTGTGTTGTGATCATACAGCTGTAGGCAAAATAAAGGCACAAGAGTAAATGAAAAATAAACAGCGTACAGTACAAATGCACTGTGCTGCTGAAATCTCTGCAGATGCTTAAGGGAAATGGCTTAGTGATAGCTGTATGAATAGAACAAAATTTTATTTTCATTGCAAGAGAGCATAAGAATGCCTCTGCTTACTCTGGTTACTGTGATGGCAGATTCTGTGTGAGCGGGTGGGGGAAGGGACAGAAGGCAGAAAGATTGGCCAAGCGTTCATTAATCTACCAAAAATTGTCTTGGAAGTCAGGGGAGGGTGAAGAGCAGAGCTGCACCCTCAGCATTTTCAGACTGAGGGTGCTGTGTGGTAGGTGAACGGTGGTACTAAACTAGGAGCTCAGTTTGGTACCTTCAGGCAGCGGTAAGGCAGGGAGAGATGGAAATCCAAACCAGAGAACTTCCATGGGGTTTTGTGCCATGCCATTTTGGCAAGGTTTGAGTCGATGAAACTCTTCAGTGGGATTTCCCCTATCTGCTTCCCTAACTGAAGCTGAACTACTGCTAAGCTAAAGGTCTGTGCTCACAAGAAGCCAAGAAGAGCTATTCCTCCTGAATCAATGCTACCCTGCCAAAAGCTTGTCGGGAGTTTGGCTGTGCAAGCTCTCTCGCAGGTGCACAACTCCCACTTTCACAGCCGAGTGGTTAATGCAGCGTGACCAAATGCGCAGGAGAAGTGCCCGGAGTTAAGGAGATCCACCCCTGTAATTTCTAGCAGAATGTCAGCTATACTTTTTTCTGCCTTGTCAGTGTGCCACATTACTGCTTTGTAAGAAAACAGCTTAAGTCCAAAGAGAATCTCATTTGTCTTTTTTTCTTTTTCCTTTTAAGCTTTTTTTTCTTTTTTCCTTAAGCTTTTGAGGTCCTGTGTGTGGTAGTTAGTTTAACTCTGACTCTGCAGAAGATGAAGTTGCTATCTAGAATCCAGTGTTTTCTTTGAAAAGTGTCCCTAAGTGATCACCTCTTTAACTCTTTCATAACAGAGAAGGGGGGATGGAGATAAGGGAATGGATTCACTTGACACTGTACAGGCAGATGAAAATAGTGGTCTTGCACTGGATCAGTCCCTGTCGACTGTTGTCTGTCTACATACTTCAGGACTTCACAGAAAATTCTTCTGTAATAAATCCCGCTCAGAATTTTTAGATTTTGTAGCATAAACTTATTGAAGTGAAAGATAGCGTCAGCTCTACAGAACTAGTGGCATGGTAGAGGACCTTGTGCAATGAACTCAAAGAATTCTTTTAAATGCTCCCACTTTTATGATTAAAGATCTCTCACCCTCTAGTCATAACTTTATCCAATATTTTCCTGTCTGATATCATTTTCCCTACACCACACATTAAAATGGAGTTCTCATGGCAATGACTTGAGTGTTTTTCACAGTGTACTTCTAATGAACCTCAAAATGAATTCGTTTTATTTCCTTTAACTTTCTTTAAATAAATGGTGGTAATTCAGAAATGCAGTAAACTACCTTAGAACAGCAGTGGCCCACCCCTGACTGCAGGTTCTAACTTGCAGCCACTGGCAGTGGGGACACAGTCAGCTGAGGTGGCACTGTCCCCTTGGAGCCATCCTGCTGCACTACACAGGTCTTCACTGTTTCCAGGATGCTGAGGGGAGGACGGCGTGTTCAGCTGCACCTTTCTGTTTGTAAGTCTATACTGGCTTTAACTGTAGATTTGTCTTCTCTCACAAGAGAAGGAATCCCGAGTAGTTCTGTGGCAATGACGGAACTTCTAAAGCACAAAAAACTTGCAACTAGTGTAGTGTAGCAGTGTCTGTGCTCACACAATTTTTTTTTATTTCTTTAAGATTGCATTAGCATTCTGTTCTACATATTTTTGTGTTTTTCAGTGTGTGAGGACTTTTCTTCCGACAGGCACTGAAAGTGCTTTGTCAGAATAAAACAGCATTAAAGGAGAGAGAGAGGAAGCTCTGTCAACTTCACCTACACTTAGTAAGAGGCTTCTAAAGCTTCTTGCATGGCAAGAAATTAAACCCCAACCTCCACAATGCGAGGATACGATGGTATCTAAGTATGTCAAACAGCCAAGTGCAGGGAATACAAGTTCTTCAGTATTTTTTTCAAAGGATTTTGAAGACATTGTGAGACAGGCTGTCTCTAATGTAACCGCTTTGCTAATGCTCTTGCCATTGTAGCTCCGAGCTGAAGACGAGCTGTCGTGCAGGAGCTCATACAGGCACAGCGAGCCAGGAGCTGCAAGAGCCCATTTCCCAGCCTCTCTTCAATAGGCAGCAGAGGCTGAGGGCCTAGTTTAGAGCACATTGTGATCGAACTAAATTGCTGTTTTATCATGGAGTTCAGTGGAGCAAAACAAGGCCTTTGCAGTTTGCAGTTCTAACTGCAACTACACGTGGAAACCAAATAGTTCCAGCTGAGGGCAAAGCTAATTCCAGTATTTGGAGAGAGGGAGGAAGTGGTACATTTGCAATTATGAGGAAGAAAAAATATTTTTAATTAGTTACAGGACATTCAATGTCTTAATAGCAAAATTTAAGGCTCTTGCATAAATAAACTTCTTTTTTTTCCCAGAAATTTTTATGGAAGACAGAAGTAAATAGGCTGAGCTGACAATCCTGTAGAAATCTTAGCATTCTCACTGATTTCAAAGGATCGGTCATGTACAATTATGTGTTTGTGATAAACCACTATTGAAGGCTGAAATGTGTCATTGCTGACACTAATTTTATATCCAAAGCCTGAAGATAGATTTTCTCTAAGTGCATAAAGTATCACCAGGTTTAGTAAGGAAAGTATAGATAAATTTGGTATTTTAAGCAAACCTTTATCAGCATTCCATGGCTAATTTCTGCTTTTGTCATACATTTTCAAGAACAAAGTGTAAGAAATACTTCTGAATTCAAATGTACCCTTATCAAAAGAGAGATGTGTTTGTTCTATTCATCACGTAATTCTTATGTAAGGTGACAACTCATGCCACAGTTTTGCGGAGCTACAAATGCAAAGATTTGAGAAAACTTTTCTCAGTTTAATGGCTTTTTCCACAGAATTAATGTTTATTTATTTACTTTTATGAATTTGTGTATACTCAAAGTTTCTGTAGTCTTGAAATAGCTCCAAGTTATTTCTGCAATTTTCTAATTACAGCCTCTACATTTAGGCCTACTGTTTAATTGAGCATCTTATGGTGGTACCTCAGTGATTTAAATGATCACATAGAGAATGTCAGCATGCTGCAATTGCTTTGCAATTCTCTTTCCATACATGTTTTTGCTAGTAAATAAGAGTTCTTGGTCTTGCATCAGTATTCAAAGGGCATCCAGTCTTTCTCCCTATAGCCTGTGATATAGAACTCCAGCTGAATGGTCGCAGAATGATTTAAAAATAATTATTTAAGCAGTCCATTGTATGATGGAAGACAAAGTAGGATCAGATCAAGAACTGAATGTGCAATCCCCCAGTGTCCAGAAAGCCCTTACTAACAGCAATTAGAAACTCTGTCAGCAGCAAATTGTAAATGTGATTAATATTAAATGGAAACAATTTTATTAAACTGAAGATCTGATTAGCAACTGAACTGCCCAATGCAGATTTTCCAGCAGGAGTTACGATGCTACCACAGCATACAATTTAATGCTGATATGAGTTAATTAATTTCTCTGTGTAAATGATGTGGTACAGAAAGCTTTTTATAAACCAGAATGTCCATCTTCAAAATAATTCCTAAAGGATTTATGGTTGCTGGCCTGTAGGCTTTGTTGGAAATGACTTAAGAACCTTAGGAAAGAAGGAGGATGGCAGCTCGTTCACACTGATGGGCATCTTTTGTTGTATGAAGCTCTAGGGTAGGTGTAGCAGTAGGTGTTGCTGCCTCCCTTCCACTCTCTGTAGGGAGACTACACAACGTCCACAGTTTGTTTCCAGCCTCTTTCCTTCCAACTTGCATTGTAGGGTTAGGGAAATAAGCCAGTACCCTTTTGAAGCTGTAAGAAATTGTGAGAACATGTGCAAACCTACTCCATAAATTCCTTGCTTGTTTTTCTGAGGTGTGTGTGTTTGTACACTTAGAACTACCCAGCTAAGATGTGATAAACTGAGGGAGCTGGAATATCTTAGCTGATGCCTATTACAGTAACTGCTTTTATCTGTTCCGTCTGTATATTAGGCTTCTCCAAAGAACATGACATACAACTCATGACCTACCTGGAAGCAAGCCCACATGTAAGAATCCCCATGGATCTAAACCCACCGTGCTCAGTTTTATGGAAGCAGTGAATGTAGGCATGGCTTGTGGATGTGGGAAGACCACAGTCCAGCTTACTGAAGAGTCCCTGCATAAAAAAGAGTCAGACAAGAGACCTCCTTCATTTGTAATTTCTATAGATGTTATTCCTCTACTCTTCTTTCTAGGGCTGTATTTTACACAGTTGAAGGAGAGCTCTACAAAAAAGAGATTTTACCATAAAAGTGATGGATCCCAGTTTTTCCTGTAGCATTTGGCCAGTTCTCTGTGGAGTTTAGGTAACACAGCATACCAGTCTCTATGTGTGTATGTGTGTGTGTGTGGAAACAAAGTCCTGTTTACTTTTCTAGAAGTGAAATATTTCTGCAATTCATCAATAAAATAAAAGATATGTCCCTTTTGATACTTCAAGGCTTGTTATCTGCAGTGCAATGATGTAGGCTTTGACATAAGCTAAATTTTTCTTGTAGGGAATCCAGTTTTTGTTTCATGCTGGGTGAAAGTAGTTCATTTCTTCAAAAAGAATGAATGGAGTATTGTGCATTTGGTGCGGGGATGTCTAATCCTCACTTGTGAGTCTTCTGTCACTATAACTGCCTCTTTTGTCAGGAAAACAATGTTCCTTTTCCACTGCCTTCGGAATTCCCTGGCTGGTGCTGCAGTTCATGTAGCCCTTCTGCCACTACTGCGTGTTCCCTGCTGCCCCTCCAGTCCCCAGTATTTTCTATGGGAAAGGAATCTTGTTCCTCGTTCAGAAAGCTGGGAATGCAGCTCATTAGGATCTTGGCAGCATGAATGAAGCTTGTCATTTAACTTCAGATCTCATTATGGCCCAACAGAAGATATAATTTGTCAGGTAAGGAACAAAATTAGTACACTATATATAGTCACTTTTTTCCCCCAGTTTTAGTATGCTTTTTGGATATAAAGTAGAAGAGTTTAAAGCCCTCACTGAAGTGTTTTTGAAAGTGATCCCATTTCTTCCAAAACTCCAGCTTTGCTGTCCTGCCCTCTTTCTCCATGCTGTCTTTCTGCCAGAGAATCTAAAGGTGCTTAAGGAAATTAAGCGCAATGGAAATGATGTGAGATTTGATGAATGGCAAATCCCTTAACAGGGATAATAACTTACATTTATGTATTTCCCTTCAATTCCCAAAGCGTCTCTAGGTGCTTTGGAGACCACATAAAGGATTCCACCCTTCCTGTCAATTCTGGGATGAAATTCTTTGAGGCTTAACGAATGTGCACAATCATGTCTAATACTGGAGAAAGACACAATTTGCTCACTTCCCAATTTATGATCGTGTCTAGTATGTTAGAGTTGAATTACTTTGACCTGGAATTATTCCATGTTACAGTTTTGGACCTGTTTCACACCTCTGTGGGATGTCAGACCTGTTACACCCGCTCCTTTACTCAGACCTGCTACTATGCTGCTTCTTTCTTGTCATCTTTTGTAAAGCCCAAATCTTCTGTATATATCCTGTAAGGGAAAATGTTTTGTTGGCTCCTATATAGCACTTCTTTTTTGATGACTGCTGTCTAGGAAGACTGTGGTTGGGTAAGTTATTTAACCCGTTGCTAGTGGCAGAAGACACATGGTACAAGTGTGCATTTCCTCCCTTAACCAGTGCTGGGCTGCAGGACGCTCTGGCCCTCACTGCCAACGATTCCTGGCTGTGGCTGGGGACCGGCAGCTGCTGTCCTGCATGAGCCCAACAAGGACAACTACTCAAGAAAGGGAAACAGAAGCAGGTCATTTGCAGTATTACTTTGGTGTTGAAAGCCTTGGGCACAACTTGAGTGGCCTCTAAACATGGTTTTATACTTCCAGAGAGAGACCCACCTCTGTCAACAGTTCAGTCGGACATATGTATGAGCCCTACATAAGCATCAAAAGTAGATTTGGCCTCCACTTCTCTAAGGCCAACATGCAAACAGGAACAACTTAAAAGATTAAGGCGTTCTGAGTTTCTTACAATAGGCAATACACTATGTATCCAAAGCTTTTTTTTTCATTTTTTATTGAAGTCTAGATATGCTTTGTAATACTCTTGAGGGAAGACCATGAATGATACAGTTGCTATCAACAAAAAAGGGGAGTCTGGGAAGTGTATGAAAGAATCTAGAGCCAAGTTCTTTGATGCTCATTTAAATCTGCAGTAGCACCACTGACGCTAGCAGAGCCTGTAGTCACACTGATGTGATCAGGCGGAACATGTCTCGTCATTCCTAGAATGAAGGAATAAAGAGAGAAAACAATCCTGACACAACACGCTGTGACCATTGCAAAGGCACTGGTATAAGGAAGGACGTACTCACTAACCCTTTTAGCCTCTCCTGGATCCAGTACATTGAGTCTGAAAATAATAAAAAGAAAAAACATCAAAACCAAATAAGAACCAAGAAGTATGGTGAAAACTAACAACAAGATGAAGCGATATTACTGAGAAAGAGGCAAGCAAGCCTGGAGAAAACTGCAGAAAGAGGGGAATGTAGAGGAATGAAGAGGCGAGGTGGCTGGCGGTACAGCGCTGCTATGGCCGTGGCTGGAGCCTGGAGGCATTTGTGAAGTTTTCCCACAGAGGCCTGTGGGGGCTTTGCTCCTGCAGAAGAAAAAATCTGTGTGGGTTGGAGGTCTAATGCTTTGCATTCCTATGTGGCAGAAGCAGGATAAATCTGAACATTTATCCCCACTCCTCAAGCTGCAGATACCCCTTTGTGACTGATACGTAGATTTTAATGTCATATTAACTGCGTCCATTTTTGTGATATGTTTTATCACATTCTTCTATTTTAACAGGTATTCCTTCAGTCAGTTATATTGTACATAGGTCTCTGTACTCGTGTCATCGATACTGACAGGTGCAAAGTTCCACTTCCACAGTAAATGGAAATATTGAATGTCTGTAAGTCAAATGACACAGCTTCACTGGATGCATATAGGTCAGTGTTGTCAGAAAGACTGGAAGCTCTTAATGAAAAAGCACCAGTGCCAATTTTCATTTTTACCAGGAACAAGCTGTTTACACTTGTTCAAGTTGTAATTTTTGAGCATTTAGAGTACAAGAAGGTATATGGACATCTATAGCTTAGAATAAATAGAATTTTCAAACAGCCCAAATCACAGTGAAATTCATTTTTGAAAAGAGTGTGAAGCAGCTCTTAATTTACTACAGAGCATCTGTAATAGCTGAGCTGCAGTGAGACAATCTGTAGTAATGAAATTAGTATCCTTGAAGTGATTTCCAGTGATTTAACTAGATTGGATGTGACTCATTTTATTTTTATTTAAACTGCAGTTTAAACTCAGTAACTCAGTTTCTTATGTGAACAAGGCCTCAGGATTAAGTGTACACCAGAATGCAGCCTAACTCAGCCTCGCACATTCAACAACGCTTGTTTCCAAATTGCATCTCTTTTTTCTAACAGGATGAGGAGGTGCTAGATAAGCGCTAAGTCACAACGCAAGACCTGTGGTTAAGTCATCTCCACAGTCTGGCAGCAATGAAACTGGCCGCATGATTCTAGTGGGTGAGTCAATGCAGAAGTCATCTCTCTTCTTCTGTTGCTTTGCAGATACACTCAGATTTTTCCCCGAAGTTTCTTAGAAGTGAACAGATTGGGGTCTGAGCTTCAGGCATGGCTGTGCTCTCTTGAGGGCACTTTTCACCTGCACTTTGTTGGAGTACAGACTTCAAGTTCTTTCCAAACATGACAGTTTCAGTGATGCCATAAGTTCTAACTGCGAATGATAGAACTGCTGTAGAAACAAATAGCTTCCATCCTTTATTAAACAAAACATTTAAATACAGAGAGTGTATTAAAAGAAATCATAACTTACAAAGCGGAGCACTTGCTGGGCTTAAGCTTGTCACGGGGCATCTGTTCTGTGCAATGCAGGTGACTCCGTTGACACTTCAGATGCCTGAGGTGCCTGAAATTGGGTGGGATGAATACAAGTATAAAACAGTTTAAGCTAATTACCTGATTTGCTATGGCTTCTGCAGCTAATAGTGCTTAAAAATAACTGTAGCAAATATAAAGTGTGCAATAAACTAAACACACAAATATACCAATGTTTGAAGCTTATGCCAAGCAAAGACTCACGACTATTTTCAGTGCGTGCTGGATCATCGCCCAGCCTACAAGTGCTGGTGCTGTGTGAGCACTGCAGCAAGTTCTGTGCTCTCAGGGCTAATTTCCATGGAAGGAGAATGGAATAATTAGTTCTGACTGAACAGGTACTTGAACTGTCTGAGAAGGGGAAGCAGAGACATGCTGTTACCGTTAGATTTTTTTTAGTAGCTAAATAAATATTAGGACTTTATACAAGTGCCTGTATTTATACCAGAACTTTATACAGTGCTGTTTGTTGTAATTTAACAATGGGGAATGACACTAGAAAGGCTTCAGCCTGGTTTATGAAAAGCTTGAGTAATATCTCTAAATTAAATAATGCACTCAGCACATAATGCAACTTTCTGATTTTATCATATGCCATAATGCCTAGCTATTTTGGGCAGAACAAAAAATGGTTTCAGGCCATAACTAAGAATTGTGCTTATACCAATAACCTGATTTTTTTTTTTTTTTTTAATAATTCCTATGGGGCCTAAATTGATTTCTCTCATCTACAATCCAGGCTATAGTGCTGTCTTCTGTTTTTATGTTAGGGGCGTCACTGAAAAGGCACACTATTAATCTCCTACAGTCACCATGTATTTAGAGTGGATAACAGGGAGAGGTTATTTTAGCTATTGAGGTTTGGCTACCAGGTTTGGAAGCATAGCTCTTCCTTTTGTCTTCAAATATTTTGTTGGATTGTTTCATGGAGTATTACTATTCACTAGCTCTTATATTTAGAAACTGCATGTGCAAGCTTTTGTTTTATGATTAAAAGTCTGGAAAGGGAAAAGTATTTACCTGTATACAGTCAGTCTAGCTGTATGGAACGTAATGGAGAGGTATATGAGATTTATCTGTAGTGGTTTAGTTTTGTATTTGGAAGTGCCGAGTGAATGGTATGGATATGAGAAGAGACAATTCTTCAGGGCTTTGAAGCTCTTTTAAATAATTTTATCCAGTTTTCCTAATACCAAGCGAACCTATCTACCAATTGTTGCTTTTCTAGGCTAATTTTTAGCCAATGTACATTTCTACCACTACTGATGACAACAGAGTCTCCTCGTGCTGTGTTGCTATCAAGGAGGTAGGTGAAAAGGACAGGATATAATAGCTCTGCTGTAGGGCCGACTCAGCCGTGCGCCTTTAGAGCCTGCAGAGTGCTGCCCTGGGACTTGCTCGTGCAGATCCTTCAATCCAACGTTTTCTCCTGTGGGAGGAAGGCAATGGAGGGCCTGAAATTAAATGTACCCACTCTAAAGTATTCAGAGGAAGGATCTGTGCAATTGTATTTAAGAGACTATGGCTCTCTGGAAGTTCTACGTCTAAATGGGCTTTTAATACATAAAGCCTAGTTTTCACTTTATTGAAGGGGTTTGAATGTTGTTTAAAACACTGCTAAGCAATTATGTCCTAGATACAAACTACCCTGTTCTCTGCTTACACGAACTACAAAGCTCAGTATGTGTCTCGGTGCTCCTGGCTGCAAGGCATTCTCTAGACATGTTTGATAGGGAATTACATGGCCTAGAAAGAAAATAAATGAAGACACCTGCTTTCAACTTTGAAATTTTCTCCCTAGTTCTTCCTGTGATTAAAAAGAAAACGTTTTAATATATGCAATCCTAACACCTAAAATTATGCAGTCCATTTTTTTGTCATGACCAGGACTTCATAACTCGAGCAATTCATGGGAGAGTAGTGGGAACTTTGTATTATCTCTTCTTTTTAAGATGAGCTGGACCACAGTAAATAGGCTGTACATAGCTCTGAAAAAACCAGCTTGTTTCAAAGGGATCCTTTCAGCTGCAGACCATTATGTCATGTGCTATAAGAGCCCAGCCCAGCAGCTCTGGGAGAGCTGGACAAGCTCAGGGTGTTTGTCCTGGGGGGGTGGTTGAACAGACTGGTATTCTGCTACAGCTTGGGATACAGGGTGTTACATGCGTGCAGGGACTGGAGATGAGAACCAGGGCATGTGTATTGTGTATAATGTGCCATTGGAGTATGCAGGGCTGAAATAAGGAAAGACAAGGCCTCCTTGGAATTAAATCTGGCAAGGGATGTCAAGGTCAACAGGAAGGGTTTCTTCAAGTACATTAGAGGCAAAAGAATAACTAGAGAGAGTGTGGGCCTGCTATTGAATGAGATGGGTGCCATGGTGACAGATGATGCAGAGAAGGTGGAGTTACTGAATGCCGCCTTTGCTTCAGTCTTCACTGCTCAGGCCAGCCCTCAGGAGCCCCAGACTTCACAGGTAACAAAGAAAGCCTGGAGGAAGGGAGGCTCTCCCTTGGTTGAGGAGGATCAAGTTAGAGACCGATTAAGTAAACTGGATATCCACAAGTCCATGGGTCCTGATGAGATGCACCTGTGAGTGCTGAGGGAGCTGGCAGAAGTCATTGCTGGTCTGCTCTCCATCATCTTTGAAAGGTCCTGGAGAACAGGTGAGGTGCCAGAGGACTGGAGGAAAGTCAGTGTCGCTCCAGCCTTCAAAAAGGGCAAGAAGGAAGATCGAGGAAACTACAGGCTGGTCAGCCTCACCTGTGTCCCTGGAAAGATGATGGAACAGCTTGTTCTGGGTGTCATCTCCAAGGATCTGGAGGAAAAGAAGGTTATCAGAAGTAGTCAATGTGGATTCACCAAGGGTAAGTCATGTCTGGCTAACCTGATAGCTTTCTACAATGGCACGACAGGATGGATAGACAGGGGGAGGGCAGTAGATGTTGTCTACCTTGACTTTAGCAAGGCTTTTGACACCGATTCCCAATGCATTCTCGCAGGCAAGCTTAGGAAATGTGGGTTAGATGAATGGACAGTCACACAGTCAGTGTGACTTGGACAGGCTGGAGAGTTGGGCAGAGAGAAACCTAATGAAGTTCAACAAAGGCAAGTGTAGGGTCCTGCACCTGGGAGGGATAACCCCATGCACCAGTACAGGTTGGGGGTTACCTGCTGGAAAGCAGCTCTGCAGAGAGGGACCTGGCAGTCCTGGTGGACAACAGGATGCCCATGAGCCAGCAATGTGCCCTTGTGGCCAAGAAGGCCAATGGCATCCTGGGGTGCAGCAAGAGGAGTGTGACAAGCAGGTGGAGGGAGGCCATCCTCCCCCTTTACTCTGCCCTGGTGAGGCTCTAGCTGCAGTCCTGTGTCCAGTTCTGGGATTCCTGGTTCAAGAAGGACAGGGAACTGCTGGAGAGGGTACAGGAAAGGGCTGCAACGATGATTAGGGGACTGGAACATCTTTCTTACAAGGAAAGGCTGAGGGAGTTGGGTCTCTTTAGTCTGGAGAAGACTGAGGGGGGGATCTTATCGATGCTTATAAATATTTAAAGGGAGGGTGCCAGGAGGAGAGGGCCAGTCTTTTTTCAGTGGTGCCCAGTGACAGGACAAGAGGGAATGGGCACAAACATGAACATAGTTAAATTCCATCTGAATATGAGGAGGAACTTCTTTCCTTTGAGGGTGGCAGAGCACTGGCACAGGCTGTCCAGAGAGGTGGTGGAGTCTCTGACTCTGGAGACATTCAAAACCCGCCTGGATGCCATCCTGTGCAACCTGCTGTAGGCAGACCTGCTCTGGCAGGGGGGTTGGACCAGATGATCTCCAGAGGTTCCTTTCAACCCGTAACATTCTATGATTATTTTGACAAAAGATTGAGAAGACTTCTCAGTAACACTGGAAAGGTGACAAGTGTTCTACGAAAAAAATATCTGTAGCCCATCCTTTAAGAATCTAAGAAGATGTTTTTATTCTGCTGTTCTTTGTGGAAGTATGACCAAATCCTCACAGAATGCTATGTTCTCTTTTCATGGCTCAGAATACGTCTCCTGCAGCCACTTGTTTGAGGACTTCCCACCAGAGTGTAAAGCTTGTCTATATTAAGGTCTGTGAAATGTTACTTCCATTACTTTCGCTATGTGGGCTTCATCCGCTCTGTTCGCTGTGGCTTGGCTTTAATACGCATCCATCTGTGCATGACAAGCAAATTCTTTCCTGAATTGCAAAACAATCCGTGTTCTGTGGAGGCCAAGTGAAGTATTTTTGACCCTGAGGTTTCTCACCTCTTTCTTGTATCTCCATGAATAAAACTTGCCTTTTTGATAAACATCTTTTATCATCCTCATTGTAATTAGTGAGTTCTCTTTCATCTACTATTGTTGCTTGGCACATCCTTAATAATTTTAGGGTTCAAAATACTGGTAAAACTTTTCTCTTTTGGAAAAAAAAAGCTTAGTTTATGAGAAAATACATTTGTAATACTCCTTTACAGTAAAGCTTCTCTAAACTGCTGTATCTACGGATGTGTTGTCCAGATTACCCTGTGAATTTCTAAAGGGAAAGTAAGAGGAAGGTTTTTGTATGCATTTTAGGGTGAATCTAAGTAAAAATTAATAAACTAAACCTGAATGCCATTGGTAAAGGGCATGCTACCATGCTTAAACCCATTTGTGACATCCCCCTTAAAATTATTTACTTTATTTCTACTTGAGATTAATTACTGAATTAATCAGTGTTCAGTTATACATTACCCAAGAGGAAAGCAAGAGTACGGATTAACACTGAGCTTAGATGTGGTCAAACCGCATTCTGAATTATTTAGAGGCAGCTGATGAGCTTCAGCCACTTCCATTGCCATAGGATTCCGATACGGACTGTCCTGATAAAGTGCTGGAGCTATATCTTTTTGTACTGTCATATTTCTCAGATGCTAATTTTATCTAATTCAAGTGGAAAGAGATGGTGTGATAATTTCTAGTTGTTACGTGTGAAGCCTATTTGCATTATCCTGGAAATCTAAATAGGGCACCTTTAACTAATAGATCCTGTAGGTTCAATGAATCATTTGTATTTCCAAGTTTTCTTTCATGTAACTGCTGAAAGAGCAGAACTGCAACTGAAGTGTTGTCAGTTACAGTCTTGGCAGGGTTGTTATCACCCATCCAGTTTTTGCTGTATAATTGAGAATTCAATGCAGCTCTTGCTGAAGAGAGATTTTTGAGTCATGCTGAAATTTCCCAAGTGCTTCAGATAACCAAAGCTAAAAGCATCTAGTGTGCTTGTATTGAAGCAAAGACAAGTGGGGATTTTTTCCTTTTATTTTCAGGTCAGTGGTTCCCAGAATAATAATGCATGGTTGAACACACAGCCTCATTTCCAGAAGGGTGATATTGCAACTTCAATTTTAATACTAGGGCACTACAAATCCTAGCCTCAATGTGGGGCTGTTAGGGAAATTAGTAAGAGTGTTTGGAGTAAATTCATGTCTGTTAGTAAATCAGCGAAAACGTACTCTTCTTTTCCTTGTGATTTTTAAACTAAGACTTGCAGCGCTGAAAGTTGACTGCTTCCTTTGAAAGTTTCAGTATGCTGTTCGGACTACTAAAATTAAATCCTGATATGGAGAGGAAAGTAATAATTTTGTAATATCTATCCTGAATATCAAATGTCTCGTTTGCTCGAGCAAGTTTTCATCTAATTTTTCAAGTTCTCAGGATAGGCAATATACTGATATTGTTGCCGACAGTCACCAGTACCCTCATGGAGCACTCTAACTTCAAATAAGATGGATTACCAAAGAGAATTTTGTGTGCCTGAGTAAAAGACTTTTCAGATGGGGGTTTTCCATTGCACATTGTGTAAATCTGTCTGTGTTTGAAATGGAGAGGAGACATTACACAGACATGTAGCTCCCACTTTAGAGCTACATGTAATAATTAATGTGGATGATATTTTGTATATATGTGTGTGACAGAATTGTTGGGGGGCTTGGGGGCAAGGTGGGTTGGGTCTGTTGCTTGTTTGTTTGTTTTTTTAAGGAACGATTGATGTAACTTCCACCTCTGCACCTGAGTGATTTTTAAATTGATCTTTTTTTTCTTGTTTGTCATGAAACACACTAATAAATAATGGACTGTCCATTACATTTGCTCAAAACACAGTCCTGTAATGATCACCCACAACAGAAGAACTTCCATGTCATTATCTCATTGCTTGAACTCCTCTTGCAGCCGTGGAGCTGGCTCTCCTGTGCAGTTTGCTGGAGAACAGCTTTGTGGGCTGAGTAAAGGCAACGTACCTCCTTCGTTCGGTGGTGGCACTGTGCAGTGGAATTCCTTGCTGTTATACAGCAATTCAGCAAAGGAAGTAGGAGGCTAAACTTGGATATTTTGACTGCCACTGTTTTATTCTACCTATCAGCTGTCCCCTCGCATAGCTTTCTTCTTTTCAAGTACTTGTTGGGTGTGTTTGGTTGTTCCTGTTTTCTGCAAGCCTGTAAGTGGACCTGATGCATGCTTAAGAAGGAATAAAGCATAAGGGTGCAAGGTAGGACTCGAAGGAGCAAGTGATAGTTGTAAGCAATAATATTGCTTCACTCTCACAAAAGAGCCCTAACCTTGTGTAAGATGAAATTTATCCCCAAGTTTCCATAGTCTCTTCAGCTTAAACATCAAAAAAGTGCCTTTAGTGCACATCTGTTTCTCTTATAGCCCGGCTGGGCACTTTCACAAGTTCTGTAGAGCTGTTAACCTTAAAATATATTTCTTCTAAGTGTGATTTCCACTTCACACTCACTGTTAGCTAGTTCACAGCTCGGAGCAGTGACTGTATGTTTGTCTGTTGTAACTTCTGAGTGTCACCGTGCTGAGCTGAGAGATGCCCTTGTTGGCATTACTGGAAACCCTCTTCTTTCACTTCGAGCAGTCTATCGCCCTGTGGATTTCTTCTTAAAACTTCAGCTGCAACTGGTGGAGGAAGCAGTATTGACCCAGAATAACCCTTGAATAGAAATGTGGTGTCAGTATTAGAAAGGTTTGGTTGTTTTCAATTTTGTTCAAGATTTGTATAAATATGAACAAACTGACAAAAGCTGGAGGGTGGATGATAAGGGGGGTTTAATTATTATTTGATCACTGTAAGAAAGAAGTGAACAATGCTTATGTTGCAGTAACAGCAAACATGCAAGACTTTGGCAGCTTGGTAAGTGTGTCTGTCAGGACACGTATGCTTCAGCCGCTGGGTGCCCGTGTTGCTGAGCTGGGCTGGGAAACTGCTTTGTCCTAGAGCCCAGGCAGCTCCATGTCCTGTTGGCTCTTCAGTCCGGTGTCAAAAGGACACAGTCATATGCCTGTGATCATTTCAGCCTCATTTGTGGCTCAGAAACAGTCCTAAACAGTAACAGTTTCATTTGGAAAAAAAAAAGTGCAACGCTGTTTCTAGTATCAGTAAGGCTAAAGTAATGTCAGATGGAAACAAGGTCAAGTTTGCCGACTGGTAGGTCCTTTTATTAGGTTAACTGACGTAAACAAAGTGACTTTAAGGCATGTAGCACCTCATTTGAAGACGAGCATGTAGACTTGAAATGAGCTTCATAGGTGAGTCTGCTAGAAGAATGTCATCTCTCTGTGCAGACTTTATCTCAAAAAGTAGAGTCCAATGTAACTATAAGATCCAAAAGGGACAGATGGGTCAGTCGTATTCATTTAGTGTTTCTATTTCTGGCAGCATCAGTGGCAGGATGCAGGGTGAGGTGGAGGGTCTACCTTTGGTTTTATTTTTAATCTGAACAGACCTACTGAGAGATCAGAATTTGATGCCTTTTTGATTATCAGGTATGTAGGGATAAATTCTTCTAGACTGTTCTTATTTTCATCTTTCTATGAAGCATTGTCATCTTCATCCTGAGATTTGGGGGTTTGGTCGGTCCTTTCAGATCCCTAAGCTCTTTCTCTTCCCACTCTTGCCTGCTTCCCCAAGGCAGGGAGATGGACGCTGGTAAAACCAGACGTTGGAAAGGTTGGAATCCTGTTCCCTGCAATGCCTTTGCCTATTGCATATGACTTCACTGGATTACAGCCACCTGAAATGTCAAAGAGAAAAAACTGGTTCCCCTGGCCAGACACTCTGTTTTCCATGACCTGAAGTCTCCGCTTACCTCTGAGGCAAGTGGGGTTTTAGATTATATGATGAGCAGATGATGAAAATAATTACAGACAGATTTTCTTCCGTGCTTGTCTAGAAGGATAATGAAATGAAGAAGGATAATTACATTCAAGCTTTTTTTTTTTGTCCCATAGATGTTGCAAAGCACTTTGCAGTGTCAGTTTCTTTTGGATACAACATATGCCATCTTGTGGACAAGTCACATTATGTCTGAATCCTTGGGACAAATATTTGAAGATCATCATGTTTTGTGTGTGTGATAAAATTGCTTAGTTGGGCAATAAGTAAAATAGTACACATTTGTAGCTCAATGCAAACAATCTCTCTTCTTGGATGCTGATTTTGTAATTGAATTTGTGCGAGTTTACTTAGTTCCCTTACTTTTGAGGGAGCTGAATTAATTTTGCTAAGATATGAATCTCTTGTTACCACTTGTAAAATGATCAAACCTAAAATCCTTTGCAGTTTTCTTCTTAGTTGAGTTTACATCAATGACCTAGAATTATGTTCATCTGGGAATAAAGCAGAAATAATTCTGAGAAACATCTGTCAAAGCAACATAATTCATACATGCTAATAATAATAAAAAGAAAATTACTTTAGAAATTTCCTTGCTTCAAGAATGAAAGTGAAAATATTCTTCTTAGAGACACAAGCAACTTGTGCAAATATTTTTTGTTTGAAATTATTATATCTATACTTTTTGTTGAATCATACTAGTTTATTTGACTCTTTCTTGGCAGAAAGCAAGTGACAACTCTTAAGACATTCTTTAGTGACTGAAAAGTCCTTTCCAAAACCAATAAGGATTTGTTTTACAGGGAAGGCTCTAAACCCTCCAACACTTGTCAAAATATTATGCTTGGTGAATGAGATCATTTCCCTTTTCATGCAGAGATCAGATTTTGTCTTCTAAAAGTCCTTTAGAGATAGCCCACTGCCTGTTTCTTCTAAAATTTAAAATAAGGCAAACTTATGGTAAATGTTTCCAAAACCAAGTATGTAACATGATGGTCACGAAGGTGAAGTTTTTCCTGTTAGCTTTAAAGTACGATTCTAATAGGAAAAAGCCTCAAATCAGGTGATCTAACTTAAAATCTAATTTGAACTTAATTAGAAGTAATTTTATATATAAAAAAAGACTGATTTAAATGTGATTTCATGAATAAAAATTGATGGACAAATAAAGTAGTGTCAATCACATGCTAATTAAAGAAAGTGTAACATTCCTTGTGCTGATGGCTCTGTCCAGCCTGCAGGTAGGCAGCACCATTTCTAGCTTTAGAGTAAATATTCTTGCCGATTGGTCATGCAGAGATAGTGGAAAGGCTGCTGATTTATAAGCCTTCCTACCATTCATGTACAACAGAATTATAACGCTACAGAGGTGTGAGCAGCTTCTGGCAATGCATTTGTCATCCAATATCGCCAGGTACCACTGAAGGGCTGAGAGCTGTCAAGTAAGTGGCAAAGCGGCTGGGTCAGATGGTTCTACTGTTGAGATATACAAATGTGGGGAACTTAACTGGTAAGAAAACTCATGACTAACTAAACAAACATCTGTGACCAAACCCCAGTGTTGCAAGTATTTGAAGATACTAACGTTGCCCATCTGTATGACAATAAACCAGGTCACGCAACTTGTGATAGTCATAAGGATCTGTGTTTGCTGACAAGATGCTGAAATGTTATTTATGAACTAGGCTAAACTGAGCCATGAATCTGCAGAGAAGCAGTTTGGTTTTAGTTACTGTAGATTCTCTTCTGGTAGTGGCGGAGATCACATGGTTTTTCTGCAGGGCAAATTCAGGAGGAGCTGTGCGTACAATCGAGACTCGCAGAGTCTGTGTGTACAGCAGAACAGCCAGCTCTCAAAATCCCAAAGTGCTTCCAACCATCACGTGAGGGTTTCTAGTTCACTTATTTTTATTACTAGCGTTTGTCTGTAAGGATATTCAGTTGTTTACTGATTGCCTTGCTTGTCAGGAAGGATTAGTCTGAAAAGAGGATTCATTTCAGCTGAGGAGTGTTTGGAACATTTGGTGTCCATATGTAACAAGCTGCTCAGGGCTGCCAGCAAATTTGGTGAAGTGCTTTGTTCATGTGTAGCAATGGATGATGAAATTGCATTTCACCATAATTAGTCATCGTTTTAGTAAATGGGTATTAATACTCACGTTGTTACCGCTGTTTTAGCTCTGTAGCTATGACACTTGAGCTGATTTTGTCCCCAGATGGTAAACTTCCTGGTTTTGCTGCTTCCTGCAGACAAGCAATACCAAGTGACAAGATATGGTATGTTAATATCTGAGCTTCTCTAACAGGAACTGACACCTTCTCAACTGAGACTGTTGACCATTTAATTTATATGCGGACTTAAGAGGTTCACTACAGCGCCTTTAATGAAAGCAGTCCTGCCAGAGGTAGGGAACTCAAATATTAAACATTTTGTCAAAGCTATTCTTAAATCATGTAACATAAGTTACTAGACATTATAGGCCAAGACAGAATTCAACAGCAATAACCTTATAATTGCCAGAACTGCAGCAAGTATTACTACTGCTAAATTCAAACATTTGTAGCAGGAAGTGAGAGGAGCATAAGAAAACAAATACTCATTGGCCTCCAGTTTGGCACATAATGTGTGTGGGCGATGCTGGGAACAGAGTTGCAGAGAAGTAGGTATTTGAGGCCTTAAGGAAAGCCTCATTGAATAACTATGAATTTTAGCAATAAGGTCTTAATCTCTATATATATGTCTGTATTCCTTGCTGGTTGTTTATACTAGGACAACCATTACTGGGAGCGAATGGTTATTCTTCTTGTAATTCTTTACATGAAGTGCCACGTGTTCTCTGAGCGGCTGCTGTGAAGTAAGTGTGTGGGATGAAGAGACCTGAGAGCAGTTGGAAAGCTCATAACTTTTGGGGAGTTCACCCTTTTCGTCCCACCAGTTTCAAGCACCCAGCGGGTTGGATCACTGGGGAAGTGTAAAAGACACTGGAAGAAAATGTGAACTGAGAAAGAAAATGGTTGTGTGTAAGGCAGCACGTATCCGAGAGCTGCCTTGAAGATGTCATTTACCTATCATGAGGGTTTCTCTTGGTTTTTTCCCCCCACTAGTTCCCTATTGGTGTGGAGCAATAGTTTTGTTTTGATACATAAGCCCAAGCAATGATGCTGTCAGTCACGAGGCGTTTATCTTCACAAAGCAGTTTCTGAAAGGGAAGGTGTATTCATGGGCTCTCTGTTCTCCTTTTTTTTATTTATATTTTTTTCCCTGCCCCCCTCTGTCACACATAGAATTTATTTGAGGATAATTTAAATTGAAATTATTAACTCCCAAATCAACATTGCAAACTTATCACGGCTTTTTTTTTTTTTTTTTTTAAAAAGCCAAGTGTTTGGAAACCAGCATTCAAGGTAACCCACTTCTTGGCAGCTTGAAACCTGGGCTCTGCTCTTGTTTCACGCAAGCAAACTGCAGCAGACTTCCAAATGTATTTGGCACATGTAATGTCAGACTCCTCGATAACTGCACATGTCGGTGGTGGTGTTAATATTGAACAGGGTGAGTGCTCAGCCAAGCAGAAACAATACAGCAGTATTATCTTGGTCTGTCTCTGCAAGCTGTTAATTATTGCATTATTGGCTCTGAAGTATATTGTGATTAGTAACACATGAGAGGTAGTATACTACGGTAGTACTTTGTTTTATTTATTGCAGACATTTTAATGTGCACTCACTGTTAAAAGTAGCTTAGAGAATAAAACTGAAGCTGCCTGCATGGTACAATACTATACGGTGGCCTTGGAAGCTGATGAAACCCCAGACCCTGAGCTCAACACAACCTCAAGGTTCAAGTGGTTCCTTTAGCTATGGCTCTTCTGCCCAACAGGCTTGGAGATGACCATGCAGAAGTTGAAATTAGATAAAGTTAATTGAGTTAAGTTTGTCTGGGAGTAATCAAAAGATGTAGAATCTCTTAACTTCTTTAGTCAGTTTTTTGCACTTGCTTATCTCGTACCTATTGAATTAGAAAAATAAGACATTAATCTTCAGTTTCCCAGCTTTGTCCTCTGAACATAGTTTTTTACTATACGTTTCTCTATTTGGTTAAAAAGCTCTTTACCATCTGATACTCCCCGCTGATAATCCAGTGACTGATTTGGGACAATAATTTTCTAAACTTGAGGAAATTGTATCATTCCATAATTAAAGAGATTTGATGCTCAATTAAATAATGATCTTCTTATCAGTATTATTTAATTAAGGAGAAACATAAGGAAAAACAATATATACTGATTGTTTTGACAAATATGTACAATTAAATTTAACTTATTTTACTTCCTAGAAAACTTTTTATCCAAATTCTTTATCAGTAACAACCTAGCAGAACGGTATCTGGTAATGGAGGCTGAAAGGACAAGAGAGGAAGAGATTATTTTGACTCACTTAAATAATTACATATAAATCCTCTCCAGTTTTGTTAACTTTTTGTCAGTGTTATACACAAAATTACATGAAAAAGAATTTAGCTCATAGGTAAGTTAAATGAGCCATGAGTCTCAGAGAAAAAATATTTAGCATTAGCAAAATCAGTGCTGAGCTCTGCCACTTTTAATTAAAACTCTGATTTCTCCGGCAGTCAACATTCCCATGCGCAGAAGCTGAATTGTGATTGGGTAGCACCTGACATTTTAAGTGTAAATAATTCATTCTTCATCAGTATTGATCCCATGTTTATGTTCATGCCCTTAGGACTTCGAAGTAGGTTTTCTTCACGCAATTGATGCTTCCAGCAGTGAATTATGTAGAAACGATGATTTGGGATTTTTGGTCTGGTTTGGTTTTGTTCATTACTTTAAACATAAATCTTCCAAAATATTTGGAAGTGTTATGCTTCTCAATGGCACTGCTGTTTGTGTCCTTTTTTTTTTTTTCCTTAACCCATCAAGTTACCTGTTTCTTTTAAAAATATTTATATTGTGAAAGCAAATCTGTGAGTGGCTTACATCATAGCTGTTGCTGTAGGTCAGGAAACTGACTGGCAATTACAATACCAAAATGACTGGCTGTATTTTGCTTGTGCTAACTGTACCAGTTGTGTTGGAGTTCCTTGTTCTGTTTGCTTTGCAACTTGAATCAGCCATTGCAACAGTGTGTGTGTGGGGGGGGGGAAACAAACATTCTTTCAGATTATTTGACTTAATACCTCTACCTTGCTTTCTCCACATATATATGTGTATACATTGATTACTGGTCTGAAACTGCATTCTAGCACAACTCTCCGTAAGTATCTAGTATTATTGAAATGATCAAGACTCACAGAAAGTCTTTTCTAGCCTCAATGAATCAGTATATGCAAAATTACTTGGGGGGGGGGGGGGGGGGGGGGGGNGGGGGGGGGGGCGGGGAGGGAAGAAAAAAAGACTTGCATGTGTGCAAGTCCTCCTATTTCCAGGCAGGAGAGAAGTAAGTTGACATTAAGGTTTACTTACTGAGGGCATATTACAGTATGTAAAATATGGCTAACAGGCTTTTAAATGTACCTCAGCTGCTAAACTTTGTTTAGTTTTTTGGTGGAAACTTAACTGTTAAAACAGTGAAAGCTAATAAATCCAGCATGCCTTCATTTCTGGGGCTAAACTGACATCTGCTGGTGTTGTGCAATACAATACAATTAGTGTGATGACAAAATACACACAATTCCTGTGTACATTTCCCTTTCCCTGTCGCTGTCAGCAGCGCTGCTGGTGACTCAGTGGGGTGGAGCAGAGCGAACAGCCAAGTGCCACGGGTGGAGCTGCCTGGCACATCCTGCACCGGGCAGGGCTGGCAGCCGCCGCCTCACAGCACGCTGCGTTCCGGCTCGCGTCCAGTTCCTGAAATCACTCTCCGGCCTTTTTTCCTTCTATTATGATTTTTTTTTTTTAAAGCAAATCATATTTATAATCTCCAGAACAAGACTATTCTAATTGGTACGCAGCTCATGGGGAGGGGTGGAGAGGTAACAAAGATTTATCTTAATTTCTAGGCACGTGTTCCTCGAGCGCGCGGTGAGCTGGTGCTGGTCACTCGGTCTGTGGCAGGAAGAGGACCACTGTGCTGGGGTTGCCCCTTGGGGGCCGCTGTGCCGGGATTGCCCCGCGGGCCGGCAGGCCACAGCCCATGGACGCTGCAGTGGCCTGGCTAGCCACAGGCTGGCTGAAGCCCGTGCTTCTTTCACCCAGTGCGGGACTGGAAAGGGAGGAACTGGTGGATGGCCAGATAGGTGGGGAGGGGGAGGGAGAGGAAATGCGCTCGTGCACTGGTAGCGTTTGGACATCGGTGGAAACAGTAGTAGGGCAAAAGGGAGCGATGTTACCGGGGTCCCCAAGGAGCGGTAAAAGCTGTGGCACAAGCCAGCCTCTGGCTAGATGTAAGCAAAGAACATGGGGGAGCGTGGCAGCCGGAGCAGAAGGCTTTCAGCTGCGGGTCATGCCTTATTTCGCCCTGGGAGATGTGTTCAGTGATGGCTTCTCTCTCCTGTGGTTTCTACGCTGCTCACAGCCACCTGGGGAAGGGGATTTAGTTACAAAGAGAACAATTTTTCCAATTTTAGTTAAGCCAGGGTACCAAAGCCAAAATTAGTCATATTCTGCTCCTGAGAAAAAGATCATAATATATAATGGGATTTCTTGATAGTGAAGAAAATTTATTCACCCCTAAGTCTAGTTCTGGTCCCAGGTTCAAAGGCTAATTTGTAGGAAGGACTGAACGCTGCTGAATCAACCCCTCCCCCTAAATCAGGGGACTGGGAATAACCGCTGTGGCAGAGCCCTCCTACTCCAACACCGGCTGAAAACGGGAGTCCCGGCATTTCGGGTGACTCCATACGTTCCTGTGGCTGCAGAGCTCGCTGGCGGGCTTAGTGTCCCTGGGAGTAAGAGCCCCTTTTGTCCTATGAAACCTGAATCCCAGCTCTGGGGTGGGTTGGACTTGAAGCTTTATACATGTTACTTAGGGCAAGGTCCAAGAAAGGATTTAAACCCAAAACCAGGACTTTAACGGATTTTAGATGCTTTCAGCCTAAGGCACAATGCCTGCGGAGCCCCCGGGGGCTCCCGACTCCCTTCAGTCTGAAGCAGATTAAAGTACCTGAATGCCAGCTCTTGCGCACGGCGTCACCTATACTGCAGCTGGTGGAGCCGTCCTTGTGGAATCCCTCCCCGGTGTCTCGCCACTAACTCATTTTTTGTCTTGTCGCTGACCTGTTGTGTTGGATGGAGGGAGGAGGGACGTACTCCCTGTCTTCCAAAGATTAAATCCAGTTTAACTGCCTGTATAGGCGCTAGTTAGAATCACTCTACCTGTGGAAGGTTTCTTTGATCGTTTCCTTGCACGCGGGGGCCGCTGTGGAACTAAGGGTGGCCGTTTTCCTCCCGTGCTATGGAATGGGGAGTCTGGCTGCCCCGCTCGGGAGGAATTTCAGACCACTCCAGTCTGGCTGCCCCAGTTTGGAGGAAGTTCAGACCACTCGGGTCTGGCCACGCTGGTTTGGGGGACGCTGAGACCACTCGGGTCTGGCCGCCCCGCTCTGGGGGAAGCTCAGAGCCCCGGTTGGGATTTGTCAGTCCCCGAGTGGGCCCTGGCGAGTTCCGCGGGGCCGGCAGCGCTGTCCCGGCGCTGTGCGTCGCTCTCGGCTTCACACGCCACTTTTTCCCCTTTTCCTGCCCCCGCGCTCCGGCGGGGCCGCGGTGGGGGGAGGCGGCGGGGCCCC
>VZSF01009057.1:568165-586296 GCA_013398295.1 Chionis minor | reverse complement strand
CCGGGCCCGCCGCGCAGGAGCCCCCGGGGCGCCGGGGGGAAGCTGGGGCTTCGCCGCACCGGGACCGGGACCGGGACGGTCGGGAGCCGGCCCGGGAGAGTCCGCGGGCGGCGGCCCCGGAGCGGCGGGAGAAGCGGCGGCCGACTGTCGCGGGGCGCGTCCCTCCCCGCGGGGAACGGGCCTGAGCGCGGCCGCGGTGTCCCAAAGGGCCCGGCCCTGCCCGGGGAGGGGGTTACCGGCCCCTCCGGTGGGAGCCACCCGCGGGACTGGGCCGAGACCGCGGGTTTCGTGGTAAAAGCGCCGTCGTCTGTCACCCCTGGGCTGGGGAGAGCGCGCCGTGCAGGACCGCTCCGGGTTTGCCAGTATAAAGTTCAGGGTGACCTGAATGGCGTTGGCTGCCTGACTAAAATAATAATATATCAAAGTCTTTTTTGTGATTATTACAAACTTTATTGTCTCACGACCACCTGGGAAATTCGCGTAACTTTAAAATGATACTTCTCAGCAGGTTGGTAAGCTTGGAAGTTACTGTCCGGAGTTCAGATGACCGAGACGGTGGCCCAAGCGAGTGCTGTGCTGCGGCTTGCTGCCGCGCGCTGCGGAAATCCCTGCTCTGATAAACCTGTCCGTCCTGCCCGAGTGTCCAGACAAAGATTAGCCTTCAACCTGAGCTTCATTCCAGGGCTGCTGAGCAGCGGCTGTCCTCAGCTCTGCTCTCCGGGAGCCCCTGTAGTTACCTGTGGTGCTGGAGAGCAACTTGGGATTTGTAGGGAAGAGCACCGAGGAGGAATTGTTTAATTTAAGGGATTAAATCGTGTCACAGTTTAGCAAGAGATAAAGAGTAAGGGGAGGGCAACAGCATATTTGTTCGGCCAAGCTGGGTTGGAAAAGCTGTGTTTGTAAGCAATTCTTTAAAGTTTTGGTTTATTTCTTTTTTTAATACCAAGCAGAGAGGTGGGTTTTTACCTTCTCTTTCTCTTGTTCCCTGGCTAATATTCACGTAGTGCCCGGGATTGTGAGAGATGTGTTTGTACTGGCTGTGTGAAGTAATAGTTCAAGTATCTCTTCAAAGTTGACATTTAAAGCCGAAGGGACATTAGCAAAGTTCAGCTGAAAAGCTGAAGTGGTGGTTCCCTCCACAGTATTCTATTTTGAAGAGACTATTTTGTTGTTACGATGTCATCTTGGTCTTTATTGGGAATTTCTGGCTTGACTGATAAAGGGACTGATACTTGGTTTTAGTTTTATACCATTCACTGCAGTAAATGGTACCTGTGCTTCAGATTTGAAACTTTAAAAAAAGAAAAGGAAGGCACAGGAGAGGTGGCTTCTACGCCAGGAATGCTGCCAAGTGCTGTGAAGACCTGAGACTTGTTTGCCTCTGTCTTCAGAAAGGAAAAAAACCAACAAACAAAACAAAGGCAAAAAAGCAAAAAAAGCGTAAGTAATTTTTTAATTGAACCAGCTGTCCAAAACTACTCAGTGGGAAATGAAATGAAAAATGCAACTTCATTTACAAATAAGTATTGAATGTTAAATATCAAGACTAACAGTGCTGATGCTGGAAGTTATGATCATGACCATTTTAGAAATCTATGAGAGGGTGTTGGTTTCTTAGAACTTGCCCTTCAGTAAAGCCGAGGTGAGGGTGGTCTTTGGTCACAGCGTCTGCGCAGCAGAAAGAGCCGTGTGCTGTGCTTTACCTCCAGCCGGCAGCGAAGCACCACCCAGCTGCTCGCCGGCTTCCCCCTGCGGGATGAGGGGAGGAGAACTGGAAAGGTAAAAGGGAGAAAGCTTGTGGGTTGAGATAAGAACAGTTTAATAATTGAAACAAAAATAATTGTCATGGAAGGAAAATAGAAAAGAGAAGGAGATAAAACCTAAGACAGACAAGTGATGCAAACGAAAACAATTGTTCGCTACCAACCAACCGATGCCCATCCCATCCCCAAGCAGTGGCCCCCGCCAACCTTCCTGCTGCTTTCATTGCTGGGCACGATGTCACAGCGTATGGAACTGGTCAGCTGGAGTCAGCTGTCCCACCTCTGTCTCCTCCCGACTTTTTGTGCACCCCCAGCCAAAACCAGCACACTCTGACTGGGGGCAGTTGATCAGCATTCAGCTCTCTAGTTTAGTCACAAGGAGAAACTTTTATTTTTCTAAATTAAAAAGGAGGTCAGTGTTTTTTAAAAGTATAGCTGTGGAATATTTGCTACTGCAAATATCGTCAGAAAAACTTACTGAGTTTAGTCACCTTGGACTGCTGTCTTGTTCCCTTTTCAGTCTGCCAGAGCTGCGGTGTGAGTATGAGAGTGGTGTGAAAGAGCAGTGCCTGTTCTCAGGGAAGTGATTGCTCACCACAATTGCTGTTCTGTGTACCGCACCACACCTGTAGCCACGTCTGTGCTTCTGTACCAGCTCCTGTGTTTGTCCGAGCTATGTGGCTACTGGAAAACCCCCACTGGACTGAGTACACAGTTCCCTTTCTAATAAGCCTTTCCGCATTTCTGCGTAGTCTACTGGGAAGATCATGGGACTACTGAAATGTGTAAACATTGGTAGCGTTTACTGATGTATTACCATGCCTCCAGTGCAGAGGAGTGGTCCTGTGTAACCTGGAAGAGTGAACAAACTTGTAACAAGTTCTTTATAGAAATCTTCATAGACTTCACTGAAATCCTGATAAAAGCTGTGTCACGTAAGGAAGGCCATCAGCAGTATTCCAGAGACTTTTCTGCACTCCAGGGAAGCAAAGATGCTTGTGTCGTTTTTGGGAAGCTTGTTGCTGGGTGTTATCTGTACTTCATGTGGATGAAGTGAGGCCAGGCCTAATTGTATACTTAAGCCTGAAATTCTTTTTCTTTGTGTGTTGTCTTTTGTACCTGCAAAGTTCTCTGTAGGCATCTTTCAGGGTTGAAAGTGCTTTTTGATGTTAAGAGATTGGTCAGGAAAAGTGTAAGATCAAGAGATGCTACCTGAAGCCTATTTTAAAACTTCAAAGAATGACTGTGGAATGTGCAAGAATTGTCTTGGTTGGAGAAGAGGGGTCGTGGATTAGAATTGAACTTGTTTATGTTGCTTAGAAGTAATGCTTTCTTGGAGGTTTGCAGTCTGGAGATGTGTGTCCACCAAGCCTTATCCTTGCAGTTGAAGGTTTAAGGGAGAGATTTTGGGATGATGAGGAAAAGGTTAAATAAATAGCTTACCGGAGCAGGAACCAACCACAATTTTAGATTACTTTTTTTCTTTTTGGTATGCAGACAGGTGTGTAGGTGGTATATACGATAAGGAACCTAAGTTCTGGCTACTGACTTGGCAGATGAATTGGCCAGCACGGCTGCAGGGGCACTGAGGGTGACTGGCTGCGTAACTGAGCTCCGCGCTTGCTCAGCTGGTGTGTGATAGTAGTCGATTATTTGGTGTGGAAAGGAGAAGACGGGTGATCCTGGACAGCAGCATTGTTGACGTGGGCAGGTACAGACACGACTGGTGAGGAGGCAACACGGACACTGTGAGACCAGCAGAGGTTTACCAGGCAGGAGACAGTTGTTGAGAAGTTGCGGTAGTAGAGGTATACGAGATAAACATTATGATATATAACTGCTTAAAAGGTGGTGTAGCCACAAGAGAAGCTGGTTATGAGTTAAGGCTAAAACTTACTGCAAGCTTTGGAACCATGATAGACTGGAGTTTCTAGAGCATCTCACAAAAAAGCGAGAAGATCAAGCTTGTCTTACAATGGTCTGAAATTCCCCTGTTCTCACATAGATATATTTGCATTAGGTCTTGTGAATTAATGTCAGGTCCACTAATAAAACCCAGCTTCCTTTTGACATCAAGATACTGATCCAGAATCTTCATTCCACAAGGTGTACAGTAGTACTCGGGGCAGAATGAGTATTTAATAGCTGTACAGTTCCTATTGTTACTGCCTGTCTCTGTACTTGGGATGAATTAGTGCGTCTGTGACCTGCACCAGGCAATGGAGACAGCCCAGCAATTAAGGCAGTTTTCTGGAGAATTGTCCTCATTGAAGAAGCTGTTAAAGCAAATTAATTTGGTTTGGTTACATCACGACTGGTATCTTTTGCATCAGTTTTGTCATAACTTAGTATTTAGTCTTTAGTGTATGGATAAAACCAGAACTGGACCTCTGTAATCTTTTCCTAGTACGGTAACCTAACTTCTGTTTTCTGGGTTAATGCAGAGTAATTTAGATTGGACAAGGGATGTCCAGAGGTCGTTTGGATCAGCCGCCTGCTTAGGGACCTACTTAGGTGAGGTTGTTGAAAGCCCTTTGACTTCATATTCTGTTACAGCTTTCTATTCCAAAGTGTGTTTCCTACTTCTGTTCTTGCTAAGGAATTATTTACAGCCAGCTATGGTCCCAATGGGGAAACTCTGCATTATTATCTGGCTAGTTTACCGTACCTTTTGTTTGCTTCTAGTAAAAACTGTCCTATCATAGCTTCTGTTTCCTTCCAACTAAGCTGTTCTTTGCCCTTGTGTGGGTTGCCTGCAGATTCCGTGGATATTCACAGTGGGTGTTTTCCTGGACTTGAAAGATCAGGTACCACAGTCGTCTATAGCCAGCAACTTTCTGCTGTGTGTAACAAACGTGCAACAATCCAAGTAAGTCAAACCTCTTTTTTTTTTTATTATTATTATTTTCTTAGTGCCTGAGACTTTTTTCTCTGTGTTTCTCTCCCCGCTCTGCGCAGGCTGTGCTGTACTCCGCGCTTTGAGGCCTGCTTAGGTACTGTCTTTCAAACGGAGGTGTGTAGCTTCTTGGAATAAGCTTGGGCAGTGGGGCTATGTAAAGGATGTAACGTTCAGGAGAAGGAGGTTGGGTTGGGAATAGAGCAGCAGCAGTCGAGAGTGTGGCAGGAGTTTCTGAGACAAGCCGCAAGCTTTCAGGATGGGATGGCAGAGGCAGGGAAAGCCTGGCCTGGCTCTTGTGCTTCTGGCAACCATGCACATCTTCTGGCTTTGTTCTCAGTGGTGCCTACTCCCTTGCTCAGCTGAAGCCCCTCACACACCATGCTGTTTTGCAGCCTCCCTCCGGCCCCATTTCTCCTGCCAGCTCCTCTGCTGTGCTCCCAGCAGGCGGTCCCCAGCACTGTGTCTTCGTCCTGGGTACAAGCTATTGTGTCCCTGCTTGAGATCTGCTGTCTTGCACCCAAATGTGAATGACCAAATTTAATTATGTCTTGTTTATTTTCATCCAACATATATACCATTCAAAAAAAATCCCCCCCCAAATGAGAACTGTTAAGAAATCTAAGAAAATAATTGCTTCTTATGCTCTCATAAAAAGTATGCTTTCTTGAAGATACTGCCACCTTGTTCATCACCTGCATAGCCAGATACAGGCTTATTTTATTTTCTTGTCCTTGCCTTGTCTTGCATGGCATCTTTACTAGTGTGTTGTAAAAATTCTCTAGAAAGCAATTTGAGGTAACGTGTTCGGATAAATTCACATTCAGCATCGTTCCTTACAGTGGAAGGTAAAAATAAACTATGTACTTCTTTTCAAAGTCATCGTAATAAAATGTAACGGAAATGTCCCTCCTTTTGCTGAGAGTGCGTATGTATTGATTCGGAGATTTGGAATGATGCTCTATGAAAGTAAAACCAGATGGTCTGAGATGTTGGGTCTGGTTTCACAATCTGCTTACGTTCCCTCGCATTCATCTTGTTGCCGTCTCCCCTTGTAACTCCAGCGTGTGTGCTGGTGTGGGGCTGGTGAGACCAAGGAACTGGTGTGGCTGACACCACTCGCTCCATGGTGGTAGGCAGCTGAAGTGGCAAGTTGGATCTTTCTTTTGGTAGAAATAGTCTTAGATTGATTTAGGACATTTGCTACTGCACTGTTTTAAGGATATACGTTTGTTTTGATAAAGGCAGGAAAGTTGTAAATCCATACCAAACAATGAAAGTGTTCTTAGTTCAAACTTCCATGTAGCTAACTGCTTATCTTTTTATAAAAATTTCTTACAAGAGACGTAGACTCTGATATAAACTAAAAATTATATTTTCTTCAGAGTAAAGGTTTTTTTTGGAAGGACTTCAAGTAAATGCTGACATAACTGTTTAGTTTCAAAGGAGCCTATTTAAAAGCAAGCAGGATATTTTTGGTCTCTACCAGAGTGGCTAAGGAAGATTTTGGATAAGGAAACCTGTTCTGTAAGGTAGTAAGTGTATTGCTCTTCCATTCTTAGGAGGGCAGTACTTGATACTGCATTAAAAGCAGGTGCCAGGCTCAGGTTTGGCTGGACAGGGAGGAGAGGTTTGGCTGGAGAGGGATGACTCTACAGTTTCCTCCATCTTCTCCAGCCTCCCAGGAGCAACACCTCCATGCATAAGCTTCTCCTCGTGTGGTGTGTTAGTGTGGGCACTGTGCAGGCCTCTTTTTCTCCCCTCCTGATAAGGGGCAGGGAGATCAGCTACCCACGGTTATCCTTGAGATGCTGTTGCTGTTACTTGCGTGCTGCTGTGGAACACATTTCTATGAGACTCCTGTGCAGGTCAGGAAACCAGCTGGGATTAAAAAAATTGTTGCCTAATGATTCATCTGTAATTGTTGGGTAAGGCATGAATGACTTGACTTACCTTTCTGCTTTTGACTTGTTCCCCCTCCCATTTTTTCTTCCATTTGACCTTGGGCAAAAGGTATTTTTCTGCATTCTTAGAATACACATTTGCATCCTGTTTTCAGAAAAAGGCTGCAGTTCTGCACTATATAATGTTCACATACTGATCTGGGCGATATCAGAAATTCTCATAAGACGGGGCATGCGTTCTGTGGTGAGAAAATGTTAGTAAATATGGGTTTGGTTTTGGGTGTGGAGAGGGCAATTTGTAGTTACGGTGATTGTCACTAGGTGCAGATGCATGAAAGGTATGTGAGCCAAACTCTGCCCCTGACTGGTGTGCGTCACGAACGGGGTGTGAGGAGGGAAGGGGAAGATGACTGCAGCCCTGTCGCTTTGTCTATCTGTGTATTTGGGAGTATGACACAGATAACAGCACCCTAACGTTCTTAGAGTAAATCTGCCCCTCGGGAGGAAGGGAATCTTGAATACATTTCCCTTTCCAGACAGTCAATGGCATAAGTTGACTTGTGAATGTGGTACTGTCTGGCAGATATAGCAGGTATAGGTTATCACAGGGCAACCTGTTGTTTTTGGCACGTTAAGTAAGACTCACGTAGCTTCTGGGCTGTGATAAACAGACGTTCTGTCTTATTTTCTCTGTAATGTCTGTATGCATCTTGATGAAGAAGGTCAGAGTAAGAGTATTCCTCATCTACACTAGGTTTTACAGTTTGGTATTTCAATTAGCATTCTGAAGAAACTGCCCAACTTTTTACAAACCCATATTGGGGGACGATGTACTGAGGAATGCTGTGCAGCTATTTTTTAAAATCATGTAGATCATAGCCTATATTTTAATTAATTACATAAACGTTATTGGACAGTTGTCTGATGAGACATAACCCTGCTGAATCCTTCTGCAGTGTTATTGCTGCCTCCGAGCACACTGCTAGTTTCAAGTCAAAGTTTTACCTTGGATGATTTTAGTGAGATACAAACCCCGAAGCCCATGAGAGAGAGCTGTAAGAATCTTGGCTTTATAACAGTGCTTTAATTGTTTAATAAGTTCTTCGGATAAGGTACCTTAGAAGTTCTAATTCACTTAATTCACTTTCTCCAATGGCAAGATAAAAGGAAAGTTTAACCAGGTGGTATGCTTTTTTTCAGGTACAGCCTGCAAATGCTCTTGCCATGTTAAAATGGGCAGCTCTGGATAGGGAGCAATTGCAGACCCTGCTTTGGTTTCAGATTGCGGCAGAGAGTCAGAGTTCAGGAATGGAAATGGCAGGGTGGGCGGAGCAGTGTGCGAGTTAACTGAAATACCATTTTGCAAAACGCAAAACCCTGCAAAAACTGCTGCACGCCACTGAGTTTTACTAAGTATTCAACAGTTTCCAAAGGCTTCTGTTCCCCAGGATTCATGTGGCTTTAATGCAGTTGTAAAAGTGACATAGAGCTGCGTTGCACTCGCCATGGGAGAGAAGGGTATCCGTGCCCTCGCCATGGGAGAGAAGGGTATCCGTGCATCGTTCTGTTGGTAGAGTTTGTTACTTGTCTTCCTGGTCTCTCTGGCTAGCATAAGTAACTAATCTGGTTTCATTTCAGTAGCATGGTTTGTGGATGCTGTGGCTTTTACCAGCCTTTTCCCTGCTTCTATGCCAACTTTCTTCTCTGTGTAGAGCATTAGACCTCTCCAGAAAGGAATGAACTAGAAGAGTGCTTTGTCCCATGCCAATGTTGTTCCAGAGTGTGCTTATGAAGGAAATGATTTGGGCTGAGAAGAGTGCTTGCAGCTCTGAGTACTTGTGATACTTTCTCTGAAGCGAATGAACAAAAAAATCTGGAGGATGGAGCTGGTGCTTTTGCTGCACTATTAATTCTTCTCTGGAGTCCAGTGACTCATCTGCCTAAAGTTAGAGTGCAGCTGGACACAGTGACTCAATGTCCCCCTTACCATTGTGCACCTGGAATACAAGGGGTTTATGAAGAGCAGAAGAATGATGTGGGAGCTGAAGCCATTGGTCGCTGTCTGACCACATGCACTTATAAAGACTCAAAGCAGAAGAGTAGTGAGAGGCTGGGAATAGAAGCTAGAATTGCTCATTCTTCTCTGTGCTTGATGGCATTTGGGTCTGAAACTTCCAGACGTAAATGGAAACTTCTTCTGTATCAGTGTGAAAGGCCCAGTCTTGCATTTAGTGTGCTTGTTTCTCTTGCAACGTTTGCATATCGTGCCTTGAGGTAGCTTTAATATCGCCTGATGGTTTGCATATATGCGCACTCCAGATAACTTTTCAGTGTTTTTGACTTCTCTGTTACCCATCTTATCCTTTGTCTTTTCTTTCAGTCAGGTACCTGTCACCAGTCTTCCTTTTTGAGTTATTTGGGAGCAGCATTTGAGAGTCTGCTTTAAGAAGATTAAACGTGAGTTCAGTTTCTACTTCTGCCATCCGCTTGCTTTTGTGCCTGTTTATTTTTCAGTGAGTAAATGGCTGCTGTTTTGTAAGTAGCTGGATGCAGTTTAAGGTGTTAGAAATTCAACTCTTCCCTATCCTATATGGAGGCTTACGATCCTGTATCACTTTCTATATAATCTGGGGTTGGTTTGTAATATTAATCTTTTGCCCTCATTGTAATCAGTCATTATGCATTAGTTGCTGTTCCCAAACCTGACTGTGTCAGTGGTATTTTATATAGGAATGTATCTGTAAAGCATATTATGATTAAAGTTCTAAGCTGCTCTGCACCTATTTGCAGGGAGCAAAGTGCACATGGAAACTATGGGAAGTCTCTTAGTGTGCAAAGAGATTTCCTAGAGAAGTATAACATGGGTCAGTTACTAACCAGGCTGTAAGTGTTGCCTAAGCTAAAAATCCTTTCTGCTTTCTAGAACGTCCCTCTCACCTTTGTTTTCATTACTGTCTAATCCTTGTTGCCATGTCAATTTTCAGCTGTTACTATCTGATCTGAAGCTTCAGTAAGTTTGATGCCCAGAAACTCTTTAAAGTAATGGTTGGTTTGGTGGTTTTTTTGTTTTGTGGTGGGTTTTTTGTCTTTTTTTTTTTAAGTAGAGGAAGCTGGTTTTCAGTTAGTTCTAGGGGAGTGGTTTGCATAGCAGTTTGTTCAGGATTGGGCCTTACTTCACAATATGTAGCATCTCACTTCTGAAACAGTGTGCATAAAAGTACGTGTTTAAAATTAAAAGGTGTTGCGTTTGTTTGGAAAAGCAAGTGTTGAAATAATGGAAAATTCAGTTGGAAGGGATGTATGTGAAGAGGTTCTCCAATCCACTTAATGCTGAATGACATGATTTCTGACATGCGTAACTGTTCTTAAAACTCTCAGGAGGGAAGGCTCCATAACTCTCTTGCCAATTTATCTAGTGCTTGAATAGACTTATTAATAGACATAAGGAAAAGCTTATTGTTTTAAAGCTTTTTTCTTGCAGTTTTCCTTAAAGTTTAGGCTCAGAGGAGTTTGTTTAGTTCTTGTTCATTGCTACCTGTCTGTCTTTGTTATTCTTTCTGGTCTCTTGAAACTAAGGAAACTCAGTTTCTTGGGTTTTTAATCAGAAGTCCTCTTTTCTAGACTTTGATTATTCTTGGTGCTTTTCTTTGGAATCTGTTCATCTGCTTGTTTCTTAGATACTGTACTCCGACGGGGGCTTTCCCAGAGCAACAGAACTTTTTCAGCTGTCATACAGATACTGGTTTTGCTTGTGCATCCCTGTGAGGTGTTTGCTGTTTTCATGGCATTCAGCTTCTGGTCTGGTAGATCTGCTAGACCCCTCAGTGCAGTCTAGCTGCCGAAGTGGTCACATCCTTCATTCAGAAGAACTGGTATATTTACTGGGTGGAAGGATGTGCATTTTAAACAGTACAAAAAGCCAGATTTTAGCAGACCAAAGGAAAAAGTGGGTTCATTAGGCACTTCTTTCATAGCTCACTAGTAGTAGGACTCTGGGTCAATTTAGAAGTCCAGGATCTTTGACCTCAGGGTGGCTGTTGCACAAATGTCTTGAAATGCTAATGAGAAGATCCTTTTTCAGAATACAGAGTGGAAAGGTTCCAGATCTGTGCACGAAATAGCTACGTTCTTTCCTGGGATTAATCTTGTTGACGCATTTGGTTGTTAAACTGGTGGTTTTAAGCGCTACTGAAAAGATCAAATGAATTCTGGACTTCATTGGCTCACATAAACAGTATAGAATGTGATAACCTGGGAGAAGGTGGTTGTAGATGCATAGTTTCACAATAGCTGTCTCTACTTTGGAGTAGCAAATTCTCTGATAGTAATTCCTGCTTAAAAGGATTATTCAGGCCACTGTGTGGGAAACTATTGTGCACTAGGCCATTGCACAGCTGTTGTAGGTTGGTTCTCCGCTGAGTGTTGTTCTGCCACTGCCTGCTGTGTCTAGATAACTGATTTCAGTGTGAAGGAAATTGTGATCTTCCATTTACTCAGGAACTAAATTCCTCGAAGGCAATTTAGCAGTTTTAAGGATTAGCCAGGTTTTATGCTGAGGTTTTTTTATTCCTGCCCCCCCACCCCCTCCTTGTCTTCTGGGCCGGAAACCCAGCAAGGTCTTCATGTTACTCTCTCTGATTCTTCACTCTTCTTTTCCTTGTCCTTCTGTGTAGTGACTCTGCATATTGGGCAACCAAATTAGAGCATACTTCCTGGACTGTAAAAATCCACAGCACAGCCTGTGAGGGAAGTTCATCGGTTGGCAGTTTGAGCAGGTCTGGACTTTGGTCTTTAGTGTTCAGCTTTGAATCAGCTTGTGTCTGCACTTAACCACATTCCTCTCTGGTTTATTTTTGGGAGGAGGTGGAGGAGGTGTCATTTTGGTGTAAGGTAGAAAAGGAAGCTGGGCTGTGAACCGTGCAAATACTTCTCTGAAGCATGCGACTACCAAGTTGGCTGAAGCGTGTATGTTTAGGTCTTGTTATTACCATGCAGCGCAGGGGTGTCCCAAGGCAGGATATGAACAATGAGGAGAGTGGTTGAGTTTAGCCTGCTTGGTGTCTTGCACCACAACACTGCATAGACCCAGCAAGCTGCTGTTTTCAAAGCAATAAGCTTTGGAAGTAATGCTGTATTGTTGTATTTTTATTTCTTAACATACTTTGGTTTTTTAGTTTTTTTTTCCCTTATCAGTGCATTTTATCTTTTTCCTTTTATTCACAGTAGTGCTGTGGTTAATTATAGCTTCTACATTACTATAAGAATGTAGAATTAATATTCCAATAAGGTTGCCCTGCCCGGGTAGTACTGAGTGAAGACACTTGCGTGTATTCAGAGGGATTGAACGTGCAACAACAGAGAAGGGAGCGTGGTTCTCGGAGAGCTGTCTGATGGCCCTTAGGAGGAAGAGAAAAGGGGAGATGCTTAATCAGCGTTCATGCTCTGAGAGTTTGTTCAACAAAGAAATCGGTGGGCAGAGTATGGGAAGTCGGTAGGCAGGGAGAAAGAGAGGAAGTCTACATTGAAATAACAATCATTTCTTCCCACTTTGGGAAAAGGTGGTGGTGAGCACTCTTACATTCTGTAATGAAATAACAATTGGTAGAGGAAAGCTGCATTAACAAACTCATTGAAACTTTGGTAAGCAGCAAAATAGCAACCTTAAGACATATTTGAGAGCTGTAAAAGCTTTCAGTCGAGTTGGATGTACTTAATTGCTTGGAGTTTCTTTTTCCTTCAATGTAAATATCTCTGCTGTGATTTGAAATAAAAAAAATAGTCTTTTTTTAAATGTTTGAGCTTCACCACAAACCAGGTTCATGCTAATTTGCAATTACCATGTGGCCTATCATACTGTTAGATTTTTTTCAGCAGAACAAGAGGGATCTGTAATACTGTTTTTGGAGAATTGGGAGAAACTGCCAGATAGCTTAGTGTGCTAGTAAAGATGCCCCATGTCCCTGTTGTAGGATTTTAAATTTATATTTATAAAGGAAGAATTGATGGTAGGAAAAAGTGTAAAAAGGAAGAGTGAAGGAAGCAAGAACAACAGTGAAATCAAGATCACACATTTAATACTATCAGAAACAAGTAACAGGCAATAAATTTTATGCTGGTAAAAGGTGCATTTTAATCTAGTTCTCTTCTTGCTTTCTCTCTGAACAGAGCCCAATTAGTTGTCACTTGCTCTCAATAAATAATGTCTTTTGTTATAATGTTCTCTCTATTATGTTTTAGATACAATGTCTGCTCCATGTGGTGGTCCTGTGCCATCTGCACCACCTTCTTATGAGGAAACAGTAGGGATCAATGTGAGCTATCCGCAACCCTACCCTGTCCCAGAGCATGGCCAGAAACCGGATGGGAAGGGAATGAACCCTCCCCCGTACGTGGGACAGCCTGCACCAGCGAATAACCCCGGTAAGCCTCACAAACTCTGCCCTGCCTCGTGGTAAGGAGGTGTCACCTCATGGTAAGGAGGTGTCAAGTGGCTGCATAGTAGGTGCTGTGCAGAAGATGAAAGACCGTGGTTCGCAGGTGTCCCCCACCTTCCAGAAAATATTTTTGAAGGGAATAAGGTGAATCAGTTCTCGTGAATCCTTCAGTGTGAACTAGTATCAGTAACATAATTTGGCTTTCTGCAGTTTTTAATGCAGCCTTATACTTGAGAGAGTGTGTTTCTGCATTAGGAAATGCCATGGTGATTTCTCTTTGCCATTGTGCATTTCATTGCTCTAAGCTGCAAAATATTTCAGAGTAATAGCCAGTTCTAGCTCGGAGGAAGTTGACTGACTGTCCCTTTTTCCTTATTTACCTGTTGAGTAAACAGCATATTTCTCTGCTCAGTTACAGTTCAGACAGTGTATGTGCAGCAACCAGTATTATTTTATGACCGCCCAATTCAGATGTGCTGTCCCTCCTGTAACCAGATGATAGTGACACGTCTGTCGTATGACTCTGGAGCTTTGACTTGGCTGTCATGTGGTGGTCTCTGCCTGCTGGGGTAGGTTGATTCCAATTTGCACTTTATTTTTCTCTTCTTACATGACCTTTTATAGCTCTACGGAATAACACAGCTCTCAAGTTTGTTGCTTTCTCATTCTGTCTGGGACTTGACCCTTTATGGTTTGAATAAGGTCCTATAGGACCGTAAAGCAGCTCTAGAACACTACAGTGATGCACTCCATAGCCATGTGCGTTCTTCCTGTATCTTCGTGGCACCAGTTTTACTGATAGCTTTTGCAGGAAATATGTTTTTACCTTCTTGTATATGTAAAAAGTGGTAAAACTGATTGTTTTGGTTTTTGTTTTTTGTTTTTTTTTTTTTTCTTTGCAGGTGTATAGCTGGCTGCTGCTTAATTCCCTTCTGCATTGATGCCCTAAAGGATGTGGATCACACCTGTCCGAAATGTGGTGCTCTTATTGGTTCTTACAAACGTTTATAGGCCGTGTTTAAACATTGATAATTGATCGATGAAGTTTGTTAGCACCTCTGCAAGCCCTTTCTGTAGCTTCATGGAGACTTCTGGTTGTTTCTATGCATCCTATCACTGGAAACCAATCAAAAGGAATGTTTATTGTTAGATTGAATAAAAATTTGCTTGAGAGGATTCTGACTTAGGTCTGTAAAAAGTATATGTAATCTTTATGGGCCGCTTATTCCAGCACCAGTTGATAGCAACTAAACATCCTCCCTTTCTGCTTTATGCAAAACAGATGTTCAGTTAATCTCGTCTCAGCGCTGTTGCAGGCTGGTGTGCTTGCTTACAGCCTCGGCGCAGGCCAAGGGGAGAATGTCTGTGGAGACCTACGGAGTCTCGTGTTTGGTGTTGATGCTTTTGCAACAGCACTGTTTTACAGACCGGCAGGGAGTTGCCTCTGAGACAGGTGCCCCCTCTATGACAAAAGAATTTTGTTGGCATCTTTTCATGAGCACTAAAATTCACTTTAAAACTTTCTTAGTTGAAAGAGAACCAAACCTAAAGTCTTCTTCCTTCATGGAGGCTGCTTTACCAAATGGACAACTCAGGTTATTGTGTACCAATGGTGATTCAATCTAGTACCTGAATTTCCTTGCCAGTTTCAAGTCTAGTTATATCTCTGCTCTGCAGTAAAGATGTTCATACAGGAATTTTTGATAGATATTTGTTCAGTGGGTTTTGTTTAGTTGTTTTTTTTCTACTGCTGATTTCTAAGTCTGTCCACTGCAGTGGAAATGCCCATGGAACCCTCATTATAGCATTGGAAAACTTCCTTGTATCTTTACATGAGTCAACTGATCATAAATAAACCTTAACCTTATCTTAAGGCTTGAATTCCACCTGCAAAATACAGATGCAGGACCTGGGCTTTCAGTTTTTGGTCTGTTTGTTAATTACTGTTTCTTCATTAAGAAGGTAACATGTTTGTTAAGGAGTTTCTCTGATGATTATTTAGACTTGTACTCTGATTTTTCTAAATGAAAGAGAAGTTCTGTTTTTGGAAATTTAAGATGGATATGCATATTTGAGATGATGACAAAACTTAGGGAATGAGGCTCTGAAGGTTGAAGTATGCCCATGTCGTAAGCAACAGACTTGGTCCAAATAACATCTTGATGCATTTGAATTATACCTGTCTTGAAAAGGCAGACAGGTTTTTAAAAAAGGCTATGATGGTAACACTGTATTAATCTCTGTAAAAGTAAAAAGCTAAAATAAATACAAATAAAAAATACTGCATTTACCGTTCTTGCCAAATGTGCCTTCTATAAATATTTGGTATAAGTTAACTTTTTCAGTGCTTTGCATTTGAAATCCAGTTTTGTGGATCAGAAATGCAACCTCTAGGCCTGGTGTTAATTAGTTTTTGTAAACTGCTGCTGCTTGTGGGTCCACCTGCAAGTGGTTTAAGAGCTTTCTTATGCACTTGGAAAAGGTCTCTGATGGTGTCTCCCTGTAACACAAGAATTTATGTCAGTAGCAACTGATCAATAGCAACTGGCAAGAGAACGATGGAGATAAGTTGGTAGTTTTGTAGCTTTTTGCTGTGATGTCGTGGTACTAGCTTGTGGGGATCTTTGCTGCTGCAGCAGCGTTGTGATGCTTTCCATGTTCTTTAAGGGCCTGGGTGATGTTCCATCGAATTTTCTGTTCTGGTGACACAGGCAGTGGTTCTAACTTAAACAAGTCACATGCGTTACTGTATTTCCCCCCACAGGATTTCACAGAAAATGTACTTCTTGTCAGTTTATTGTCAGAGCAAGACAGGAAGAAGCAGTGAAGCATGTACTGTTTCCAAATTTGATGTTTGCTTGCATGGTGGGGAGGATTTTTAGTTCTGTTAGTACTCATGTCAGTCTGATAGGGATAATCCTGACATATATTCATTTGGTAAGTCTTCCGGTTGTCACTCCCTTAGCTCCCCTTTCCTCTACACGGTGACGGTTGGCAAACCTCAGGTGGTGATGGCACCAGAGTGCAGAAGAATATGGACCAAAAAAAAATGATTTGGGGTTTTCTTTGTTTTGTTTTATGGGCACAGTCCATTGCACCTCTTTAAATTCTTCATATGTATTGAGAACAGGACACGTAATGTTGGCAGCTATTCCATCTAATTAAGCATTCTGCAAAGCTTTCTGCTGCCCCTTCTATACTTAAATTTCCTCAAATACAAAGCCTGTGTTTGTTCTGTTGTGTAGGGAATTATCTACAGAATGCACCAAAGTAACTTGCTTTGTTAAACTTACTTTAGACAGACAAATGCAGGATATAATTTGCTTTGTTTGAAAGTGCTTTGTGTTTGATTATGTTGAAGTTACTGTTTGTTTTTAAAACTGATAATGTTTAAAATAAAAACTTCCTTTTGCATCGAGTGTTTGTAATTGGAAAATTATAACATTTGGAATGTTTCCAAACACATGAATGGCTGAAATGTTAAAATTAAGTCAAGAAATACAATTAGAGGGTGAAATTTGAATTTCAGTCTCACTTGGGCTGTCTCTGATAAATGACATTCTCTGGCCTGCAAACCACCTGTTTCCATGCAGAGCCACATTTGAAGATGTGTTGTTTTCCTGCAACTCAGGCCCTTTAAACATTTTTCCAGTTAAAACTGCTTTGGGTAAACCTTTCACTTGCAATACAACTAAACAGACACGTAGATATGGCTACACTTTTACATACCAGTGACCAGTAGGGAGAAAATTAGATATCAAAGACCATTATGTTCAGTTGGAAAGAATCCCTATAAATCATGTGAGAATACGCTGCTTTTTTTAATGTCTGAAGCATTTTTTTCTTTTTTTTCCTTCTTCCCGCCCCCCCCCCCCCCCCCGAGGTGCAGAAAATACAGGAAGGCAAGATTAATACCATAAACATTTTTTTCTAATGTATTGATACTTATTATTTTTATTAAGCAACATTTTGGTTATTTTGTTGGTAAGTAGGTTGTCATGAACAAACAGTTTTTTCCTCTGTTGATGGATGCAAAAGTGGCATGCTGACTTCATGTGCTCATGCTGTTTCCACAAATAACTAAGGAAGGGGCACAGGCTGTCGGAAGTCCTCCAGCTTCACGTGACAGTTTTGGGCGAAGCCTTCCCCTACCCCCACCTTTATTAACTTTCCACGATGACGTTGCTTTCTGTTACACTTTGACAGTATTATTTCCGTTAGACTTCTATTATAAATTGACAGGGCTTGCACAGCGTTCAAACTTAGTTAATGCTGATGATGCTTGAGACAGAAGGAAATAAAATTTGTTTTGCCATGCAAAGAGGGTACAAAATAAAAGCTGTTAAAACAAGTAAAAAGCAGCTGATAGTCTTACCAGAGGGAGTTGTTAAGCAAGAGCAGGGTGGTTTCAAAAAGCTGCTATTTATTGCAGTGTTTGTGAAAGCACTCCTGGCAGTCTAACCACAAGTTCTTTTTTGAAGAAATGAGTTGTGATTTGGGTACTCAAACCCGGTTAGTTATTCTTCATAACCGAGCAGCAAAAGGTGAGTAATGGAGTACACACTGTCATCCTAGGAATAAAAACTAAGAAGTGGAAGTACTGTGAGAAAGGTGTGAAGTGTTCATAGTTCAAGGGAATTATATTTCATAGCAAATCAACCTTTGTGTTCCTCTTTTCTTTATAAGATCTTGCAATGTGATACAAATTCATTCTCTTTAGGATGGCTTTTAATGTATTTTTGTGAGGTGAATGCCCTTGTCTATGGTGTGCTGGACCTGAATCCAGCATAGAAATAAATTCTTTAATAAAGTGTCTTACTACTTCTTCAAACCAGGACACCAAAAGGTGCTTGGTGAAACCTGCTGATTTTGAAGGAAGTGCTTCTTATTACTGCTTATAATTGATTTTTTTTTTTTGTTACAGATTTTTTTTTGTGTTTAAGAATATGAAAATCTAGTGTCTGTTTGAACAGGTGGCTGTGCACTTTGGAGATGCTAAAAGTAGTCGTGCTCAAGGCTAGAATAAACCCAAGAATGAGTAGGAGGCCTTTTGAAAGTCCTTTTGTGGTTGCATGTTTTGCTTCACCAACGTCTTGGTCTTTGTAACCTAAAAAAAAAAAAAAAAAAAAAAAAA
>VZSF01009057.1:457549-567914 GCA_013398295.1 Chionis minor | reverse complement strand
AAAAAAAAAAAAAAAAAAAAAAGAGGCCACTTTAACGAGCTCCAGAGGCGCGTGGCGTTATTGCTGGAGGGGTCTGGACACAGGTGTGATGAGCAGCAGCTGAGGGAGCCGGGGCTCTTCAGCCTGGAGAAAAGGAGACCGAGGGGAGACTTTATCGCTCTCTCCAACTACCTGACAGGGGGGCGCAGCCTGGTGGGGTCGGTCCCTTTTCCCAAGTACCAAGCGACAGGACGAAACATCCTCAAGTTGCGCCAGGGGAAGTTTAGATGGGATATGAGGAAAAATTTCTTCACCAAAAGGGTTGTGAAGCACTGGAACAGGCTGCCAGTGGAACAGCACTGGAACAGGCTCGCCACCCCCGACTCCTTCCCCACGGCCGTACGTGCCCCTTTCCGGCTCTTCCCGGCGCCCGGTTCCGCGGGGCCGCAGCAATTCCCGCCCGGGGCGGCGCCGCCTCAGCCCGGCCGCGGCCTCCCCGCCTTCCCGCGCGGCGGCTCTCCCGGCCTCCCCCGCGGCGGGCAGGGGCGCCCTGGGCCGCGCCTCGGGGCGGTGTGCGGAGCGCGGGCTGCCGCGGCCCTGGGGAGGGCGCCGGCACCTGCATCGCTTCGTTTCCTCCGGGAAGACGGCCTGGAAAATGTACGTCTCCAAGTGGTGCTTCGTTTGGGGGCTTCTTTTTTTNTCTTTTTTTTTTTTTTTTTTTTCTTTTTTTCCTTCCCCGGGGAAGTAACGCGTCTGGAGCGCTTTCCCTGGAGCCCTGCCCCGGGAGGCCTCGCGCTCTGTGAGGGCCTCCCCCGGCCGCGGCCTGCTCCGGCGCCGCTGGGTGCCTGGGGCTCTCCTCACGGCTCGTTCCGGGGTGCAGAACCGGGGAAATCCATCAAGACAGCGAAGAATTGTGCGAGCAGGTCGGGGAGCGGGGGCTGCCGCAGCCCCTGCCGCCATCTCAGCGGGCGGCGGGCGCACAGGTGTTGGCGCTCTGGGCGCCATGCGGAGCCCTGGCCGAGGACACTTTCCTCCCGCCTGTGGCTGGTGGTGTTCAGCGTGGCTTTCACAATAATAGTAATTTAGAAGAACTTGAGAGGCCTTTGAAGAACAGGCGTTACCAGTTTGTTAAAGCTCAGATTTTCTTGGTAATGCTAGTGTAGAGTTTTCAGGTGTGCACGGTCCTCTGTTGTGCTAGATGGTATTTTTGATTAATTTTGCAAACTTGAGTACAATAGCCATTAAAATGAATTAATACTTTTGTCAGACTTGCTGTCGCTGTTGGTCTCTTTAGTGTCCTTAAACCAGTGTCTTTGCAGCACATGTGCCTGATTTCAGTATTTTAAGATTATTGAGGGCAGCACCATGGTGGAAGTTTCAGTGTGGGAGGTTCTTTGCCTGTTTTGGGGGTGGTGGTTTGATTATAACTTTTTTTTAGAAGAATCTCATTTTGAGGGAGGTAGGAAAAACATGCTTAAAAGATGTTGAACGTGTTTTTAGACTTGGACTGCATCCTGCACTTGCCAGCTCGCTCAAAGGAGTGAAGTTAACAGTTAAGTGCGCAGGACACTGATGTTACGCTGTGTTTCGTCTTGAAGATTTGGCTTCGGCTTGTGTTGAAGAGTGTACTGCAAATCAAGCATTTAATTCCTAGCTTAGAAGTTTCAATACAATCTATCTGTGATACACCGGAAAGAGCTATTTGAAATATTTTGAGAAAGTTTGTTTGCTGATCCTTAAAGAAAACCCTTCTTCTATAACGTGCCAGCTAGTTTTACATGACAATGTTGTTACTCTAGAAATTGTGATTGAATGCTAATGTCTGTAGCTAAATATTTATCTTAAAGCTATAAAACGTGTCTTTTTCTAAACGCTGTGGCACCTTATCACAAAGCTCATCAGAAGACTCCAGTTTTCTTAGTGTGATGCCCGTTGTGTGCCCGATGCTCTCTCACTACATGCTAAGCCATACGTGCAGTGGTGTTGGTCTGCGCACGCGCAGCAGTTCCGAGGCATCCCCAAATCTAGTGTGCTGCAGTCTCGTGAACACATCGGACATTTTTGGCCCTTGCGGTTAGACCCTGCTTTGTTTCAGGGACTTCAGGCACAGACTGCCTCTCAGCAGAGTTCATACAGCCTTTCCTGGCCAACCTCTTTCCTAAAGCTCCTTCCTTGTGGGAAAGGAGTTGACTGTGACCTGCATGAATTATTCTGGGTGACAATTAAAAATGTAACNAAAAAAAAAAAAAAAAAAAAAAGAGGCCACTTTAACGAGCTCCAGAGGCGCGTGGCGTTATTGCTGGAGGGGTCTGGACACAGGTGTGATGAGCAGCAGCTGAGGGAGCCGGGGCTCTTCAGCCTGGAGAAAAGGAGACCGAGGGGAGACTTTATCGCTCTCTCCAACTACCTGACAGGGGGGCGCAGCCTGGTGGGGTCGGTCCCTTTTCCCAAGTACCAAGCGACAGGACGAAACATCCTCAAGTTGCGCCAGGGGAAGTTTAGATGGGATATGAGGAAAAATTTCTTCACCAAAAGGGTTGTGAAGCACTGGAACAGGCTGCCAGTGGAACAGCACTGGAACAGGCTCGCCACCCCCGACTCCTTCCCCACGGCCGTACGTGCCCCTTTCCGGCTCTTCCCGGCGCCCGGTTCCGCGGGGCCGCAGCAATTCCCGCCCGGGGCGGCGCCGCCTCAGCCCGGCCGCGGCCTCCCCGCCTTCCCGCGCGGCGGCTCTCCCGGCCTCCCCCGCGGCGGGCAGGGGCGCCCTGGGCCGCGCCTCGGGGCGGTGTGCGGAGCGCGGGCTGCCGCGGCCCTGGGGAGGGCGCCGGCACCTGCATCGCTTCGTTTCCTCCGGGAAGACGGCCTGGAAAATGTACGTCTCCAAGTGGTGCTTCGTTTGGGGGCTTCTTTTTTTTTTTTTCTTTTTTTCCTTCCCCGGGGAAGTAACGCGTCTGGAGCGCTTTCCCTGGAGCCCTGCCCCGGGAGGCCTCGCGCTCTGTGAGGGCCTCCCCCGGCCGCGGCCTGCTCCGGCGCCGCTGGGTGCCTGGGGCTCTCCTCACGGCTCGTTCCGGGGTGCAGAACCGGGGAAATCCATCAAGACAGCGAAGAATTGTGCGAGCAGGTCGGGGAGCGGGGGCTGCCGCAGCCCCTGCCGCCATCTCAGCGGGCGGCGGGCGCACAGGTGTTGGCGCTCTGGGCGCCATGCGGAGCCCTGGCCGAGGACACTTTCCTCCCGCCTGTGGCTGGTGGTGTTCAGCGTGGCTTTCACAATAATAGTAATTTAGAAGAACTTGAGAGGCCTTTGAAGAACAGGCGTTACCAGTTTGTTAAAGCTCAGATTTTCTTGGTAATGCTAGTGTAGAGTTTTCAGGTGTGCACGGTCCTCTGTTGTGCTAGATGGTATTTTTGATTAATTTTGCAAACTTGAGTACAATAGCCATTAAAATGAATTAATACTTTTGTCAGACTTGCTGTCGCTGTTGGTCTCTTTAGTGTCCTTAAACCAGTGTCTTTGCAGCACATGTGCCTGATTTCAGTATTTTAAGATTATTGAGGGCAGCACCATGGTGGAAGTTTCAGTGTGGGAGGTTCTTTGCCTGTTTTGGGGGTGGTGGTTTGATTATAACTTTTTTTTAGAAGAATCTCATTTTGAGGGAGGTAGGAAAAACATGCTTAAAAGATGTTGAACGTGTTTTTAGACTTGGACTGCATCCTGCACTTGCCAGCTCGCTCAAAGGAGTGAAGTTAACAGTTAAGTGCGCAGGACACTGATGTTACGCTGTGTTTCGTCTTGAAGATTTGGCTTCGGCTTGTGTTGAAGAGTGTACTGCAAATCAAGCATTTAATTCCTAGCTTAGAAGTTTCAATACAATCTATCTGTGATACACCGGAAAGAGCTATTTGAAATATTTTGAGAAAGTTTGTTTGCTGATCCTTAAAGAAAACCCTTCTTCTATAACGTGCCAGCTAGTTTTACATGACAATGTTGTTACTCTAGAAATTGTGATTGAATGCTAATGTCTGTAGCTAAATATTTATCTTAAAGCTATAAAACGTGTCTTTTTCTAAACGCTGTGGCACCTTATCACAAAGCTCATCAGAAGACTCCAGTTTTCTTAGTGTGATGCCCGTTGTGTGCCCGATGCTCTCTCACTACATGCTAAGCCATACGTGCAGTGGTGTTGGTCTGCGCACGCGCAGCAGTTCCGAGGCATCCCCAAATCTAGTGTGCTGCAGTCTCGTGAACACATCGGACATTTTTGGCCCTTGCGGTTAGACCCTGCTTTGTTTCAGGGACTTCAGGCACAGACTGCCTCTCAGCAGAGTTCATACAGCCTTTCCTGGCCAACCTCTTTCCTAAAGCTCCTTCCTTGTGGGAAAGGAGTTGACTGTGACCTGCATGAATTATTCTGGGTGACAATTAAAAATGTAACTGAAAGAAAATTTGATTTTTTTTTTTAAAGAAATGAGAAACCCACTCACAGTGCTCTAAGGAAAGACTAGCTATTTAGAGACAGAAAGGTTTCTGAAGGACCTTCTGGTGTTTGAGTAGGGGATGAAACGAGTAATAAAATAGCCTTGAAATGAGTAATAAAACAGCCTTGTTCCAAGAAAGCGTTGAGATTTGAGCACATGCTTAATTTCTGGGGTGGGCTTATCCCTCAAGTTAAGCACCTGTTTGTGTACTCTCCTAACTCTGGACATTGATGCCATACATGAGGTTTACGTAAACTAAGTGGAAAACTTCCTATAAAGAGTCAAATTCATTAATACGAGGGTAGGACTGCAAATGCTCAGCACACAAACAGTTTGTAACTTGTTGCTGTTGGGTGATGCGGTTCTTAGGAGAGCTGTGATAAAGCAGAAGTTCCCTCTAATTCCAATTTTGATATTCCCACTGGATTCAGTATAAGTTTTGTGCTTTTATGTTATTTTGCAATAGCTATGTGAAATATATTGAAAAATCTTACTACATAATGAGTTAGAAGTCAAGCTGCTGCGAAGAACGGACAATAGTAGTGATTCAAGAAAAGAATTGTCACAATATAGCAGTTTCCCAGTCAGTTAGTCATGTTTTTATATCCATGCCTGGCTGTTAATTTACCTGCTCCTATCCGTATTACTGATAGTAGACAAAGAGTTGAATGAGATGGAGCACACACTATGCCCAAATGAGCTGTAGTCTTAAAATGAATGATTAGAATGAATACAAGACTGAGTAACTCAGCAGAGTAGAAACGGGAAACCCAGCAAGTAGCAAGATTTCCACCAGGAAAACACTGAAGCAGTTTCAAAATTAGACTATTCTAAAATATCACAGTGGAGATGGAAGAAGGCTTTCTCAGTTACCACTTTGACTTGGTCATAGCAGTCTGAGCCGCTGTGTGAAATCTGTAAGATTTTATTTTTTTAATTCAGTTTCAGACCTGAGCTGTCCCCGAGTTTGGCATTTGGTAGCTCTGGGATTTTGATAGATGGGCCCTGCTTTCGTCGTGGAGTATTTTATTAACTATTTAGACTTGCTCTCTCTGCTCTTCCTTGGTCATTGCTGTATGCAAAGCACGTGTGAGAAGTTGCTTCCCATTTAAATAAAATTGGTGAGCATTTTGAACGGAGCAAATGTTACCTGATGGAGAAAGGGAGCTCAGGCAAGAGGCTGTGACAACGCAAGCTTAGTGGGGGAGAGTAGCGCCAGTGACTGGGATTGTTACTTATGATTTCTGCTTGTGAATCTGGTTTGAAGTCAAGCGTAGCTCAGGGTAAACTGGAGAGGCTTATGGCAGTGGGAAAAAAAACATCTTTGCCTGTCCACAGCGACTTCCTTCAGAAGGGCTTGGTGTGCAAGCGCGGCTGAGTTGTGACGGTGCCTCTGTGGTGTGAGTGATGGTGGATGCTGTTAGGTGGGAAGGGAGAACATGGCCATAGGCCGCCGGGGAAGGCGCGTGACGAGAACCCCAGTTCTAGAAGAATGAGTCCGTAGAACAGGGGGTACATGGTGAAACCTCCCTCAAGCAGGAGTGGAAGCTCTTTATTGCAAGTTCAGTGAACCCTGGAAGACTTGTGTCTGACATGTTGTAAAAACCCGATTGCTGCCGGAAGGACTGTAGTTTAGCAGTTTTGTGTATTATTTACACACGATTTCATCTATCTTAGGTTTGGGACTTTGGTTGAAGGGATGATCTGCCTCACATGAGCTTGGTTGCTCCCAATGGAAACACCTTTCCGTCAGCCCCAAAGCTTCTGCTTTCATCCTGCGTGCTTTTTGATTGAGAGTGATTGGTAGGGTGATTTTTAAATTTATTTATTTTAAAGTTACTGTGTGGAATTGTTCTCAGCACTTGCTATGTTGTGGTGCTGTATATTTAATTTCTTTTCCTTGCAGTTTTATGGAATTTCTAATAGGTTAACTTCTCTCTCTTTTTTCCCAAGAAGGCTGGCATGCTGTTGGAGATTGAATAAACGCTTGTGTGTGTCTATCTCTTCCCCCTTACTACTTGCACGCACCCTCCCCTCTGCAGGCTGCCCTGCCAGAGCCCCTCCTCTGGCTGGATGAGGGGACTTGAAATAGTGAGCTCCTGCTTTGTGAAGGAAATTTTCTTTCACTGCCTTGCTCAGAGGTGCCTTTGAGAGGAGAACTGATGTGGTTTTGTTAACTTCTGGGCTCAGGAGGTGATTTCGATGGCCATGGGGCTGCACGCCATCCTTTTACTTTGTGCTGTTGTGGCAGGAGCTTCAGGGAGTAAGTAGAAGAAACTTTTTCGTCTGCTAAGATAGATCTCTCTCAATGCAAAATACTTCTGTTAAAGAGTGATCTCACTAGCAAAGGTCCGAGATGCTGTAAATTAAATTACAGCTTGTAGGTTTGCAGTGATTCTTGTGGCAGCTTTGTGTTGATTTTTAGTGTAGTGTGGCAATTTGCTTTACTGAGCTCTCTGGGTGATGCTGGGCAGGTGGGAGGGCACCCTACCTATAAAGGAGTGTAGTTAAATAGCGCATCTTCCCTCAGCATTGCGAGGGAAAGTGTCAGAAACAGTTGAGATTGTGCCGGTCAATTCATTATCTCACTGGAAAATAATGTTAGTATCGTGTACTAAAATTGTAGTCGCTTTGGTAGATGAAGGATTCTGAAAAGTGTGACTAGGTCATGAAATGTCAATGATACGGTCCTTTGTTACTCTTGTCAACTGAAAAGCTGTAAGTGCATGCTGTTTCTTGAACCAAAATAAATTACGGAAGAAAATTTTAAATTTAAAAAGAACAAAGAGCAGAAATTCTAAATTTAGGCACCTGAACAAAGTTAAAGTGCCTGATTGTCCAGGGTGCTCAGCCTGCCACACTATCTGTCTGTGATAAGCACATTTAAAAATTCTGAGCACAGCGTTCAGGTATCCACACAGGAGCTGAGACAGCTCTTAAATCTGCTTCTAGAGAGGCCTGCTCAATGTTTAAGAAATCTGATACTGCATAACACAGATTAATTTTCCAAGTCTTACCATATTTAAGGTTCTTGAATGAGTTGTACTGATTTCTTCATTAAAAGCCATTAGCTTAACACTACTTTTTTGCACTGTTTAAAAAAACAAAGAGCGAGTTAGATAGATAGCCCTTTTCTTACCTGATCCACTGGATACTTAGGGATGATTTCTTTGCCCCAAGGAAATTCAGAAGTGTATTTCTTTCTCTCCAAATGCGGTGTGTTTGAAATGTTAAAATTAATGCCTATGCTTTATGTATAGATAGGTATATTAAAATTAATACAAAATAAAATAAATATAATAAAATTAATACAAAAATTAATAGTTGAGTGATAATTCTCATACGTTACATGACTTGGTCTCTCTATGCTAGAAAGTGTTCTAGTTTTGCGGATATCTGCAGCACTAGACAAAGCCTGCTTGAAAATAATATGTTATTCATACTTTTTGAAGGTAAAATTTGAAGTTCCTTACAGAGAATTAATTCTGCAAAATAAAAAGGAGCATTTGTTGGGAGGAAAATATAAATGTGAGGGTAAGACCTTTTCAAGAAAAATGTAATTCTACTCTCTGGGAACTTAAAATTTAACTTGGGAATAAAAATGTGTATAAGCTGGAGTGGGTGCTGAAGAAACAAAGACTCTATTTTTGTTCCATAACCAGTGAATTTCCTCCTTTCCTCCTGCGAGTAATTTTGGCATTTCAAAAAAAGGTATGAAGAAAAGGGAAAATACTATTCCAATAAATAATACAAATGTGGATTTTTAAATGTTGTAGTTTGACAAAAGCATTTCCTTCAGGCATACAGCATATATAAAACATCCAAAAGCACAGGAGCAGAATAAAGAGTCTTGTTTAAGTCCTGTCTCCCCTGGGAGACAAAGCTGAGCAACACAGGGATGTTAGTAACTGCTTAACAGGGAGGTATTCGCATATAGTGTAGCCTAGAAGTTAGGTGTGATTATACTTACTATTGAACATCTTGTGGGAGTTTATTTTTAAGAAAGGTTTATCAATAATGACAAGTTAGGGCTGAATGCTTTCAATGCTCATTAATGTAATACATGATTTATTAATAAAGTAGCTTTTTCTTTCACTGTGGTACATGAAAGTGACGTGTTGAAGTGCAGCAGGATCACGTATGTGATATTGTCTGTTCCTCCCATGTCACTGCAGTGCATACGAGCAGCTGGGATCTGACTGATTTTGCCATGTGCATGTTCCTATCAATATCCAGGACTTGGGGTGACTTGCCGAGTTGAGTGCTGGGGAGTGTTAGCGCAGGATCAGGTCTTGGAACGTGCACCTCGTATGTGCCCATCATAGGTCTCCTCTCTCAAAATTCCTGTAATTCAGCTCAAGTTTATCACAGAAGTTTTCAAGATGTTGGGACCACTAGGCCTGTCTTCAACATAGTACCTGTCTATTTGCCAGGGATGAAAGAAATGTGCAATGATTTTGTTTCATGTGCTGAAACGTGATTTCTATCAGTCTAGCCCTTTGAGTGCCCAGTCGTCGTGCTTGCAGAGGCAATCACAGTGATGCACGGGAAACAGATACCCTGAGAATTTCACTGCTGCTGAACTTCTCTGTGGAAACAGATTTTTTTATTCCAGTTCATCATGAACTTTTATATTGTCTAGCAGTGCTTGCAATAACTGATTCATGTAATTCTGCCAGGCTTATTTAAGGTCATTCAGTGCCAGAGCGTGAGAATCTGAGAGTCTCACTGGTTTACTGTGCAGACGTGTGTGCAGCAATAGAGACTCTGTATGTAGCAGATCCAGCTGTTTCCCCTGTTCATGCCAATGGGAATCTGAAGCAATTCCATCTGTGCGATGTGTGTTCTGTATCCCCTTGAATTCACTGCCCTCCCAAAGTCTGAATGAAAGTCATGTTGGAGAACAGGCTCTCCGGTGTTAAAGGATGTCTTAACCCCCTCCCGCCCTTGAGTTGTGATGTGCTGGAAAAGTTTTTCTTGGGCAGTAAAGCTTGCTCTTGTTTTGCTATAAATGATACTTATGATTTCTTGAATGGCCATGTTCAATAAAAATCTTAGCTAAGTAGAAATTATCCCTAACTGCAGTAAAGTCTGTGGATGTGAAGAAGTGCGGTGTATGAAATGGGTTTTTCTTTCTTGGATTAAGAATGCCTTTTTAAAATTTGCTCGGTAATCCCTGGTATTGTTGCATTTCCATGCGTACCTCAGTAAATACACTAAGGCCTGTCATTCCTTTGTGTACGCGCTTGTGTGCTGTAGATGTGTGGAAAGGGGCAAGAGCAGTCTTGTTCCTGTATACATGGTAGCGAAACTACCATGGATTTTTTTTTTTTTTTTTTTTGTGGTCTTTGCTTTGGTTTCAGTTATTTCATGGTAACTGAAAAGCAGCAGGTCTGTCCTGAGCCGTGCACAAATTTTCAGTGCTTTTCTGTTATCTTACCTGTCATTGCAGGATCCTTGGAGAGTTTAGGTTATGGAGCTTCCTGTTTTGCCGAATGTGTAGGTGAGTAAAACATGTATTCAGACCTTGAATGTGATAAGAAAGGAGGGATTTGAAAACTTCCCTCTCTTCAGCAGGCATGTTTTGTTCTCAGAAGAATGATAGTTAAGAGTGATTGACATTTGTGGAAGTGGCAGAGAAGTTCCATTAAGCTTTACCAGGCCCAGACCTGCCTAAAGTTTGGATTCTGTGAGCTCAGAAAACTCACAGACGTTAGGGCTAAGCAAACTACTGAACCAGTGCAGGCTGGCTAAACCCAGCCATATAAGAGTGTGGTTTTTTCCCAGTAGCCAGTATTACCTCCTTTCATACTGAAACAGACATGAAGAAAAAGAGAATACAGAGACCTTGTAGCACACATGAGGGTGTCTGACTAGAAGATGCACTAGAAGACAGTGCTACGCGCAGACACTTGCCAGGTCATTACAATGTCTTCATACAAATAAAAATAATCATTATCTTCCCATGATTTCTTTTCCTCAGCCTGGATCTTTTCAGGCAGGCTTTCAGAACAAAAGTTCTTTACTTAAAAACCCCCATGTCATTCAGTGTATCTGCATATGTGTAGCTCACAGCACTGGTGTGAAAAGCACTGAATGCATCAGCAGATCTTTTTCATCTTGCTGTTGCAAAGGTCCTGCTTTGCTGCTCTCCGAAAGGTGTCAAAAGAACATCATACCGTAAATGTTGGAAATTATGAGGTTATGTGCATATGAGAGAGTGGAATTCTTTTCACCTTCCACACAGGAGCTACCATTAGCATGCGGGGTGCTTTCAGAAACTCAGTTCTTCCAATTGTGCCCAAGTGGGAAGGAAACACTCTGAATATCCAGCCCTTTGTTTAGCTGATTTCAGTGGCCGGAAGATTAAAAAGTTGAAAAAAATAGGGGGAGGGGGAAGCCTAGTAGACTAAAAAAGCATTTTTTGATTTGTTTCCTAGGACACAGTGCATCCTACTTCCCCAAAAGAGGTAGATACAGCTACAAGTATTCAGCCATCACCAACACATTCCTGCAGGGAAGTAGTTACAAAAGCAGTGGCATCTCTCTGGAGAGCACAGTGATGATTGAGGTACTGGGGAATTGCCAGATGGTTTTGAAAGTAAGTATTGTCATAATCGTCTGAGTGATAGGGATGAGCTGACGTGGAACTCTGTCTTTCTTTGGGATTACTGCTACATTCAAAACATTGCTTTTTCTTGGAATTAAAAGCTAGTTAAATTCTGGATCTCATAATTGGAGTTGCAGAAATGCTTTGATGTGACATGGCTCCAAATTAAGTATTTGCCAGTTTTAAAGGGCAGATTAAACAAATCATTGTTTTCTGTCCTAAGTGGCATGACGGTTTCACTGTTTTGTTACACGAAGTGTGGAACTGGAGATGGAGCTAGTCCCTTTGAAAGGAACATGGTTTATTTTTAAGCACTTTCCTATCTGTAGCAGTAATTTAAAAATGGCAAGCATTTTAGAGAAAACTTGAGAAACTTGTATGACATGCTGTATTGGTGCCATTCCTAGCCCAGTGTAAAATTCAGTCTTATAACACTCCCTTGATCTCAGCGGGAGATCTCTCTCTCAGTGACAAGAGCAACAAGCCAGTTTCAAATTGCAGACCTTTTCCTGGGGCGAGCCCTGCGGTGGGCCGGTTTGAGAACTACGGTGCTTTAGCAGGGGGAGCACGAAAAATAAACTTCTCTCATCTGCCTTGGTTTGCCTTCAGGTTAACAGAGGGGATAATTCATGGGTTCTGCAGGGGGTTGACACGTGCACTATATACGCATATACATGAGGCCAACGAAGAATAGGATAGTTATCCCTGTCTAACATGGCCATATGGATAAAATTAACTGGTCAGTGGTCCCGTGATTTTACAAGAAAAATGAGAATTTGGGTACTGTCTTCAGATTGAATCACCTTCTTGCCTTGTAGTGTTAGTGGCTGGATTCCCCCACTTCTAGCTCTTTATCTTAATTTGAGGCCTTCTAAGATGTGTGAAACAATATGTAGTTGAAAAAAAAGTAGAAGATATTAAGAAAAAAATTGTGGTCTATGCTGTACTTAAAAGGGAGCCACCGTTTTTGATCTACTATTTGAGAACAGTTCTTCCTTACTGCAATCGGACAAATTGCATGTACTTGAGGAGATTCCATAGTGAACTTAAGTATGCATTTTCTCCTCTGAATTCAGTAAAAGCAAGCTATGAAATGACTACTGAATACTGAGTACTTTACCAGGTGTAGCCTTAATAGTCAACTGAGATGGGTAATCATTTTGCTTCTCAACTGGAATAGAAAGGACTAATGATTATCCAGGCTCCTGCTTTACCCCAGAGTAGATGATTGCTTCTGGCTTGAAAATGAAACAGATATAATAGTGCTGTATAAATTGTATTTAATAGTGAGTGAAACATCTTTGTAGAAGAAATTTCTGGAAGCCATCTCCGATATGTAACCTGAAGATGCGGCTATTGCAGTTGTGTTGCTTGCAACACTGAGCCTTAGTCTATGACGTTCTGTGTAGATATCCCTATGTGACAAAGTCCGCAGGTTCCTGTTGACAGTGATATTTGTTGCTCTATAATCGTTCCTCCTAGGTGCAAGATGTACAGATTAAGAAAATTCTTGCATCCAGAGAGGAGCCTCTGAAGGAAGTGGACAGTCTAAGGTAGAAGAACTTCTAATCTGGTCTAGTTCTTGGTTTTTTGAAGCTGTATGGCTTAAAAGCAGGTTGTCTGGACATCGTTCACTCTGTGTCATACTCTGTTTAGTTTTAGTTGTTTTTTTGCCTTTTTGTTTGGTTGGTTTTTTAAAAAGCAAGGCTAAAGATATGAGCACTATCAGCAAAATGAGAGACATTTGGTCCAAAAAGGTTTTTTTGAACCTAATTTTCATCCTTTTGTATGTAAAAATATTTGGAGAGTAGACAAATTATTCTGGGTACAAATTATCAGGCCTCTAGCTGTCTAGCAGCATGTGTGGATTGCTCACTAGTTCTCGAAGTTGCAGTTGTTACTTGTACAGACTCTTGAGTTTTGAAGTACATTTCAGAAGTTCTTGGTTAGGAGGATTCTCACGGTGCAAAACATTATTTTTTTTCTTCCAGGATGTTTAAACTGCATTCACTAGTTTAATGTAATTTTCTTCCTTTTATGTTTTTGTTTTTAGTAGCTTATTCATAACATATGGCAGTGTGTTTCCCTCTGTCTTGCAAAGGTATAGTCTCTAGGGAAGGTGCCTACACAAAAAAGGTATCTTCAAACTGTGGAGGTCTGGTATTTTCCCAGGGAGCTGATGCTTCTTCTGTAGTCAAAAAATGCCAGTTCTCTTGTCTGATTAAGCTCAGCCTTGTAATCTTCCTCTTTGTCCTGCCACTTGGATTCTTAGCCATTAAAGGATGCTGAGAACTGAGGTAATTCACTCAATTCAGAGGGTCAAAAAGAGCAAGTTTGGAGTAAATGCATTGCTTTTTATATTCATCTGGCAGAGCTTTGTGTTCCACAGTACGGAATGTGGTCTCAGAGTTCAGATCAGAGTACAGGCACATCTTCTGTGAAGTTATCTGTAGGATTTTCATAGAGGTAAGAGCAGTTGTGTCTTGGTCTATGCTGGGAAGCCAAAAAACAGAAAGCAAAGAAAGCATTCAGTGAAGCTTGGCTATTGAAAATAATGACTCAGACGAGTGAACCTTATTAGCATTTGCCTCAGCCTATTGTGAGTATACAGTGGTCTAGCTTGTCCTCTGAACATGCATGAAATTTCCACAGATAGTAGCAAAAGCAACCACAGTTGCCTAGGAGTTCAGAAACCCTTATCTCCTGTGCACAGTCTCTTCTCCTGGAAAGACTTTATCCAGGTGTCGATGCATTAAAAGTTTTTCTCTTACATTGTGACCCAGTTGAGTAGATAAACAGTTAGTTCCACAGTTAATATGCAGATGAACTTTTTATCTTCCTCGTGGGAGCTGACCATTTGGCTACTGTAGAACTCTTCCTTTGGATGGCTTATTTTTCCCTATTTAGAGGAGAAATGTATGATTGAAGTGCATTATATTAGGAGTGAAAAATCAATGTTAAAAAGTGATCTCTTGCAGAACTATAAAGCACAGTACTCTCAATGTGGGATAGCGAAAGAAATCAGGGAATGGACTGACGATGCAGACTGGGGGATAACTTAGGGATAGAGCCCAAGAATATAAACCTATCAGAGCAGGAAGATATGGGTTGATTGGAAAGTAGTTGTTCTTGTATATATCACAGTTGAAGATGAATAATAAAGAGTATGTGCAGTTACTTTGCAATTCAGACATGGTTACCAATGCTAAAGGCACACCCTGAATCATAAAATGGAGTTTCTCTTATACATTAAACAAGAATCGTTGCCATTAAGCATAATTACTTGTAAAGAAATTACCAGGAGTTGGCTTTATTAAGCTTTACAGTTATGTTGAAGATGCTGTGATTATCTTCGTAGGTATTTTTTGTTTGTTTGTTTGTTCGTTGTTTGTTTTAAAGTGCTCTTAGGGTCAGGGTGAATTCATGAAGAATAGAGGCTTGCTATAAAGAATGGAGATACAGAACAAGACAGATCCATTGTGAAGGAACAGCTCTGTTCAGGAAGTCTGAGTCTAATGTCATAAACTGTCTTGCCGCCACTGTTTGAAGCAAGGAACTATAAACTATTTTATTGCAGGGAAATACTAGAACAGCATCCTCTTCAATTTTCTTTCCATGATGGGAAAGTTCTGAAGCTCTGTCCTGTGAGGAGTGAACAGACCTGGGCACTGAACATAAAGCGAGGCATTCTCAGTGTCCTGCAGACGTCAGAAGCATCCGCTGCTAGTGCAGTCGTCCAAGAGGTGAGACCACTGGTAGAATAATGCTCTAGGGTGGCTCTCAGCCCTTGTACGTGTTATGTCTGACCCCTTTGTGAATAACTACAGGCTTTTGCCACTTGGTGACTGGTCAGCAGCCAGTGGTGGTCATCTGATTGCTTTTTGTAGTGAATGTTATGAAATGATCTGTAATTTACATTCTTGTTGAGGGTTGGAATCCTCTACTTGGTTACGTGAGGGAAAGCTGTGTCTTGCAGAGTTCTCTGAGGAGTTGTAACACCAGGGCTTGTGCTTTACCTCTTCTCTGGGGAAAATACAGTATTCATGACTATTCATCATGAGTTTTTTCATTAATTTCAGGAGGTTTTAAGGTCAGAATTTTCAGAGCTCTTTGTTGGGTTTTTTTTACTACTTAAACTGAAGTTGCTGTGTTACACTGAAGTAATAGCCCAGAGTGCCCCGCTGTCGCCCGCGTGTTCGCATGAGTGCAGCTGAGATACGCCAATCATAGAATCATAGAATCATAGAATGGTTAGAGTTGGAAGGGATCCTAAAGATCATCAAGTTCCAACCCCGCTGCCATGGGCAGGGACACTTCTGACTACAGCAGGTTGCTCAAAGCCCCATCCAGCCTGGCCTTGAACAGCTCCAGGGATGGGGCCTCCACAGCTTCCCTGGGTAACCTGTTCCAGTGCCTCAGCACCCTCACAGTAAAGAACTTCTTCCTAATATCTAATCTAAATCTCCCCTCTTCCAATTTAAAACCACTACCCCTTGTCCTATCACTAGACTTCCTGACAAAGCCATGGCTGCACTTGTGTTGTGAAGAGCAGTCTCTAGATCGACCTTCAGCGTCACGCGCACTACCTCATTCTCATGCTATTGCTACCTATCAGCGCTTAAATAGATGTTCTGCAATAAGGCTTGGGGCACCCATATGTAATTACATTTCTGCTGAGTATAAATAGTCTTCTGAGTTAATGCTTTCCTGCAAACCCCCCAAATCTTAAATGAAAAAGCATACAACTGTAAATTACTTGATTCAGAATAACATAGTGAAGTTAAAACAAATCAACAGACCCTGGCTATTATAAAATTTGACCAAGGTCTTTAAAATGATTTGCCTTTTTGTGGCTTTTGTAGTGAAGCCAGTGTCCTGCAAGGGAGAATTTAGGTCTCTGTTGCATTGTTATTACAAGAAACCAATTATTAAAATTAATTATAATAGCCCATAATACCTGCTTATGTTGTGTTACTAGGTGGATGTTCTGGGGATATGCCCAACCAGATACCAACAAAAAGGGCCTGTTCGTATCAAGACAAGGGACTTAAACCTCTGCTCTCATCGGTATTCTGGTTTTACTTCTGTGCAGTCTGTTGTTCTTCCTCACGTGTCGGTAAGTGTTGGGCAATGACACTGATTCTTCCACAGGGCCTTTAAAGTTCTATGAAGAAGCAAAATGTAAACATTTTTGAACAGTCATTTATGCTCAGTTATATTTGTGTCTGCTCAGACTTGGATCCTGAGCAGAGAAATGACAAATATTGTTGTCCCTGTAATGCTTGTTATTGTAATTTGGTTTTAATGCAAATTTGAATAGTAGTTGATGAACATTGGATAAATGCAAGAGGCTGTTAGGTGCGTGGATGAAACTCTGTCATTAAAGTATGCTACATTGGTAAACTGAAACTAGGGCATGAGAGAGATGTGGGAAAGAAAAATACATTATGCAAAGGAAGTTGTTATTTGCAGAAAACTTTGGAAAGATGGAAGCTTTTCTAAAAGCCAGACTTATGGCTTTCTACTGTTCATGACAAATACAATCAATGTTTGTATTTTGTGCCATTTTTATTAGGTGAATGTTACTTGTTTCTTGTCTTGTACTAACTAGTCGTAATTTACCAACCGTTTGCTTTTCTCAACTCTGCTGAACAAAAAGATCTGCTTAACACCGATGCTTTGTGAACTGAACTGAATGGAGACCATTTGGCACTGAAAGTTACTAGCAGTTGCATTTCTTGATGGAAAATTAGACTGAAAATAAAGTGTATTAACCTCCACAGGGTGTGTGCTGTCAAAGGTCTAGACAACAGACTTCACGCTGTATCACAGAACTGGAATCCTCTGTGGAGTTGTGAGAAAAAAGGATTGGGCAGGCTGATGTGGGTCATCAAGACTTTACCTGAAGTGTCTGTTGTTCTCAGTCTGAGCAGCAGATCCTGTGCTCCAAACTGGAATGTGTTCAGAGCGTTAAGGATGGAGTCCTGGGGGAGGCAGAATGTACTGAGTCCAGCCGTGTTACACTGTTCTCTCAGAAGGGCAGCGGGGCAAAGACGCAGACGCAATCTTCGCTGAAACTCTTTCGGGTGGAAACAGAGCCACTGTACAAAAAAGGTAACGTGGATGTTTCTGCTAAAATAAATTTATTTTCTAGAAAAATCTTAGGACTGTGTCTTGCTTGTGAGAGCTCTTTGCACCTGATATTTCCTTTAATACATTAAACTATGTGAAAGTGGATTTTTTTACAGCCTGGGCTACTGAGAGCTGTCCCTTCTTTGGGAGTTGGGACCTGCTATAATGAAGCTGGGTGTATCTCCAGAAGTGATACGTTTCCATAATGACCAAATCCTTCTTACTGACTGTATGTACCTAGCCCCCTTGTACACACAGCAACAGCCTTCCTGTGTCTGTGTACTTTGTGTACAAATGGAGCCTAAATAATTAGAAGTTGTAATGGAATTAAGGACATGCCATGTCTGAGAACTGTTTCAATTTTTGCTCCTTCTTTGCTCTGTGTGCTTCTCCTTAGGAGAATGTCTTTATTGAAGTCAATGGGAGGCTTGCCTGAGGAAAGATTTTAAAGTTGAGCTCTAAATGTTGAGAAACATTTTGGTTTTGTTGTTAGGGTTGTTTTTTTTTTTTTGTCTGCTTCTAAATAGTGTTGTTTTTTTAAAGGAAAATCTGAATTTCCAGGACACTTTTTGTTTATAGTTTTGCTGACAGAAGGTGACAAGATTCTTCCTCAGGAAGAGGTTAAGAGCCAAGCCATTTATTTTTCTTGGCACTTAGATCTCCTGTTGAGTTTTTGGGAGGTTGAAGTGTGGGACTGAGCCAATGATTAGATAAAATTGGAAAGGGCAATGAATGTAATCTAGCAGGGCCATTGTAAGAGACATATTGAGGGAAAGTGGGACATTTTTCATGTGTATCTGTTTTGTTTCTCTGACTTTCTTTCAGGTCACACTTTTGTCTTTAGTTGTGTTCTTAAATTCAACCTGACTGCAGGCGTTTGTATTCATCCCTGGGTTTTACTGAGACTAGGGAGATTGTTACCTCTCCCTATGTATAAATACAGTAAATACAGTTATATGTATAAATAAAGACTCGGAGACTTTCCCCTCACATTTAGGGTTAACCAGAGCAAATGGCCAGCAACCACCAGTTACCTAATTTTTCCTTATGTCTTTCCAGTGGACTCTGAGGATCTTTATGTGACCGGCATGCTCTATGAAAGGGAAGAAAGTGAGAAGGAAGTCACTGGAGGGGAAGTGACTGAACTAGTGTGGAAGCTTTGCTTAGCACATAGTGCGAGTTTTGAGGTAAGCTTTAACACATAAGCTCCGTTTCCTTGTAAGGCCCTTTGTGGTCTGAGAGTTCTTCTACACAGATGAACTGACTAGAAGAACAGCAGTTTTGAAATTCTGAAGCCTTCCGTTATTTTGGGAATTTTTTAATGTGGAATTACAGCAAGGTAAAATGCTTTGAAGTATAATTTTCTTATATGAACAATAAATCAAACTGAAGAGTCAAAACATCATATGCCCCCTGAATATTGAGCAAAAGCAATTTTGAATTGTATTCTAAAGAACACGAGCTGAATTTTTGTTTTGCTGTGGAAAAACAAAAAGTGTCTGGTTTGGGTTTTCACTGGTGGTTTTGATGCCTAATTCTAAAAGCCTTTTCCACAGCTTTAGTGTGGGATACTACCCCTGGTAGTGCTGTTGTTTCCATGCTTACTGGAATTTTGCAGTCCTCCTCCTGTTGCCTCATCCCCTCAAAACAGTTTGCACATGAAACCCTTGCCTCTGCGTCTTGGCTAGTTGGTTCGTGTACTTCTGATGAATTCTAATAATAACCGTCATGTTTTCTGCGGATGACGCTTGGGTCAAGAGGAAGTCTGTTCTCACCTAAATAATTTTTATTGGTGAACGCTGCTAAGACAGGGTGGAATATTCATGTGGAATGTGCAGCAGCTTAATTTTTTTCTATGATGGACCATCATTCTCGATGGAGGTCTGCCTGCCTCCGTAGCTCGCTCAAGGCTTGTAATTTTTGTTCATACTGGCAGCAGCTGGATCAGTTAGTATTTGTCACTGTCTTTGAAATGAAGATCCCTGTTTTCTGTGAAATTTGGAGATTATCGAGAACACCTGTTATATACAATTCAGAAGGATCGACAGATGATGGTGCTTAATCGTTGCTGACCTGAGATGAACCGAGGACAATGCCCCAAAAGAGAGGGCACTTCATGTCCCATTATCCTACAGATGTAGTGGTTCTTGCTAGTAATGAAGTTCCTATATAGAACAATGTGGAAAAAAAAGTAAATTTGAAAAAAGAAGAATACACTTCTTGTTTTAAGACATTCATGGTCAGGATAGTACTAGGAAACAAGTATGGGCTAATGGGGAAAGCACTGAACTGGCCCTGGGTGTCTCTTGTGAATTTGCCACTGATGAGTTTAGTCAGCCAATTCCTGATAGACTGTTAGATTGCTTGTAATTTGGAGCAAGGTTATTTCTTGTGCAGTGGGGCTGTGATCTCTCCTGTAAATGCAGGTAGGTGCAAGCGATGTTAATAAAAAGCTTCAGACCTAGCCTAAATGAAGGCACCTCACCTTCCTTTGTCTGGGTTAAGTCCCACATCCAAGAACAAGAGCTCTGCCTGTGTTTTCCATGGGGGGGGGAAACAGATACTGGGAGACGGAGCACAGGCTTTATGGGGACTGGAGAAGAGTGCGCTGTTGGATTACAACTCCGCAGGTCAGAGGTGCCTGTTTAGAAATCGATATACTATGTATATTCACGTTTCTCTTGGCTTCGGCTGTCATTAACGAGCACAAGTAGGTGTTTGTGTAATGTGGGGCGAGACTTAAGGCAAAGGCACAGAATGGAGAAGTGTCACAGTCACAACAACTGAAGTGGGCACCTTCAGTCGGCAAATATAAATCACAACCCTGGCAGTTACTCCTGACCTATTAAATGGTGATCGTAGGCTGAACTGGTATTACCGCCTGACAAAGGGCTCAGCGCAGGACTGATGAGAAAGCAGCAGGTGGCCTTTCTGAGTCGTGGTATGTGGGATCGGTGTCTCTGAGTTGTAAGCAAGCCTGCCGTCCTTTCTAGCTGCACACTAGGGAGATCGGGGTTATAGAGAGCTGGCACAGCCATAAACATAATGGGTCTTGCTAATGTAGAATAAAAGCAGCCTCTTTGAGTACAATAATGCTTAATTCTATATGGCTGTCATTGTAACAGTAGTATGTAATAGCATTTAGGAACAGTCTATAGGGCTACTCCATACTGCTTGGAAAATGTTGAGAAAAGAAATTGCTGCAGTGGACCTGAGAAACTTTCTCTAAATCCTGCCTTCCTTTGAACACCCGGAATTCAGTCTCTTTGAAAGAATAGTAGACATTTTTTCCCAGTGGGAAAAAACAGTGGGATGTCACTTCTGTCTCCAAAGAGGCCCACTGGCTTCATGTGTGGGAAATTTGTTTTGTAAATTACTAAGATTAGCACAAGTGGCTGCTGTCTGTGCCACTGCCTAAAAAAGAGGTGAATTATTCATCATATGCCTGTCTCAGCACAGGGTTCCATTGGTTGTCAGCCATTTGCACTGTTTCAGGGTGTTCCTTCTGTGTGACAAGACATTTCAAAGGGGATCTTTATTATCCCTCATTCCAACTGATAAAACGTCCTTTGGGCCAGGAAAGAAGTTATGGGAATACCCACAGGGTTGCTTGGGAGACAGCACTGCCGTTATGCATGTACAGCTTGTTTGTCCCCTTATTGTTTGACTCTGAATGAGGCAAGATTATGCATTTCTTTCAGGACAAAAAACCAAGAATAAATGGAAGGGAAAATCCCCAACTCCAGGGAAAACAGTGAAGGGATGAGAAAATGGGGGTGGAGACTGTGTCATTTCCAAGGAAGCAAAGTTGTTGTTTAGTTTTTTAATGCTATTATGAGACAAGATTGAATTTCAATGTGGATGTAGATTAACTAATGGACCATTAAGTGAACAAGCTGCATACTGACAAAGAGCGGCCAAAGGGATGGGGAGAAGGGGGACCCTCACTAGAGAGAGGCTTGAAGGGAGCCTGTCAGACTGCTTCTGCTGGGGCTGCATTTACACTGGGCCATCTGGGTTTTCATGCTGGATTGGTAGCTCTGGTGAATGGCTCTGTATGCATTCAGTAGTGTGGACAAGAGTACGTCAGATTCACTCTGCCTAACTCCTGTACCCCAGTCTGACCAAAGAGTTTACCTTTAGGGCATGATCTCACGATTTATTTTTTTTTTCTCATAAGGCATTTTAATTGCTGGTTACTACCGAGCTGGGTGTTAGGGTTTGCATGTTTCGAACTTGTGGATGTAGGGAATGTAACACACTATTGCCCAGGTAAGGGAGACGTTCTGATTATGACGATGAGCTAATATACTGTAGTTGTAGGGATGATTTTGGTTTTTTGAAATTCAACTCTTCTTTTTCTGTATGTCTATGATAATAACTTTGACCAGGAACAGAAGTCTTTGTCTGCTTTGAATTGGAAGGCGTTAGAAGATACTATTAGGAATGGCCTGTCAGATCACTTAAACCTGGTCCATGACCAGGCACAATTACATCCTTCCTGAAATAAGATTCACTGGCAAGGTAAAAAACTAAGTAAGAAAGAACTGATGAGGATCAGAAGGAAGGGAAATCATGCCATTGCAGGGAGAGAATAACCATAGCTGTTCAACCAGTAGACTTTGGGGAGAAGCACGTGTCACCTCCATCTGATTTCACGCTTTGCCTTCAATTCAAGGAAATCACTTGTTCTTTAACATATGTATAGTTGAAAAAAGAAATCAGACACCTGAAAACCAGAAGTTCCATACAGAAGAGACAGCTACGTAATTGCAGAGAGATAGAGTAAATTTACTGGAGAGAAGGCCTCATACTTGCATTGAGAACTTAAATTAGTAGGCAAAACCAAAAATGCTCATTGAACACATTTTCAAGGCAACCTCCCATGTGATTACGTGGGCTTATACTTGGCAGCAAATAAGGTGTCAAGGTTTCAAAAGGTAAGTATTTGTATGTATCAGAAATAGAAATATTTTTATTGGGAAACATTTTACTACATTCTGTTCCAGTCTTAACTACACCATGTTTATGCTTTTGAGAGGATTTTTTTTCTTTTTAAATAGAGCTACAGTAAGTCTGCAGTTAGAAGGAAAAGCAAGCTTCTATGTAGATTAAGAGCGAGGCTTCCATATGTTTCATTTAGTAGTGGGAATGGGAGCCAAATTTGCATGTAGTTTGTTATTATGATACTACAAATGGAGGAATTAAGTTATTGTTTATCTGACATCTCAATTTCAATGCAACCTACTTCAGAAAACAAAAACAGCCCACCAGACCAGACAGTTCATTCTAAACCTTTACTATTAGGAAGTAAAAATAGCTGTTTCTCTGCGAAATTTTGCACTGAGTTATTAGATGGGAGCTTGTGTAGTCAGCAGGTGTGAAGCAGAATGAAGTCAGTCTACAGTCTAAAATTATATCACCTAGAAATATATCAGTTTGGAAATTCTATCTTGCACTGTGCTGTGGCCTCCAGCTGATGAACCACCTGAGCTCAGCAGCAGCCGCACGCACAGCTCCTTGTGGTGCTACCTGTGAGGCTCCCCAGCTCCTCTAATCATGCTGCCCACAGTGTAGCTGCATGTATAAAAATGAACATGAGGGCCTGTGTTTTACAAATGCTTTTGAAGAACTTAACTAAATACAGTTCTGAATAATTTATAGTCCATGAAATGTAGTCTGTTTCACTAGCTCCGTAGTCTTCAGGGTTTGGTAATTTCTTTTTAAAATAGACCTTAACGGTAATGGTGGGACGGTATGGGGTGGAATGGAATACATGTCGATCTAACTGAATTATAAATGTTATTGGAATTAATACCTAAGTAGGGCTTCATGTATGAGAATAAATTTCAATTTGATGAAATTAATATATTATTGCTGAAAAGAAAAGAAGTCTCAAAAGAACAAAAACATAAACAATGTATTGGATCTGACAAATTATTCCCTCAGCCTATGTTTGTATTGGATCTGACAAATGATTCCTTCAGCGTATCAAACAACACGGTAAGAAATTACTCCGTCTTCTTACTGAAAGACAGCTTCTTTTACTGAAAATGTCTTGGCAGTCTTAAATGAAAACCAAATGCTGGCACTGGGTTGTTGCAATTTTTCGCTGCTTTTGGAAGCAGCTCCTGGAAGGAAGGTCAGGAAGTCAAAACAGGTCTCTCCCCAGACCTTTGGAAATATTGCTTAGTGGAATTAGACTTTTGTTTTTATGATCTTTACACGAAGAAAAATGTTTTCTTTGGAACCAGAGCAGTAGTTCAGTGTCTAAGCCTTTCACATCTGAAGTGAATAAAGAACTGAGGTGAATCTGTATGACATGGATCACGATTAAAACTTGTACATTATAAAGTCAGGTTAAAATGAACATACAAGCCACAGTATTTAATGTTCTGCTGATTTTTCAAGTAATGAAACCGATCTCCCTTTTTGAACTTTGGATCAGGTCTCAGAGGAACAAATCTACATGCTGTTTAGCCTTTAAAATAACGTTTTCCAAAATGCTTGTACTCAGGCCAAAATAACAATGTGATGAATAGTGTACGTGCAAATGAAAATGATGAAAAAAGGAGAAAAGATCCTCCTCTCTCAGCAGAGGCTAGGCTGGGTAGGTAATACAGAGCCCGGTTGAGTCAGGATGACACGGAAAGGTTTGTACTCCAGAAAAATAAAAAGGCTTCTGCCGTCATGATAAAGTGTTTGGCTTAATTAAATACTTGATTCATTTCATTTCCAGCATCACTTTTTAGAAAATAAAGATTATTGCTGCTAATATAGTACACATCCAAAAGTAGCTTGAGACAGTAGTTTCTGAAAAATCCTTGTTTCAGCTGATAGGAAACTGATACTACCATGTAAGTTAAGTCGGGGGTGGGAGTGGTGGTTTATGTTAATGTGAAGTCTAGTATGGGTAGCTACTTCATTTAACAGAAAAGTGTGGGTCAGCTCTGAATTGCTCTTAATTTCTTTTAGCCATGCATATGCAAATAAATTATTAAACAGGACTATTCCGCCTCAACTGTACAGCTAGGCTGAAATCCTTAGGTTTTTTTAAGAAGTAACCCTAAAGCAGGTTTTCCAGTTTTGCCCACAAGAGCAAGGGGCAGCTTGTGAATGAAGGGCTAGAATTTATTTACACTGAAAAGTGTGTGTGATAATGTACTGCAGGTAAAATAGCTGCTGTATGTTGAAGCAATTCAGCTTAGCCAGGGAGAAGAGCTCTTCTGCTACTACACTTTTAACTAATCTCATGCTTCCTGCAGGTGTGATAGCAGTTATGCTGGGGCTTTTCCACGGTAAGATGGAATATTTTCACACAGCACCAGAGACAGTCAAGCAAAACTTTTATGCCTTGTCCAAACCTCAGTTAAACGGTCTTTCTCATAAACTTAAGACAAGTACAAAGTTAGCTTGACTATTGTTTCATTTTGTGTTAAGGCTATGTCAGCAGTTCTGGTCATAAATCAGGATCTTGCTGTTCGAACTCAGAGAAGATTATGGCCTTCACTTCTGGATTGTAACCACAGAGCTGCATTTTGGTTTATGGCTCGTACGTATGCTAGTGCTGTGCTTAGTGGTCAGTGGGCACTGTTGCTCGAGGGACTGACTGACTGACTTGACTGACTGACTGACTGACATCCTAAGTGAAAGCCCTCCTTACGTGTTTGCAGCTTCAAGAGAAAAGCAAGGGAGGGAAGGAAGAGGAGCACGGGGCAGAGGGGAGGTTTTACTCTCAGGTTATGTTGTAAATCAATGGCAATGCTGGTATAAACCAAAGTCTCGTGCTGTGTTCTCTAAAGCTGTTTTTTGCACAGCTGTAATATTACATTTGTTGTGCTCTCTTACAGACTGCAGACCTTTTCATGAGTCTTGTGTTTGAGCTTCGACATCTTTCACTTGAGGCCTTAAAAGCAGTATGGCAAAGATCTTCCTTTAAGTGCAGAGACAACTGGTAAGGCCCCTTTAGTAATTGCATTTTAAAAAATATACATACGAAAGAAATGTTTTATAAATATTTAAAATAGATTAATGTTTTAAATCCAGGCCTAAATGTTGGATTTAAATTTGGAGCACTTTAAAAGAAGAATGTGTGTTACAGATCTTATTTATGTGACAGAAGGATGATACTCTCTTCTTACTGAATGAACGTTGTATACAAAAGACTTTCCTGTCCCATGCCTATCCCACAGACAGACTTCCTGTTTCCGGAACAATATGAACAGGAAACTTGAGTTACGGCTTAGGTGGAAATCAGTGCTGCTGGCTTAAGCTGCCATTTGTTATGAAAAAGCTTAGCTGGATCCATATCTTCAGTGCCCTTAGTATTCTTGGGGGAGAGGACACATATGTTAGGCTGGGAGTATGGACATGTGGAGCCACATCTTTCAGCATAAGCCTGATCTCAGGGTGGTTTATACTGATTGTGGAACTGCAGCTTTAAAGATCGAGGCCGCCAGTCCTCTGCAGTCAAGAATAGTTCTGATACAATGGTTTGAGACTTTGAGAAATACTAATCCAGTATTATTAAAATCAGTACAACTTTTTTCTCCTTTTGAAATCAATATTCTGAAAAATGTAAAAAAAGAAACAATTTTTTACTTGGTTTCAAGAAAAAATATCATCAGCCTGTTTGAGATTAATCTAATGCCGGGTTTTGTGTTGGTAACAGTATCTTAAACTTTACGTAGTGCAAAAGGGGCAAATTTTGTTTTGGCTTAGATTTATTCACACCTTTTGACAAATAGTCACGCTAATAATATTCTTAAATATTAGGAAGCAATCTAAGCTACTCTGCCTCTTTCTATATTAAGTTTAGACTAATTTTACTCAGGACAAGGTTATTAACTTTAGCAGCTAAGAAGAATTCCAGGCAGATTACTCTCATGCTCTGATGTAAGTGCTTTTACCTGCTTGTTTTAACTGCTTCCTAGTTAACGCAAAAGTGTCCCTCCACCAGTATAGGAGGTAGGTACAGAATATTTACAGAGGGACTCTTAAGCGCTGAAATGTGTATTGTCTGTCATGCTGGTGTAACCTTCCCACTTAGGTAAGGTCTAAAGAAGCACAGGAAGTAAAAGCTAGTCAATTCAGTTTTAATAATTTAATTTGTTGGTGGTGAAATGAAAGAAAAAAACCACCTTAATAAAAAATCCGTACTTTAAGGTACCTCAGTCTTTAGAAATCAAACTTGGGCTATGTTTTTCAGAGAAAGCTACTGAATATTTTCTTAAAAGCCTGGTTACATACAGTTCTTGAAACACCAGTACACTTTATCACATCTTGGCTGAGGTATGTTTCTCTAAGGTCACTAAACCAAAGCATAATATTGATTTCTATGGCATCTGGCATTTGCTAAGCCAGTGGACTTTTATTTACTTTGAAAGAAGCCCAACCTCACTCTATGTGTTATTTGATTCTTGAGTATTCTGGTCATTTTAGATTTACTGTAATTTTTTTCTTCTGTTGCAGGCAGCCGCTAATAGATGCTCTCCCATCTTGTGCTACAGAAGCGTGTGTTGTCCTAATGAAAGAAATTATAGCTTCTGGAGAAGTCGAGGAAGACAAAGTGGAATATTTCTTCTGGTCGTTTTCATTCATTCCTAAACCCACCTCAGGCATGATCGAATCTCTTGCTGTGAGTGGGTGTTTTTTCTTTTTTAGTTTATCATCAATCTAGCTGGCTCATAATTTTTGTATTTTACAGTAATAGTCTTTTTAATAGTCTATTTCATAGATTTATACAAAGCTCCACTCCTTTCTCAGCATGCAGGGCAAGATTTCTTGTGAAGAGAACTGAGATCTATATCATGTTAACAGTCATTTAGTTTGCATACGAAGGTGGAAGAGTTTTTCATTGTATCTGCAGGGCTGTCCTTGTTTGTTTGTTTAAATCCTTTAAGGGCTGTTTCAAAATATGCATTGTTGAGACTGAGTTCTAGTATGTACCTTTGTTTTTTGTGGTGTGTTGCAGTAATCACAAGAATGACTTTTATGAAACACCCTGTTCTTTTTGCGCTTGTTTACAGACTTTGCTGAAGTCACCGGGAGCAAGCCAGAGCTGCTTCCTAGGAGTAACTGCCCTCTTACATAGGTTTTGTTCAGCTTACAACCCCTGTGACGGTGTACCTGCTGTGCAGAGTGTGGTGAGGACTCTTGGGAAATTTCTGGGAGGAAACTGTGCTGTAGAAGATTCAGAGCAACTCAGTGAGGTACAGAAGCATATCATATAATGCATTGCTTTTCTGTTCCCTTTATGATCTAGAACTTGTTTGATTAAAATGGCATTTAGTGGATTTCCAGAAAGCCATGAATACAAGCTTTGTAAATTAATGTTCTTTGGTAGGATGGGCAGATAAGATTTTGTAATCCAGCAAATACAACCTATCAGCATAGGTGTTCTTGAGTATTTAAATAAGGAAAAGTTGTGTCTTCCGATGAAGCGAACTTCACACTGTTTATCAGTACGAAAAACACCCATCACTTCCCTGTAAAATGGCATCTTGATGAAAGTTTCCTATTTTTTTGTTGACTCAAATTAATGTACAGTTAGTGTTCGCTGTGTTATTGCTGGATAATAAGTTCTGCTGAGTCACAGTTTTACTGGCTCCAAGTCAGTCATGATTTTGGGAGACTAACAGGAGGGGAAAATCATTCTTAGTTTCTGTGTGTGATCTTGAGTTAGGAATAATTCTGTCACAGTTTTGGGGCTTTTTATCTTTAATTGACATTTGCTGTTGAAGAAATACCTTTAAATCTTCTGCTGATGATCTACTTAAACAATCCATTCTTCCTTATCATGCTTAGAAAATAGAGATACTGGTGAATGTGTATCAGATAGCAGTAAGAGCCCAAGAGCTAAGTTTATCTCATGTATTTGTGTCTGTTTCATTTTCCAGTCTTCAAGATAAACACATGGGATTTGTATTTTCTTCATACAGTGTTAGCGGTCCATTCACTTTTATTTATTACCTCATTTATTGAAGGAATAACTTAAATCTTCCAGATTTTATGTATTGGGAACCTTGAACAAAATTTGGATTTTATAAAAAACAAAAGAGACGGCATTGCTGAACTACTTTGTCTTCCTGTTAGCCGTAGTACTGTAGTTTCTGTGTTTGCTTTCAGTTTCTTACTATGTGCTGTATGAAATTACCTCGTTCAGTTTGGTAGAATTGGGATTTTACATGGTTTGGGGATACATTCCTCTCATTAGAAAAAATTGGAACACGTGATGTGTCTTTTAAAGTCTGTGCTCTCCATCGGAAAGAGGTGACACTGCACTGGTGAGCGGTCTCACGTCTCTCAGAGGTGCCTCACTGGTCTCTACTGAGCTCTTAGAAAGTTTTTCAAAAAATGAAAACAAGCATTTTAAGTTGCCAAAGATGGATGGGGAGTGGGGTTTTTAAGAGAAGCTTTGATGTCAATGTTGATGACTAATGTATGGTCACCTGAGCATCTGCTCTCTCCCTGCTTCCTCTTGCACCCCTTGCAGCCAGCTGGGCCAGGACCGTGCCACATGGGTAGTTCCACGCTCGGATTGTGCTGCTGCACTGGATGCCTGTACAGGACGGTTCGCCAGCAGTTGACTTAATGAAGCGACTGTCGATTCAGTTTGATTTGCAGTCTTTCCCTGGGGGAATGGCACTCATTTCTGGGCTCTGCTGTGGTGGGTTAACCCTGGTAGGCAGCTGAGCACCACACAGCCGCTCACTTACTCCCCCTGCTGGGACGGAGGAGAGGATTGGAAGAGCAAAACCGAGAAAACTCACTGGTTGAGATAAAGACAGTTTAGTAAGTAAAGGAAAAAAACCACAACCCAAACCCCACCGAAAAAAAACCCAAAAGTGATATAAAAACAATCGCTCACCACCAGTAGGCCGATGTCCAGCCATTTCCTGAGCAGCAGATACCTTGGAACCACCCCCGCTCCCTCCACGCACACAGTTTTGTGGCTGAGTATGATTTCAGATATTTATTTGCTAAATTCAGGTCAGCAGTCCTGGCTGTGACTCCTTCAGACTCTTACCCACACCCAGCTTACTTGCTGGGCAGATGGAGTAAGAAACAGAGAAAGCCGTGTCGCTGTGCAAGTCCTGCTCAGTGATAGATAAAACTGTGTTGTCGTATCAAGTGTTTTGGTCATAGATCTAAAATGCAGCACCATACAAGATGCTATGAAGAAAATTAACTCCATCCCAGCCAAAATCAGTACATCCACCCAATTGCCTGTCTTCATGAAAACTTTGCTTTTTTAAAACCCTTTTTGCTTTCCAACAAATCCAATTAAAATTAGCCAAGAGATTAATAAATCAGAACAGGGAACTGATGAAGAGGGGCATGGTGAGGAAGACTGCCCAAGCTTCTTGAAAACTGTTCTGTAACTTAACACTGACACGCAGTTGTCTGATGAATGAAGATCGGCCTCTTGAAATTCAGCAGCATGTGGCAGTGAGTGAGTGTAGGGATGTGTGGGAGAGCTATCTTTGACTATCATAACTTTACTAAATACAACAGAGCAGAATAGGTGGGACCTCAAACCAACAGTGAATGGGAGTTTTTGACCCAAATGGTTTTGAAAGGTTTTTGAACATTTTAACTGTGCTGGCTTCAATATAGTTGTTTCTAGGGGACCGTCAGTAAAAGGAAAATCGGACACCGTATTGCATTGAAGTCCCCGGTCTCTAAACTTGAATACAGAGTTTGTCATTAAAAATTCATTGATTGCCAGCAGTAATACGCATTCTGGGTTCTGAAGTTGTATGTTTCCTGTAAAGTTTAGTGAAGAAAACTGGTAACATTATGGCATCTGTTTACAAGTTACTATTTTAAATTGGTTATTGAGACCAGAACTCCACAATGAATCACTAAAAGGTTGAAATGTCTGTGATCAAAAGGGGCAAAATATCAAAGTACTTGAAAAAGTTTCACTGCACATCAAATCCATGACTTCCGCTTTTCCACTGCAATGCAGGTGCTTTTCAAATGCTTTTGTATTCCACCAGGTCTAAGCCCGATTTTACTTACAAGTGCTCCATGGCGTTAGAACAGCATCCATATTCATGTGACTCTTGTCCTCACGCAAAGGCCAGAGTATGGCTGGTACAACAGGGGCTGCAGTAATGCCGCCGAATGATCCGTCAACAGAGAATTTTGCACAGATAATGTTAATGCAGTAAAATGTCATGTACAGCTGGCAGCATGTGGAGAACTACTTATTCTATCTTGCTTTGTATTTACAGATTCAACTGGTGTTAAAAGCCATTGGAAATGCAGGACTAGCAGCAGCTTCGCTAGCTCCAGTTTTGAGTGTGTGTGCTTCCCTGAAAAGTAATCCGATTGAAATTCGCCTAGCTGCTATCCAGGCCTTCAGGCGCATTCCCTGTTCTGTCAGGGTAAGTGATTTATTGCCAGCAGGTGACTGATGGCTTCCTGGCACTGTCCCAGAGTTTTGACTTTCTGGAATAGTTACGAAACATGCAAGCAAGTAAGGAACAAGTGTAAACTTGTCTTCCAGCAGAGCTCCTCTTCTGTTGGAGAGGTTGGTAGGACAACCCTGATGGGTGGACCTATAATATGCTTTGCTATAGTTGAGGTAACACATCCAGTGGCTGAAGTAATGTTTATGACTTGTAAAAAAGTGACTTCAGTTGGGTCTCTGGTTTATGGCTGAAAACCCACTGTAATTGCTTTTTTTTCTATGGTCTGTTCCGCTGTATTGCTCTCTGAAATGCTAAGTATTAATGTGAGAAGCTTCTTGCGACTGGCAATACACTGTCATAGCTAGGACATTTTTGTAATGGATTAATAGAAGAAAGCACAAAACTTGTTTGTCAAAACTTGATACTAAAAAGAATGGCAAAGCTGGGAGCGCTAGCCTGGGCAAAGCTGGCAGTCCTGCTCCAGAAAAACAAGAGGTTCCCCATGGGCTTGCGCTTGGAGAAGCCTTTTCTATGGCTTCTTAAAATTTAATTGCAGCATGGATTGGCGTAATCTGCTTGTTTTGTAGTTGTGAAGCTCGATGCTGCTCCTTAGGCCTGTTGAAAGTATGAAGTCTCGATGTTGTCATACAGCCTGTCATTGTCTAGCAAATGAACTGCTAAACTGACACCCTGTGAGTGGGCTGGGGGTGTTAAATGCTAGTAGAAATGTTACTAGTATAGTCACCAATTCCTGACAGTTCACCAAACAACTCATATTTGTTGATACCTGGGAAGTATTGAACAGAATCAATTTGTTACAGTCCTACCCTTTGATTGAGACCAGAAGTAATGATCTTAATAGCTGTTAACAAAAGTGTAACTGTTGTTGTCTGTGTATTAGCTGTGGCACATGTGTGCAGCATAATAGAACAACTCTCCCCTGTGGTGGAAATAAAACCAGCATTAACAGTAGCGCTGGCAAGTGAGGCTCTGTGTTGCAGACAGTCCTGTATAAATTCATCAGTATAGGATTCAGGTCATAATGACTGTTCTGGAAAATTGTGGATAAGGTAGTATAGAGAATATGTACATATATTTGTACACATGTTGCATGAAGTGACATTGCGGGGTATAAAGCAATAGCTCTCTCTTTCAGAAAGAAAACCCCACCTGTACCTGAAACTGCATACATAAACCATAATTTTCTTTTTCTTTTTGTGTATGTTCTTACCTTTTTCTCTTAGAATGCTGTATTAGTTCAGCTGTATCAAGCAAGCAGCGAAGATGTGGAAGTAAGGATTGCTGCCTATTATATAGCAATGAAATGTCCACATGAAGAGTTATTTAAACAAGTACAAAAGACTTTGCTGAAAGAAACGTCCAGTCAAGGTTAGGCAAGCAGCTACTGAAGTCATACATGTTCCTAAATGATACTTCAATGTAACATTTACTTTACAGGTGTAATGGTACCAATCTGAATCAATTTTTACTTAATCTTACTACTTTGTAGGTTGTTTTTAAAAGATTGTTGGTATCATTGCCACATTTTGTATTGGAATTGTGGTACTGTTATTTTAGCAACAGTCAGTGAGGCGTGACTGTTCATAGAACTAGTTCCCTCTACCGGCAGCATTTCATTAGCTGAATGCTCTTGAGGAAGGAGTGCATGGAACGGCTTTGATGTTTGGTGCATTAGAAATACAAATGTGTAACTGCAAATTACATTTCGTTAAGTAGAGAAAGAAGCCAAGTGGCAGAAAAAAATATTGGAAGCTGCAGATATGAAGTAAACTATTTCTTAACTACATTTTTAATGCTCCTGCTATTTTTTTACCTGATGTAATAGAGACATTTATTATAAGGACTCGCTACTGTGATCTTTCTTTGGTACTGTCCTCTTTTACAGTTATTTTACATCTGTTTTCTTACAGTTTTAATATCGATCACGGTATTTTAAAGAATAGTGTTAGACAGAAATGAGCAGATCTGAAGACCACAAAGAAAGGACCGTTGATTATCATGTATATGATTTAAGATACTTTGGAACTCTAAGGCTTCCTGCAGTCAGCATCAAGGCTTAGTGGGAGGTGCTTCATCACTGTGCCAGAAGCGATTCTTCAGGTCAACTGAAAGTCCTCTAAGGATCACAGTTGGAGAACTGTGGATCTAGTGGCAAACAAGTGGCACCAAGAAGCTCTTTATAACACAAGGAAAAAGCAAAATGTGGGAACTGGGGAATGTTGTGGAAAGGACTTTGTGAGGGGTGTTATGATACATCCAAGTGTATAATAGGTGGCCAACAGTGTAGCAGTCATTTGGGGTAAAGGTTAGCGTAAGTATAGTGTCTTAATTATTGGTAGTTCTGATTTATGCTTGCTGCTTCTCTGGTTCCATGATCAGTTATTATCTGATCTGAGCCAGATTACTGACATGAGAGACTGAATCAAGAACTGATGCTGAGTAGAAAATCTATACTGTGTTTAAAAATACCTGTTTTATTTAAGTAGCTTATCTGAAAGAAAAGTGTTCAGGCTGGTGTGAAATGAAACTGTAGGTTCTATAAGAGTACAGAATCCTATCAGCTTTTTATTACCAAAGCACGCAGATGTTTAAGTTGATTCCATATTTTGGGTGAAGGAGGGATTTTTTCTAAATGGTTTCTCCACGTTCGACACGGAGTACCTCACAAAAATCCTTTGCTTTTAAATCTGTCAAGAAGGAGCAAACGTGAAAGGGCTATCTGTAAGATTGTTTGCAGGTACATGAAAGCAGGCTCTGTCTGCACTCGGGTGTGTCTGGATCCTAGCCAGCTCCGAACTTCAAGCTGTGTATCCATGTTATCAGGGTGTTATGTCCAGACCAGTATATCCTGCAGTGATTATGAGTTCAGGCTCAGCATTGTGTTCACCTGATGGTGTGGCTTGTGGTTTGGAGGGGACTTGTTCCCCTTGGTTTAGAGTTCAGGCAGAGAAATTGCATCAGCCTACAAATTGCTGTCGAGGTGGGTGTACCCTCAGTGCCTCTCCTCCCTGTGTCTCTGTGCAGAAAAAATAGTCTAATTTATGAAACAGCATTACAGGTCAATTCAAAATGTTGTATGAACAATTTAATGTAGTACTCATTAGTTTTGTTAATTTCCTTCCTTTGTCTTTGATTGATGTAACACCTAAATAATTCATATAATGGACTTTTGAATAACAAGTGATTTGGAAGGCATAGAGCATGTTAGTTTTTAGTTGCCACATTCAGAAAAAGCAATATGAAAAAAAGTTTATTGTGAAAAATGCGGTTCTGTCAGTACTCCGTGTCCATGCATTGAACTGGCACTGGAGCCTGGTATCTTTTATCTTCAGGAAGAAAAAAAGCCTCCATGTAAGAACCAGACTCTAGAACACACATGTTTGCCCCCCACAACACAGTTTGTACATGGCCAAACCACGAATCAGCACAGTGTCATGCAGAAATATTAATTCTGAATCACAACTGTTTAACTGTAAGATTCTTTAGATTGGAATGATTTGTTTGCTATATGTAAAGAAACTTTATTGCCAATTTTCTCTTACAAGTCCAACAATGTTGCTAGTGTTCATGTAGAGTATCTGATTAATAGACCTCCCTATATTTCAAGTTGCTTAATGCTTGCCTTTAAAAGGCTTTGTTTATTCCTGCTTATAGTTTTTTAACTTGTTTTAAGATTTTCATGTGTTTGCTTTCTATCCTAGGCTTTTTTTTTTTTTTTTAATGTTTCGGTACACTGGGTCAGGGATTTTTTTCAAGAACAAAATGAGTGATGCTGCCAAATAAAGTCATCTTGTAAATAATTTTGTTGCATCTGTTCTTTGAAGAAGGAACAGAAACAGTCCAGTATTATTTGGGCTGCACAGCCTGCCTTTAATATCTGTATTAGAGTTGCGGGATTTTTTTTCTGTGTTTCAATTTGGTATAGAAGATCCTTTGCAAATAGTAAATAAGTAGGTTAACCTTACCTCTTTGCCTGTGTAGGTTTGCTTAGAAGCATAAATGAAACTAGGGAGTAAATAACCCCTTACATGCTATATTGGAGAAATTAAGACAGTATTTAAATAAGTTGACCGGGGTAAAGGTAGGTGCATCAGAGTGATTTTAATGGTACTGAAAATGAATGAATTCTGTTACGGTCAGGGGAATGGCTTAGGATTAATTCTGGTATAAATAAATAAAAAGGTGCCTTGTACCAGTTTTTAAAGCTGTTTTAATTTTCCTCTAATTTCCAAATACTTTTCTTTGTCTAATTTAAGTGGGCTCCTTTGTTTGGAGTCATCTCTCTCAGCTCCTGGAGACGGATGATCCATTGAAGGAGCACCTTCGAGATTCTATTCCTGATGAAATCCTTAGCAGAGATTTTGACCGGGAGACATGGAAATACTCCTCGTATTCTGATGTCACATTCCACTCGGGTATGTGGAGTTTTAGAACTTAAAGCTTTGTAGCATATGGATTATTAAAAACCCACGTGACTTTTCTGGTCCTTTACATCTTGCTCCGGAGAATTTTAATTTTTATGACTTAATAGTACCCAGATATGCAAATATAGGCTTGATTCTGCTCTGACCTTAATTGGAGTACATTGAATGTAATTCCAGCAAGCCAGATACCATGCAACTTTTCCTCTTCTGAGAGAGGAGAATAAGAACCAATTGAACTTGTTAGATTATTTTTGTGAACATCAACTTTTGATTCCTTCCTTAGTGAGCTTCCTTTGTAGCAACAGAGGATTGAGATGCTTTTTTTTTTTCTTCTGATTCATGTGCTTTCCTTGGCATAAGAAAAGACTAGTTCCTTCCTGGTTTACTATCTGTTCATCATTTGTTTTTAGCAAAAATGCTAGATAATATTTCTCAGAGTAGCATTTTGATTTTCTGTCCGTCTCTTCTGGTGCAATTGTGTATGGTACGTATTGCAAATGCTCTTCTTTTAGTGCTGGTCAGATAATAGGCTTTCAGTAATGTCCATTAAAGTCTTTGCTATACTAAAAAATTAAGTAATTTCACCTGTTGACTTAGTGTTTTATTCACCATGTTCTTAATGAGCAAAGTTGTAGTTTCCCAAAGACTGATGAGACTTACGAACTATATGAGAATGGCTCATCTCCAAATGACAGAAATCTGATATTTTCTGTTGCAGCTGGTGCAGGTGCAAATATGGAAGCATCAGTGGTCTTTTCTCCTGCATCTTTTCTACCGCGATCAGTCATGACAAATTTGACTGTTCATCTTATGGGGCAGGCTATAAATCTGCTGGAGGCAAGTTTATGGACTTTTTTTTTCATCCCTCTTCTCAAGGGACACTTGGTGTATTGAAGTAAAAAGAACTATTTTCTACTTTCCCATTATAGCTGCTTTAGCAAGGTACGCTGTTCACTGCTACAGCAAAGTTGCCCTCAGACTGATGACTCCTTTGTGTAACGGACTTAGTCATAATAAACCCACTTTCACTCTGACAGTGCCATATGCTAGCCAACTGAATTGTATTCAGCTCTTGTCGTTGATTCAAACAAAAAGAGAAAAGTCAGTGCTTTCAGAGACACTGGTCTAGCTCCTGTTTAGGATAGTAAGGTTCCTTCAATTGACTTACAGTGGAAAATGAATTGGCATGAGTACAGTGTCCCTTCAGTACAGGAGACAGTCATATATACCTGACTGAAGTGACTGGTTTAGTCCCATTGAGCATCCAGTGCTTGGGATATTTAGATGGCCTGCCTGCAACCTCAGCATCTGTAATTGTGCCTCTACTGTGCCTCCAAGAGAAAGCAATGTTTGACATGCGGATTCTTTATTGCAGGTAAAAATGTGTATGTGAAAGAAATAATTTAATGTAGCCCTCAGATCGCAAATTTAAGCTTGCAAGGGAACAAAATGTTTTTTTCAGTGTCATATACCCTGGATTTGTATGTGTTAGTAATACTATTTTAGTCAAGCTCCCAAACAGAATCTTATTTCAGGAGCATTAAAAGGGCGTGTTATTTCTGACCAAAATACTGTTTGTAACATGCTAAAATAGCAGTAGATTAAACTGTCCCATCATGGTGTAAATGAACCAGTACCTGAATAAAAAAGGATTTTTATTTCATACTGAACTTCACATAATCAACAAACTAAAGAGTTTTTACTGGAAAGATTTAGTACTGAAATATCCAGTACTGGATGCTGCATGAGGTAGGATACTAGATTTTGTAGACTGTTATGATGTTGTATGGTAAATCTGTCTTTGTACAAAAACCTGAAGGTTGCATGCGGATGCATTTTTTTGTTTTCTGCCTGTGGGACTGAACACAGCTTATGCATCTCATTGTCAGGCTTTTCAGTGCTGTGTGCTTTCCCCTAGGTTGGTGTACGGTTAGAAAATGCTGAAGCTCTCGTGCAGAAGATTTTTGCAAACATGAATGAAAGAAACCAGAAGTCAGGAAACCCAGTGGAAGCAACAGGAAAAGTCAAGCAGAGGAGGCTGACTTCGAAGCGATACAGCCCGGCTGATCTTCTTGTGACCAAGTCTGGCAAGCCAAAGTTGAGAAAAACTAACCAGAGTTGTCCTCGTAGAAAGTATAGTAGGATGAGTGAGCTAGTCAAAAAGGTAACTGACTCTGTAGATCTTGGAAAAATTAATGACGTTCCCCAGTTAAACCTCGGGCCCCATCTGGCACTGGACAACTGCTCTGTGTTACGGTGACTCCTTTGCACAAAGCACATGTAATGGTTCCACGCTCTTGCAGAGAACTTAACAGCTGCATAAAATACAAAACAACAAAGAGCCAGATACTCAGGTTTTCAGATTGTTTTATTGTCTCAGAACAATGACTCTCAGCCAGGGGAGTATGTTGCCTGTGTTTTGGGCTTCCTCTCATTATTTTAAGCTCTGATTCTCTTTCTACTGATGTCCTTTTGTCTATTGACTTCTGCAGCACTGTAAGCAGCTGCTTGACGTTGAGTTCCTGAGTCATGCTGTTTGCAGTCTGACTTCCCTGTTTGATGTCAGATGTTACATTGACTCTTTGTGAATTTACCCATGTTTGGAGAGCTGTGTTCTATGTATATAACAGGAAAGCTTTGGGACTTGACTTCAATTGTTGAGGTATTATCTGGAAAACTTGGGGACTGTGATTTATTTAGTTTGTTTTAGACCATCTGTCTTCTTGGGACTCATCTTAAGAGTTTTTTCTTACAGTGTAAGCTTGCATTCACGTTGTGTTGCTGTTATATTGATTCATAGAGAGGGAAAATGTAAAATTTTTACTTGTTCGCAGTTTACTTAGTGATCATGGCATCCGTAATATTGTATTAATTGAGATTTTATTTTTCAAAGCTTCATCTGTTGGTGGGTATGTATTGCAATACTTCTTCTTTTGCCTAGTCATTTTAGGACTATGCATTACCTGTGTTCATAGCGAAAGTCAGCTTGTGTGGTATGGAGCTGAAGTTTAGCTGGAAAGAACAGGTACTAATCCAAAGTCTGAAGTAGTCTTGAAATATTTATAAAATGGAGCCCAATGTCTGTTTACTAATAACATAGCCTGCACTGGCGAGTTGTTTATTATGAGTTTGAAAGGAAATTAATATAAACATAATTCTCTTCCTAATTTCTTTCTTTATCACATGTCAGTTCACCGAGAGAACGGTGAGAAAGGAGGTGCTGAAATGTGACCTTAGCATAAAAATCTTTGGAAATGAACTTAGCTTCTTGGATTGTGAAGATTTAAGAAAACAAATGAAACATTATTCTTTGAATCTGGCTGAGTTGGCTGTCAAACTTCTGAAGGTAAAAGGAGCCTTTTTTCTATTTGAAAGTAAATGCCTTGAGAAACTACTTTCTGACAGATATGTAAAAGATACAAAATACCACTCATTGTCTCTCTAAATTGAACTCTAAAAGACACCAGTATTTGTTGGGTTTAAACAGCATTCCATACATTTAGGCAAGGACTTTTTCTGTTGTCTGATGGTTCCTACCTCTTGCCTTTCTTACTCAAATCCATCCATGCTTATATGAAAAAGAATTCTTTCTTCAGCTGGGGTAGGACTAGTGTCTAACTCATGCCCTGGCCAGATGCAGGCTTTGGGTTTCTTTCTACTTTATTTACCAAATCAGCTCGGTTAATACCACCTTCACAGCAGACAAATGCAGTGGATCTCGAATCATGTAGATCATCTCAAATGCTGACTTTATTATGCAAAATGAAATTATGGTTTTTGTTTGGTTGGTTGGTTTTTTTCACCATAGGGGCAAGAGGTCCAGTTTAATAAAAGGCTGAGTTTGGCCACTGAAGAATTGCAATTTCCAGCAATTTCAGGCCTTCCTGTTCAGCTGGCAGTCAATGCCTCAGCAGCAATCAACATAAAAATCAAAGGGAATGCGGATTTCAAACAACAGTCAAATTTCTTTCTCAATGGATATATCAAGCCAAGGTAATAACTGCTGCAAATCTGTCACTTTCACATATTCCTGATGTCAAGTAGCAATTCCTGATGTGAATGTACATTGTAATCAATTAAGAGATTCCTGGAGAACTCAAGCAGTCATCAGGCTTACATTGCTGAGTGGTTGCTGTGCTGTAAGGACAGCAGTGGTTTCCTACCCTGCCTGTCTGATTTTGAACTCTCTTGCTGTGCTTTTCCAGTACTCTTAAACTGGCCGTTCTCTAAATCAAATTCCTAAATGCTTGCATGCAGATCTTTTGAATGCTTTACTTGTTACAAGGATTGCATTTTGGATTTTTGTCAGGATCAGACATGCAGTTACAGATTATGGATCTACAAAGCAATGGATAATTTAACCCCGTGTTTCCTTATCTGGCTATTGTAGCTTTTTATACATACCACATACGTTTGCTAGACTTCACTAAGTGCTATATAGAGATAAACTTACACCATGATACTCAATCCTAATCACTTTCCCTTTCCTGATATTTCATGCTGGAGTCGGAGTTGAAACCCCTTACTTATGAGATATAGTAAAACTGTACTTAAATTCATGTTAGAAAATGTCATATATGTATGATGTATAATTTTTTCAGTGATTTCCTGAAACAAAATAGTTCTCATGATTTTAATGTTAGAATATATTGTGTTACAGCATCAAGTTCTATGTATTTATTGAAGAGGATTAGCAGCCTATGGTTTAAATGAAGTGCTTTAAAATACAAGTGCTTTTCATAGAAAAATATGTATCTGAATATTTCAACAGTGCATTTGTCCAGCTTTCTGTCCAAATGGGAACTGTGGGGACTCTGGGACAAGCTGGCCTAAACTGGGTAGCAGGAATGAGGACATCTACTAGTCTTGATGGGGGAATCCAGGTCAAAAAAGGGCAAGAGCTCAAAGTTTTCTTGAACACTCCAGAAGAATCTATGGAGATAATTAATTTGAGGTAAGATTAAGCAAGGACATCTTGCTAAAATAGTAACTGTGATAACTTTTGTGAATCAAACTTATGTCGCAGGCTCATCAATAGAGCAGAAATATATTTTGTCAGAAAACAAACTGTTTCAGTCTGACTGGTAGTCCAAATCTGCTATTGAGAAGAAAAGGAAGGGGAAATTATTCTGTGCATTTTACATTGTTTTACCATAAAAACATACATTCAAATCAAAGCCTTATGGTAAAAGATACAAATTATTTTTTCATACTCCCCTAATGAACATCAGTGCTGTTTCTGGAACTTCAGTGTCCAGAGAATCTAGTTTAGGGTATTAAAGTGGTGGAGGAAAAGCTTAGCATTACTTCTACAGGTGGTATTTAGCAAAACTGGGTACAGAATGGTATTTAGCAAAACACTGGACAATTTCTATAGTAATATAGTACAAAGAAGGTGTGCTTATACCTTTCTGGTGAGTTTTTAGTTAGGTTCTCTAGTGTTTAATAAAGTTTACATTGTAAAATACCACCCTGACAACTGTCAGCTGTTAAGCAAATTAATTGCTTATGTTAATGCAAGCTAGACTTTTTAGCTCTTTTTTTTTCTGCTGCCTTTCTCTTTTCTTTGGACTTTCAGATTTGATAGAAATCCAGGTAGAAGGCACATATTGTAAACAACATGTCAACTGTGTGCCTCTTAGGAATGACAACAGATGAATGAAGTATTTACAGTATGTGGATTGTCATTCCTTTGTGTTTCTCTTGATTTGCGACACTGCAGTACTATTGGATGTACAGTTCAGAAAATAGCTAAAAGGCCTGGACTTTGCATTTACCATCCATTCCCTTAGGTTTCTGGGAAAGTTACTGATGGAATTCTATTTTTGTTAGCTAGAATGGATGACAGACCAGAGTGAAAGTCAAAATAATTACAAACCTGTATTGTGCATTATTTGAACAAAAGACTGACTGTAGAGTCTATTAGATAGTGCATTCACTCTCCTGCTCCAGTCAAGTGCAGAGACAATGGTTCTTGTACAAGCAGTTTAGTGAAGTTCTGAAGTTCTGGAAAAACTTCAAGACTGGAATGAAACTGATGTCCATACATAGCCTAAGGGGAAAAAAATAACATGTCTAGAAGCCAGGAGGTGAGTGGAGTTGCAATAAACTGGCCATACCAAATCACTCAGAGCAGAGTAATCTAATACTGACTGTGAATAACTGCAGAAGAATCTCAGGATAGTGGCAGATTAAACATAGAAACTGTGGATAAAAATCAGTGCTAATTAGTAGAAATGTAGACTGACCTAAACAGAACTTCATCTTTCTTGGTTTTCCCATCTGGAAGAAGATGGCAGGTAAAACTGAGGATTTTGTTAAAATATTGCTGTAACTTTAGCATAGTTGTTTTTAAGTGACCGTTTGAAATTCTTGGTTTTAGCTCTAAACTCTATTTCACAACGGTTGATGAGACAGAAGATAGGGATTTTTTACAAGACCACACAGACACCAGATCATGCACTGGGGAGGAAGGTGAGTCTAGCTATTATGTTTGTCTTAGAAAGCTTGATCATTCTGAAATCCACAACAGATCATTTTATTCAGTAGAATTTCTTTCTTACATATTAGTCCTAAACGGTCTTCAGTGCGATGTTCGTTCGCATGTTTTCTTTGCTTGTTGTTCTAACTGAATGTTCAACTGTTGTGTTCCATCAGTCTCCGAGATCATTGGCTGGCAGTTGTGTTCTGAAATGTCCTATCCCGACCCAGCCAGCGGTTTAGTTTTCCCCCTTGGTGGACCTTTGAGAGTGGCTGTCATGTTAACTAAGCGGGACAGAGGCCTGCAGCAGTACATCGTGGAAGCTGCATATAACTATATTCCTCAGGTACCGTTATGGCATGCTTGGCTTTGCCTTTAGTTTTAGTTTATTATGCTGATGAAAGAATGGTATATCTCAGTACTGTATATTCCAATGAACTGACTTTCAAGGTCTACATCATCATCATCATCATAATTATTATTTCCATTCCCATTATAGTGGGAAAATATGTTGAAAACAAATTACTGATGCAGATAGTAGGTACATACTATTTCAATATACGAAACAGTGCACATAAATATTAAGTCATTTGATTAGCTCAGACTAGATAGATCTGGAAGGAGAGACCAGGATTTTTGATGTGCCCAGTACTAAACAACCTGGGCTCACCTGGTTGACTTGTTTCTCTTTGTGACAAAAAACCTCAAAACCCAATTCGTTCATTTACGTTAAACACCTTGTTTAGAAGCAGAAGTTCGGCTCCAGTGAATCCTCTCCAGAAGGCTGTCAGTTGTTTTAATGTGTTTCTTTGGGCAAGCCAGGGAAGGAATGGTTTTCAGGTTCTGCAGGGGACAGTAAGAATTTATGACTTTCTCTAAAATGATAGTATAGGCGTTTAACACGGGCAGTGGCTGGAGCCTTACCTTCTCTGACAACCCCAGTATGCAGCTGGGCCTGAGCTAGTTCTTTTTACTGCGAGACAATTTGGGCTTTGGCTGTATTCAAACACTGCTCGGTATATCTAAGACAGTGAGCTAAGAGCAATAAACAGAGTAACTTTCCCTTTGTTGTTTTGCGTTTCTGACTTTCTCTAATAAATGCAGGAAAGGGTATAGGCATTTTCCTCTGGCAGAGAACATGAGGTCTGTAGACAGGGCGAGGTGGAAAGTGTCAGCTAAGGCACCCACTGTAGGTCGTTGTGCTGCGTACCGTATCCCACTGCTGACACCACAGCGTAAGGGCTTAGGGCAGCCCTGCCAAATTCTACTCACTTAGGCCTGAGCTATAGAGCTTCAGTTTATAACTTTGAAGTGTGGTCTGATTTTCCATAAATTTCATATTCAGCATAATTTCAAGAGAAGGTCATGCTGTGAAATTCAAAGTGTTCAGACACGGTTTCCCAACACAAGCCTCTGGATAGGGAATGAAAAATACAGCCTGGGGAAAAAAGAAATTTCTTGCTGAAAGTCTTGAAAAGCAGATAGGTGAAAAATTATTGTGGTGGTGCAAGTGCCTGTGACCATGTGATGTAACTCAGTGTGACAGATTGTTCTGTAAATGCTGTGCCAATTGTAAATGTGGTTATCCTTTCTTTCAGGAGAATTCGTGGATCCCAAATGAAGCTGTCCTTCACTTCTTTATTGGGACTCCAAAGTCAGACTTGAAACGGGATATTGGTGTTGACCTAAGTTTTAGTGTCCCACAGAAGAAATTCAGAATCCAATTTATACAACCTAAGAAAAAAATCAAGGTCGATGGTGGGTTTTTCAGCTAAGGACCAGATTATCAGTTAATTTCAGTTAGGAGAACTTCATTAGAATTAACAGAGAAATATCCAGTCAATAATCTAATCCTAAAACTACGTTACGGTGTGATAGCCATTCAGCTTACAGCTTACTTGAAATCATTCCCAGTGATTTTTGTATCCTGGTTAAGACTATTTCACACGGTCAGAAGTTCAGTACCTGGTTCACAAACTCACATTGAAGAGGAAACCTGTTACCAGTATAGATGAAGTTAAGGCAAAGGAACACAGTGGGTTGTTCTGTAATCTTTTACATATGCTGAACTGGCCTTACTATTCCTGAATTCTAGTTTGTTGTATTCCATTAGTTGTGATAGGAAACTACTTGTTGCCAAATCAGTTCAGTACTGACTATGGTATTGCTGTGCATTGTGATAAAAAGCAACATTTCAATCACAGTGTAACATAGAAAACAAAATTAACAAACATGTTGATGAAATATAAACTGATAAATATATGGTAATAACGTAGACAATATATTTCAGCTTCTTTGACATGCTGGACAAGTGATGTTTTATTTTGTATGGTAGAATACATTGAAACCATATATTTATAACATGTCCCTCCAGTTTTTTATTTATTCATATTTTTATCCTGGTTGTTTTCAAATGGATTGCATGGAAGATTTACCTACACTGTGCACAGTGTTCTGAGCTCATGAAATGTCTTCACAACACAGCTTAAAAGTTTTAGCATAGGCCTAAAGGAAGTGTATAAATCCCTTCCAGAGTTAGGCTGGTTTGTTGGAGACAGCTTTGTTGCCTCTTCTTGATTAGTATTCTCAGAATGTCCTTGCAAATGGGATGTATATTCTGAGGACATATCAATGCCTTTGCAAAATCTGTTCCTAACTCTTTTCCTTTGCTCTGGTATTTATTATGTTTTAATTCTGTAATTATATTGTTCGGAACATTGGCAGCTATCCTTTTGGGTACAGTTTTATGAAGCATCACTGAACAGTATACATCCAGAGAAAGTAAACAGTTTTATTTTTCTCCAAGGGAGAATTGAGTTTTCTAAAAATTCACGAATTGGACACCTGGAGCTGATAGTAGATGACCGGGATGTGTATTACATTAAGGTATGTTTTCAGGTTATGAGCTCTCGTACTGCAATGAATACTTAAATAAAAGCACAGAAAAGAAAAGCAATGAAAACCACATACTGAAAAATAGTTTTGTGAGCAATCCATCAGAGAAATTACCAGTTCTCTTTATTACATATTTTTGAGACAGACTCAGTGCTGAATTGCTGTGTTTTAAAGGCTTTTAAGGCATGGCTTCTGCAAGTAATCTAAAGCAATTTTTTCACATCCAGAGGTACTCAAAACCTTTGGGTTGCTCCCAGTGTGAAGTCAGTAGAGAAGATCCCGTTCACTCGTGTGGACTCTGGTTCACTATGTGCACATGTAGTCGGGCAGTTTTTCAGACCTGGATTCTGACCATGCGTAACGACTCCGAGTAAGCCCAGGCTAATGTCTTCACTTCTGTGGACTCTGGAGACATAAGAATCTCTAAGATACAGTTCTTTATATTACAGAAACTGTTTGGTTTTTTTTTAAAGCACTGGGAATAAGTAACAGAACACCAGTGTTTGAACTCTGAAGTGAAAAAGCAAAGAAAAATGCAGGTGGGAGTTTATCACTGAAACTCTACTGACGTTTTTGTCTATATTCAGGTATTTGAACGATTTTTCCATTATGCAGTTAAGACCCATAGCAGAATGCCGTGTCTTATGTGGGCCTCCAAATGCGGTTGGTTTCAAACACACTGCTTTTTCCTACAGCGAGCACATTATTTAACAGGTTGTGGGTTTTTTTCCTGGAGTAATATTTCAGCAAAGACTTTCTGGATGTGTCTCACGAACATAAACACTAATTAGCATTGCAGATTGTTGCATTTACATCTTGTCCAACCTAAATCTAGTTACCTCTGTGAGACTGCAATTTTTTCAGTAACACCATGTTATTTTTTTGGCCTGGTGGTGTAACATTCTTCAGTTAGTTGCTGAAGCCAGCAGGAGGTGAAGAAAGTAACATCTCCCACCACTACGATTGTTGTGTAACTGCAAAAACAAATGCATCCTTCCTCCCCATTATTTACTAACAGCCAGGTTTGTATTTTGGGGGGTGAAAAGGGGTTTGTTGGGTGTATAGAAAAAAATCTCCTCTTCCTTCTCTCATCTCATTTCCGAAACGCCCAAGTCTATACTATTGCTTTCTCAAAACTTAATTAGTTCGTATTATTGAGTGGTTTGGGTTTTGGGTTTGGATTTTTATTTCTTTGTTTATTCTAGGGAGTGACAGATTTGCAGATGGTAAGTGGAGAGCAGAAGTACATGATCCAACTGGAGGCAAAGCTGATAAAGCAAAGCAGTCCTATCATTCTGTCAGGAAACATCACTAAACAACTTGGCAAGAAGATAACTTTTTCAGTATCCCTGAATAATTTATTTAAGGATGCTGCATTTCTTTCAGGTTAGAGGACAATAAGTATTTGCTATATAAATGTAAGTTCTGGAGCCTTGCCTGGTTTTGGACATGTATTTCTAAAGGTCCTTTCAAATCAGTAAGACTGCTTTTTAAAATTATTATCCTTGATAAATTAGTACTGATATGTGTTTCAGAATAATAGGAATTATAAAAAAATCGGGTTTTTAAGTCTGGTTTTAATTTATGTTTAATTACTGATGGAGAAAATAAGATGTAAGGGATCACTTAACAAAAAAATTCCAAAACAATAACAGCTCTTAGAATATTTTCTGTTTTTCACATTTGTTAGTACAAAACACTGCAGAGACACATATATGTAGCTAAATGTCTCTTAAGACCTTTTCTAAAAATCTTGATTTATTTTTTTTTCATAAATACACTAAGAGGAAAATAGAAAGTCTCAAAAAGCAGGCTTTACTATTTGTATGACATCAGTTCGTTAAAAGGTAAATTAATACAGTGGAATAAACCAGTAATTTAAGTCAAAGGCTCTCAATTTTTTCTTAGTATTTCTTACTGTAGTTTCCGTGTGGCAAAGACATTGAAATGGCATAGGATTATGCAGTATTTTCAAATAAAACCAACTTTTAAGGAATGCAGAATGCCAGTTTGGTTTTGGGGAGATCATCTTTTGGTGAAATCCTCATCCTTAGCTTTGACATGGGTTGCCAGTGACTGCATGTGGAAACAGTACTGGTCTGGTTCCAAACTCTCATTCCCTGAGAGCTGGGCTGCACCAGTTCTTCTGTTGCAAAGCCCCAGCCTTGCTCTGGCTTAATGTAGAAGTAAATATCCACATGTTCACGTGTTTGGTCTTAGGTAATGAAAAGATCAGTCTGTTAGAATTGAGTTCCTTTTATAGGAGCAGCTTTGGCTGGATTAGTTTCACTAAACTTTAAGCAGTATCTGAGAAATGTGGTCTACAACCTGTATATGTAGTCAGAGAAAAAGACTGAACATCCAGCTCAGTCCTTGTTTACTACATGGCATTCCTCAGTTGGATGGGATGGAACTGAATGCATTTGTGTTTTTCTCACTGTAGTGTTCCTTTTAGCTAGTAAAAGTAACTTCATGTTGTACCACTGCATAACCACTTCTTCTCTTTTTGTAGCATTTCTGGAGAAAAAGGTTGATGGTAAGCTGAGACAATACTCATTGGAAGGGGAGACTTATCTTCCAGGTGTTCTTGGAGTTCACGTCATCGGTCTTCTCCAGCAACATGAGGGCTTGTGGTCTCATGGTTTGAGGATAAAGTATGGACTCCTAGGTACAGTGAAAAAGAGGGAAAGCAAAAGCATTCTCTTTGTCTCATTTTTCTGCAGATTCTTTGCCTGTATGATTAGGGCAGTCTCTTAACAAGGATTTCAGTTGATTTTTAAACTGTGATCTGAGACCCAAGAGAAGTTTCTCTTTTCACTTGGGTAAACTTTACTCTTTGAGTTTGCATATAAAAAACAATTCATTTTTTATAATGTGTTTTTCACAAACGTCCAAAATTTGATTAAAAATCACTTTTTCAATGGGAATTGGTCCTAATTAATTTGTGTTCTCAGGTATTTATACAAAATGAATGGTTGCATACATACACTTAAAAATATGAGGGATTGTTTCTAGGAAACAGTTGGCTGCATTCTCCTGGCTGCAATGTTTGAATTGTGCATTAATTTTATTAGACAAAGTAGGTGAACATCAGTACCATTATGTCAAAGTATTGAATACTTGTACTAGCTTGCCATGATAAGCATTACAGGCTGTTTGTATATGTAAGTATGTTGCATATTCAGGGAGAGCGTAGCAATATGAATAGTAAAGTTTTCTTAACTCTACACAGGTATGACCCCATCATTTTGCTAAAAATGGCAGGCTGATCAGAGTATTTTATATACACAAACAAAAACCTACCTGAGCACTTATAACAGTATTAGGTGATGTCTAGCTATAGCTATGTAATTATGAAGTTATATACTTAGAGCTTAAGTTATATTTTGATATAAACCCAGTTTGGCAACTGTTTGATCTGAAGTGGTCAGCAAGTGATTCCTTGAGAAGCACTGGATTGATTAAAAGAAAAAAAAAGGAGGGGGCAGAACCTACTGATTGGTTGAAACTTCAAATTCATTATTTTAAGCTTCTTCTCAGTGACCACAAGGGCTAGAAGTTCATTGTTGTTTTTTGTTTAAGATGTAATGTCATGTAATGTCACGATGTCTGGACCTGAGTGGTAACAGAAAATCATCAAATATTGTGAGACCCCAAGAAAGCTGCAAAGGTTGATCATGATTAGTTTGTAGTGCTTTTACTTCACCTGGGTAAAATTCCATTTAAGTAATAAACTTAGTGCCTGCTTTTATCTATTTGTTTATTAACTTATTGCTTCTGAAGAAAAAGTAATTGAAAGAACATGGAAATAGGGTAGACATCTAAGGAGAGCTTTTCTTAAACAAAATTGTCCTAATTCATTGGATTGGTTTCATTCCATTCTTAATACAAACTAGCTGTTTCCAATTGTCTGAACTGAGAAACATCTTACATTTTAATAAAGTAAACAAAGGCCCAAACTCTTTCGTGTAAAGCCTGCAGCATGGCTGTTGCTAGGATTTTCATTTGTAGTACAGCTTGTGGAACAAAACCAGAAATTTGCAATGCCTGATGCATTTTTTCAGAAGTTTTACTAATTGTTTTGCATATACACATGTCTGTATTCAGCAGTGCAAAGCTATCAATTGCTGTTAGGTTGTAGCAGAAAATCAATTCAGGTGTCAGAATCAGTTTTCACAACAACGTTGTAATCTGTAACACGTATCTAGATCTCGAGCGGATAGTGAAGAGAATTCTAGAGCCGAACTTCATGCTAATGCAGTTATACCAGTATTGGTACCAATCTTCCCAAACTTTGGTCACTACCTTTAGAGTGCAGAACATATTGCCAGACATTTTAGATGAATTAAATATCTACTTGTCTTTTGTTTTTTACTGTGGTAGTGTTTTCATTTTCATAGCTGTAAATCACTTACCTAGCAAGTACAAACTCACCATTCTTAAATGCAGGTTCATTAAATGTGTGTTTTCCTTTGGATTCGTAGGATAAACCAACAAGTCTGTATCTGTAAAACCAGACAAATTTCACTTTAATGTTTTTGAAAAATAGAAACCCTGAAGCCAGCCCTAGATTTATGCTGTTAACATTTTGAAAGTTTACTTCTGATTTATTTGAATAGGTTAACTTTGTGGTTTAACTTGAACAGGAGAGGCAAAAAATCCTCGTCATGAATGCAGTACGCGGCAAAAGATTAAAGTGGAGACAGGTGCACGTGGTGTGTACAAACTTGATGCTGGACATGAATTTCACTGTACGCAGACCCCGACCTATAACCACAAGGTAGAGACACTGACCAAAGCACTTGTGTGCTGAGCACTTGCGTGTCACGCCCATACTGAGGGGCTTAAACAGAGCCGTGCCCAAGATGGCATTTTTGGATCAGTCTTTTTCTTCTCATCTTGTTTCTCTTTGCTTTTTGTTTAGACAAAGATACCTAGTCAAATTGCTAATTTGTGCAGTCCGTTACAGCTGTGAGTGATGGCTCTCTCCAGTGATGTTATTTTTGATTTATTAATTCACAGAACTTCTGCAGAATGTTTGTTGTGAAAATTTTTGTTATATATAAAACAATAGTATTCGTAAGTTACTCGTTCTATCCTTCTTGTAACTAAAAGTCAGGAACTCTCTTTGCTTGTTCATCAGAAGTTGTATGTCTGGAAGATAAAGCACTTTACAATGTTTTGTATTAGATACTTCAGTGCGTGTGACCCTTTCATGCAGAAATGCAGGTCTGTTTAAACTCTCTTCCTTTACAGACTGCATGAAGACAAAGGTTAATTTAAAGGCAAATCACCGTTAATACTGGGTATTTTCTGCAGAACAGAGAGCTGGCTGAAAAATAAGCTTCTGAATTAAAGGGAAATTCTGCATCCTTTCAGATTTGCATTTGGTCCAAGCTGGACCGAAGCCCAGAATTGTTAGGATTTCCCCTGAAGCAAGATGTTGCCAGGCTTTGCAGCTGCAGAGTGAATCCATGTAGCGCAGTCCATCAGGAGCACCCGAGTCCAGTTGCCTTAGCTTTTGAGAACAGCAATTTGACTGGCACGTAGACTAAAAATTTTGGACTTTGCACACTGAATTTGTATCTTGTGATGAAACACGGTATTTCTTTGGAAAATTTGCAATCCTTTCTGCTTTAGTCTTGGTTGCTACTTGGGAATATTTCTAAGGCAGTTAACAGCAGTGAATAAAAGAGAAAGCACGGTTTACAGGAAAAAGGTGGTTTTCTGTTCTTTAGGTTCACCTGAAACATGAAGCGAGTGCATCTTGGCTTTCCTCCCAGATGGAAGTGAACTATGGGAAACACTGGGATGAAGTCAACAACAAGAAGAAACTGCTGATCAGCCAAGCGTTCAAGAATAGTTCCAGTTCATCACTAGTCAACTATTTCATGGAGGTAATCATGATTGTTGAAGAGCAAGGCTGTCACTTCAAACTAAGAAAAAATTTGGGATGAATTTCTTTATTAAGCATTTTTTTTTCTAATTGTGTTATGAATTATTAATATGTCAGATATCCAGACCCAATAAGTTTGAGTTAGATAAGGCCTTTACCCAGGCACATAGAGATCACTGACATTTAAAATGAACACAATACTAAAAAAGTTTGGATGTAATGTGGTCTGAATTTTTTTGCAGAGATTGCTCATGTAAAATGATTGCAGAGGTTTATGAAGGTTGCTTTGCTCACACAATGTGGAAGGAGGGTGCAGGTTATAACTCGGAATATTACAGCATTTAGGTAGAAGTTGGTATGGAATGTAGTAGCTGAACTAAGATCAGAGCTGGGGTTTTTTTGCTTTTTTTGTTATAAACTGATTTCTACCCTGGATCAGTAAAAATTATTTATATTGGCATACCCTGTTCCCTTTTATTTGTAGAAAGTTCTTGTAGAAGCTGCAGAAACTATTCCTGTAAATTTTTGTGTTATTTTTTAGAAGTTGCAGGTCTTCTCTGTTGTTGTCTTGGAACAGGTAATAGTTTTCTGAGGTGGGTTGTCATTATTCTGTTTCTATAGGGAGCACTTGTAAGCATAAAATTTATCTGTGATCTCAGCATAGACTGACCTAGAATTACGGTTTGGGTTGTTTTTTTCCCCATCAAAGTAAATGGTCTAAAAATTAGTGGAAATACTCTTTTTTGACTCTCCAGTAGATGTAACACATGCATAGTAAGGAAATCCTAGTCTATAATTGATCAGCATGCATGAAAGGCTGTAAAGTGAATGGCAAATGTGCAAAGCCGCGGCACTAGCTGTGACCTTCCTGCCACTGTGTGTATGTGAGTGTATGTGTGTTAGCTTAGACAGCCCTGAAGATGGGATCCTGTTTTTATTTAAATTTGCTTCACTTGTTTTCCAGTTTACCATGCAAGTCCTGGAAAAACAGGTGAATTACAGAACGCGGCTGCAGCACTCGCACAACTCGCAGGGTTATTTGCAGAGCAGCACCAGCTTTGAGGTGCAGTATAATGACCACGTGCCCTTTGTGGCTGGGCTGCAGTGGAGAGACGCATCTGGAAATGGCCTGAAGAAGTGGGAAGGTGAAGTACCACAACCCATTTCCAAAAAAAAACAGGCATTGAAAGTCGCTGCTGGGACTTTGTGAGGTAGTTTTTGTGGGTGTAACAGAATCATAGAAATACTAGTTGAAGAGACAGACCCGGGAGGTTATCTAGACCAGCCTGCTGCTCAAATCAGGACTGTTCCTGACAGTAGATCACATCTGCTGTGGCTTTGCCTAGCTGAAGTTTTGAAATCTCCAACTTTCCGCAGCCTAGCTGGCTAGCCTCGTCCAGCAGTTCCTTAGCCTCTCACAGTGCAATTTGTGGCCATTGCCTCATGTATTGTCTGCCTCTTTTGAAGGGTTTGGCTTCCTCATCTTTGCCATTTACTTTCAAGTTAACTGGAGGCAGCTATTAGATTCCCCTGTTCTTTGCCAGACACAACAAGCTCAGCTTCTTCTTGTCACAGGTCTTGTCTAGGCCCTATATCATCATAGCAGCCCTCTGCTGTGGCCTTCCTGGTTTCTCACCATCCACTTTGGTCTCTCCAAAACCAGATCTGACGTTGCGGACGCAGCCTCTCCTGTGCAGTGCAGAGGGGCGTAACTTTGTCTGATAGCCATGCTCCTAACGTAGACCAGTAATGTCCTGTTAGCTTTTGACTGAGATAGCTGACCAAGAAGTGAACCATGTTTTTAAAAAATTCTTTAGAAAGCGATCAAGTTAGTTTTAAGAACATTAAAAATGGGAACTGAGCATAATTTTAATGGTGTATTTTAAGCTATAAATAGAACATCTGTGCATATGTATGGATATTTTTGAAAAATTACATTTATCTTAGACCTTTTGCTTCAGAAAGTACAGCAGGGAATAGGCCTTTATAATAATAAGATGTATTTTACATTTTTGGAGTTCTTTCTCAAATAGGGGTTAAGTTACCAGTTGTCCTGGTTTCAGCTGCGGTAAAGTTAATTTTCTTTCTAGCAGCTGCTGTGTTTTGGGTTTAGTATGAGAATAATGCTGATAACACATACTGCTTAAGTTGTTGCTGAGTGGGCTTTTTGAGTTTCCCACAGAAGCTGAGAGGGAGCATAGACAGGACAAGCTGGCCAAAGGAATATTCCATTCCGTAGACGTCGTGCTCAGTGTATAAATGGGGGTGGCCAGGGGGCAGGGATCCATGGTCCCGGCTTGGGCTGGGCTGGAGAACCGGTCATCGGGTGGTGGGTGTGACTTGTGTTGCTTGTGTCACTTTATTTTGTATGTTCTTTTACCTTTTTTTTTTCTTTTTTTCCCCCATTTGCTTCACTGTTCTAATAAACTGTCCTTGTCTCAACTCACAAGTGATTTTTTTAAAATTATTTTTAGTTTTTTCCTCCTCTCGTTTTCTACCTCTTCTCCCTGCGTATTGCAGAGTTGAATTTCTGTGTTGGCACATGTCAGAACAGCTTCGTTTATGGCCATTATTGTAATTATGTGAATAATGGTTACAGACTTACAGTTCAGGTAAAGATTTCACATTTTGTTGCAGATCACACAGTAGAACCCTTTCCTGATGTTATTTAGGTACCAGACTTCATAACTTTCCATTTATTAGCAAACCTCCCTACGTGTTACACTATGTGGTATGTTAGGCTAATGATGGATGTTCATTTAATTTCCTTTCATTATAGACCATCCAGAGATTTTGGCAATTGGAAGAAAATAGGTTGGTAGTAGCATTTTAGCCTTGTTCCAAAATCCCAGAGTCTTATCAGCTTTGTTGCAGAGTTAGAATCCAGCTAGCTTGAAATCTCACTTTTCTGACAGCTTTAATGTATGTTCCTTTCAGGTGGATTAAATATAGATACCCCGTGGCTGTATCTGTATGCAGCTCAGAAACTACATCAGCCTCAGCATTCTGCTTATTTACTAAGTATGGAGCTGACAACTGGAAAAGCTCTCTCCATTAAGAATCTTGTAGTGGAACTATTTTATAAAGATCAAGGCAGTGAAAAGGAAGGGAAAATTCACATTTACACACCAGCTGCCACGTACCTGCAGGTTAGTAACGGGATGCTTCCTATAGCGCATGGCTTTGATGATAGAGCTTTGTGATAGATACCCGGCAGAAATGTCATGATACAGAAACAACACTTGTTCAGCAGGCCATGGGAAGTAGCTTGCTTCAGAAATTCATGTGCCAGGTTTTCAGAGAGGATCTCGAAATGCCTACGTTCATGTTTTCTCTGCTTGAATGATGAGCTGTTCTTTCTCTGGAGCAGCCAAATCAGCACAGCCAGGGTCTCTTTATTAGCTTTGAAGAAATGTTAGGGCCACCATCTCTGCCCCTCTTTGGAGCGGGAGTACATCACTCCCTGCACAAAGCCCAAATACGTGACGGTAGAGTTCTGCCTAGGAGTGTACAAATAATAATCACTATTTTAAAGTTCCCCCTCTGTCCCCACCATGAACTAACAGTTTCAGGAAGCAGGAAAATTGGATCATCGTGTAAGAAATGTTTGAAACTTTTTCCTTAGCGATATGAAACAGCTAAGAGTGTCTTTCATTTAAAAAGTAGGAAGAACAATAGCCAGACTTCTAAATTAAGAGCCCAGTGATTTCAGCATTCGCCTAAATTTGAGGCATTCGATTTAATGGCACCCTCTGCCTGAGAAGAATGTAACCCATTTCTTCCTGGAGAGTACCCTGCTCATGTAGTTCGTGGCACTTGCTGCTTCCTCATATGGTGCTGTTTGTAAAAATTCTCCGTGAGTATTTGGAGCTCCATTAGTATTAGAGTTCTGACCTTGCAGAAGAACAACTTTGCCACTGAGGTGTTTTTGCTGCTACTCTTTATCCTACTCTATCTCTACAAAATGAAGAAGTATTTCTACAGGTAGTTCTGCAATATGGACAGATTGAGTAGGAGAAATAGTAATCCTTTTGCAGGCTGGAGTACTGCACAGTTGAGTGGTTTGGAACAATCCTGAGAAATTAAAGGTTATTTATTTTGTTGTGACTTAAAGAATTACTCCAGTCTCCCACAAACCTGTAAGAAAACCTTCAATAGCAGGTTCTTAATGTATAGTCTTCTGTCTTTTATATTAGAATTCTTTCACTTTTCTATATATTAAATATCCACTGGGTGGAATCAGTGTGCCCCGAGTCTGTGGATTCTGAGCTTCCTCCTAATTTATTTTAGACTGTGCTATGCAATAGAGGTTTAAAACTGATTTCGTCACAGTTGCTGTGCATGAAGCAATATGATAAACCTCGGTCACTATGCAAAGTGTAGATTTGTTGTGGAGAAGCTTAACTTCGTATCTGAGCCTGGATAATAAGAGCCTGGAATTTTTGCTTTTCTTTTAGAATCCATGCAATTGTCTAAATTTTTCCACTTAGGTTTATTTTAAGGTGTTCCTTTATTCTGAACTGCGGCTTTCCCTTGTTACATCGCTGCTGGTTCAGGCATGGTGTGGAGGATTGTGAGAAACGAATGAGAAAAAAGTGTTCATCAGCTATTTTCAACTATTTACCTTTTTCTCTCTCCCTTGCTTAGAAAGGATAAAATAAACTTTGAGATCTTTATGGCAATTGAGAATATTTTGATAATGGGAAAGCTGAGACATTATTTCTAATAGTTCGTTATGATCATCTCCAAGAAAATGTGTTCTTTTCCCCTCTGTGCTGTGCTGCTGGCACAATAGGAGTCTGTCTGTTGTAACTCAGCCAGACTAACGTGTCAATCTTTGTTTTTCAGGCATCCACATTTAATCATCTTGGGAGGAATGTTCTGAATAGCTATAGTGAAATGACATCTCTGTGGAATCACCTTGTGAAGAATGAGATTCATTTGGAGAATAACGAACAAGCCAAATTTCTCTGCTTTAAAATAAAGAGTGCAAAACAGGAATTTAACTTCACAGCTGGCTATCGGAATCTGCCAATGGTAAGAAAGTTATACAAAGGCAGTTTCTTTGACTCAGCACTGTGTTTTTGAGGTCCACCACCTTCCTGGGAGATGCTATTGCTAGTGTTGAAACTTAAACACTTCTAGTGCTGCTTCTATTTCTGTCTGTTTTGACAACCTGCAATGTAAAACTAGGTTTAAAAAGAAAAAAACCAAAAACTTGTGTAGTGTAGTTTTGAGTACTTCTCACCTGTTTGGGAGGCCAAGTACAGACAGGAGGCCAGGGAGGAGAGGACAAAGAGAGACTACGTGGCTAGGAAGAGAGCTGTAGATGTCATTGCTTACATTTTGATGCAGATGTATGGCAGATGTGGAAGATTCTACTGTCTTGGAGAATCAAATATCTTGCCTTCTGGTGAGCATAGTTACTGGGTTTATATGCTATTTTAGCCTGTACTTCCTTTCCAGTCTTAAAATCATTTTTGTTTTGCTTGATGTCTGTAGCATAGGAAGTGTAATCAGCAGTTTGTGCTACAAAGAGACCCTTTGATGAGTTACTTTGGTCAGTTCTTGCAGGATGTCTTCAAACAGAAAGTGTTTTTTCTAGTCATAGCATTCCATGCTTTGAAAATCCAATCAGTTTTTGTATGTGAATGTACTGGTGCCAGAGCTAAAGCTTGCTCATATTGCGAATAGGTTACGATACGTTACAGGGCATTTGTCTTCTGCTGAAGTCAGTTTTCTACTAATGTAACTTTTAATCCTAGAGAGATCAGGATTTAAGCAGAGGCAGAAAGGTGTTGATCTGTGAAATGACAGCCTCGCTGCAGCCTATTGAACAATATGGTTTCTATATTGATGTTCCTGAATATGAATGCAGTAAGTCTGATGCAATTGTTCTTTCTTCTTCTGGTCTTATGATTTGAGTGCAGCCTAAGAAGACAAACTTTTCTGTGAAAACTCTATGGAAAGATTATAAAAGTCTGCCTGTCATGCTGCAGTTTGAAGGTCAGATAGAAGAACTGAAGAAGGAGAAGCTGCTTTATCAAAAACGTGGAACCCTTCATTTCAGGTTCAGTACTCTTATTATTTCTATCTCTGAAGAATGTTTTGGTCTAAATTTAGTGTGCATCTCGGTGCTCTTGGGAAATGTTCTGGGCTTTACCAAGTGCGAGTGCCACATGCACAAACCCTGTGCTTCCTCCCATCTGGCTCTGCGCTTGCTCCAGCACACTGACTTCACGGGCTGGTTATTTGCCTCTATTGGCTTTTGCCCTCTGTTGAAATGATAGTGAAGAAAGTTGTCAAAGGCAATAGGCCATGTGTGCTGTGCCAACATGTTTGTTGGCAACTCTCTATATAGAGGGTGGCGTATAGCTACCTTTCATGAAAACAGCAGGATTGATGGTGCATCCAAACGTTGAAATGGTGAGAAGTTCCAAAATCCAGATCTGATCCCCTGTGCCATCCAAATGCCGTTTTTTCTAGTTCTTAGGAATAATATAGCCATTCTAAAGCCAAAAGTATTGCTCTTAAAACACCTAACAAATGGTCTTGTTTAGATTTTGGAACACGTTTCCATTTCCTGATGAGAATGAGTGCGCTGCTTCTAGATGCTGGCTGTCTCTGAAATTTCTCTCTGCCTTACCTATTATCAAAACACAGGTTAAAGCCCTTGGTAAAAATGTATACTCAGAATTGAGACATCTGGATCATCTCTGAGGACGTCTCATCTTTCCTGAGGCATAGCAGGGTCAACAGGAGTGCACGACCTCCCTTAGGAGCCACTGTGCATCTTGAAGATAGCTAAAAATCTGAGATGCCTTTTCAGTAATGGAAAAAATGTGTAATTGAAGAACGAACAGCTGTACCAGATATCCTAACATGTATAAAGGCAGTCCAATGTCTGCTTATAAAAGTTAATGCATTTTTTCCAAGACATCAAGCTAAGTAAATGTGCAGAAATATTTAATAAGTTCCATAAAACATTACGCTGAAGAATTAAACTACTCTGAGAACTGTGTAGTGGCTGAACATCTGTTGCATAGGATTCTTGGCATTCAGATACTATGTCTGCAGAAAGCATAAAAAGTGGTTGATAGGTGAGATTTTCAAAGCTTCTGTAAGCTTTTGGGCACTGTCCCTATTTGAAATGAAGTCTTGGCCATGCGAGTATATAGTGTATGTACTGGTTATGCATGTCAGAATTTTAGAGCATCACCCTCTCCCATGCTTTTCTAAGCCCTTCCTAAATTCAGAATGGAAACTCTACCAGAATTTCTGGTAAATGCGTGTAGTTTGTAAGAAGTTGTATTTATGTTCCAATCATTTCTTAGAGGTCCTGGTCCTATGTGTTTTGCCTCTGTACCTGACAGCCTGATTGCATCTGCAAGTAAAAATTTTGGAGTTCAACTTGAGTTCTGCATGATTTCTTTTTATAGTTCTCCGTTAAGATCTTTTACACTTTGCTTATTCCTTGTTTCGTTCCAGGCATCCTTTTAAAGTGCCCATTCTGCAGAGCTTCCTTCTGCAGGAGACATTTACTGTTGATAAAAAGCAAAAGCACTATTTATTGGAAACAAAAGTTTTGATAAATGGGCTGGATGAAACAGTGCAAACTCTGAGACTTGGTTACCAACCTGAAAACCCCTATGTGAGTTACACAAGAATTTACTTTATTCTGGCATACCAAAAAAGCCAGCAGATGAGTGATTTACTATATATATCTTATGTTCCTTGCATTTCCTCTCAAACTTTTTTTAGATTTGTGCTGGCTTAACTCATCCTTATAACTACAGTTCATTCCCCAAAGATGTTGAAATATGCGTTGTAACTCAAAGTCACCAAAATGTGAGTAAATTTCCTATTAAATTCAGTTAGAGGGAGAGATTCGTTACCTGTTTATTTCTGGTTTATTGTCTTTTCAGACCTAACCTACTATAGATCTTTAGTTCCTCACCATGTAAATGCTGCAACCAAAAATTTCAGAGGGCAACGATGTGGTTGGTGCCTCCCTAATACAATGTTTTGTATAATAATACGTTGTGTAGTAATATATTGTAATAATATATTATTTAAAAATATTATTATGCATTAATACGAATAATAACAAGTACTGGGAAGGAACTTCCAGCTTTCTCATCCTTATCTAGGTGCATCTATTCATCTTCCAGATGCAGGGGTCTTTTTCTGCTTTAGTCATTTTTCATTCTGAGCCACAAAGTCATAGCTTGCAACTCTTTCTTTTTTCATAATGCGTAGGGATGGCTTCTGTCATCATTCATAATATACAGAGTTAATACTCAATACAATTCCCTTATTTACATTCTTAACATGTAGGTGAAGTGTGGGCTTGAGACTGTCGTGAAGGTCAATAAGGAAGATGTTCTCAACTTTCTAGGGAGATACCAGGAGAAGTCCAGTGGGGCAGATTTTAGATATCTTTTGCACATGGATGTGACACATTCATTCCAGGTATTGATGGTTTTCATTTATGATGTTTTATTTTTTATGTCTTGGTGGCTGTTTTACTGTGTTGTCTTTTGAATTATAATTGTTTTATGCTTATAAACTTCCTAGTTCAATAAAGCTCTGGCCCTGACAAAGACCCTAGGTATCTCAGCAGATCAAATCATAATCTGTATCAATAATGTCATGAAAGAAACAGGCTGACCTTTCATTTTCATGCTTTCTTTACTGAATTTGGTTTGGTTTTCAGTGCCTTTGGGTACAATTGGTAGAATTTTATATACACGTTTGCTTATTCGCATCCTCCATTTCATGCTGTAAGTTCAGACATCAAATCACATGAGGCATTTAATGGGAACAAGGTGATTATGTTTACATTTTACTTTGTCAAATAGCTTGAGATTCCACAAGCAATGGGCCTAAGTGGGGAGCTGTTTTCCAGGCAGACTAAACTGGAACACTTTGACTACAGTGTGAGCGTAAAAGTCATCATCAACAAGAATGTGTCTTCACAGGTCAGTTCCCTGATTATTACAGTCTCGTTGCTTGAACTTGTGGCTCTTGCAGTTCGTACAATCAGACCTGTGTTCTTGTCGCATGTATTAGGAATACATCTCGACCTGGGAGCTGTTTAACTTTGTGCTATAAATTACTTTGCAACTACTTTCAAGGGTGGTAACACAAATTATGTGTATACTACAAAGTTGGTCGCCTCATATGGAATTTAATGAGTGTAGTGGTGTAAATTGTTAGGGAAACAGTTAACTTTTCACGGTTAGAGTTTGCCCTGGCTAGATGGTTACATTCACTTGGAATGGATGGCTTGTGTTTTGGCTGAAATTCAAAAAACTCTGAAAGTCAAGGTAAATTGTACTTAAAATTCAACATAGCTCATCATTTTTTGTTGAAAGCTCTAGCCTGGTAACAGGCTTTATGCAAAATCAGGTGTCATCTGTAGCTTTTATTGCCAGTTCTATTTTATTACCAAGGTTCTGTCTCTAGGATTAACTTTATCCTGTGTGGTGGTTGAGACAAAGACAGGGAGATCACTTACCCATTACCTTCATGGAAAAAACAGACTCAAGCTGGGCAAAATTAATTTAATTTATTGCCAAATAAAAATAGAGTTAGATGATGAGAAACACTGACAAAAACTAAAAGCACCTTTCCCGCTCCACTTCCCCTCTCCTTTTTCCCAGGCCCAACTTCTTGTCTGCAGTCTTGTTCCTCAAATTGATGTTTCAGTATTCTGTATTATGAGTTGAGATGAGATCCTTAATGTCCTGTTCTCCTTTTTCTGTCTGTAGGCCCAGGCAGCCCTAAAGAGTTACGGTGAGAGCAATTTCAATGGCTCTCTCTACCTTCATTCTAACGGAAGGGACGTGCTGATGCTGGAGGTTGATATGAACAATGAAAACAAGAAGAATGCCAGAGCTGTTGAACTGAGGGCTTTCCTCCACCAGACAGTCATGACAAACCCAGAGTCAATACAGTTCCAGCTCACAGGCAAAATATTTCCATCAAGGTAGAAAAATCAGAATCTTGGTTAATAGAGGAGCTGAAGAGTGTTCTGTGATACGCATTTAAATATTACTACTTTCATATAGCTGCAGCAGAAACCACTGAGCAAATGCCATTTCATGCGTTATCCCTGTTACTGAAATACTTTTGCTCTTAATGTTTCATAGGTTGGTATAATAAGTTATGTTAATGTGTTCTAATTGCTTTCCTAGGACTTCGTACAGACGTAACTTGAATGAACTGGTGGAACTCTTACGTTGGGTTTAGATCAGCAGTTGTTTATTTTCCCCTGTTGCTTGTCCTCTCAGGAGTAAGAAACTCATACTTACAAGCTGTTCCAGCAGAAGAGGGCACTTCCCGGTGTTGATTATAAAGTTTTATGAAGTGTTGCAGAAAGCTGTGAGGTGGCTGGGGTGGGAAGGAGAAATTTAGCCCTCCCAAGTTTCAGCTGTCTTCCAGCCCATTTTTCGGATTTCACAGATACAGAAGTGTGCGGTGAAGGAATTGATGTTTTTGTAAAGGTCCCAGTGTTTAGCAGTTTAGGAGTTGGATGGGGTAAGGAGAATAAGGAGACAGAGTTAAAGAAATCAGAAGTTATCATAGTTTATATGAAGCTCTTTTTTTTTTTTTTTTTTCTTTTACTAGTAAATCCAAGATAAAAGATTCAACAAAGATATTCCATGTGTTTCTGCAGCTTACTTGCAATTCTGGGCTTCCAATAGCACGTTCATTTGTTTAAATACCAGGGTAGCCTGTAACAGAGCAGTTTATTGCGGGTCACTTCACAGGAAGTAAAATAGAACACTTAAAATTTCTGGAATGATAGATTTGGGATTTATTTTACAGGGAAAAGAAGAGAAAAATAAAAAATTGAGTATTTTTTGTGAATTGGTAAAAAGATGCCATCTGTACAGACTTCAGTTGCTGACTGATGAAATGAATCTTGCTTCCCTGAATTACATAGTTCAGTTCTTCCCATTAAGTGGATTTTCACTGAGGTTTTATTCATCATCAGTCTTTCAAGAGGGTTCCAGTTTCTAGGAGGGGTGTCTAACAATATGAAAATATGATTGCCTCACTTTTAGGTAGTATGTGTAGTATACTTGAGTCTAGAAAGTGAGATGTTTCAATGGACAGTTTGTTGAAGGCAATGTGAAAATTGTATCTTGGTCTTATACTTGAAACACTGAAAACTGAGTTTCTTGTTGCTCCAGCAGGTTTCACTAAAAAGCTGTGCTGTGTTTCTCCAACACTGTTCAACTCGGGGCCGAGATACAAAGAAATAGTTTGTTGGGTTTATTTACCAAACTCTAATGGTGGTGGCATCTATTATTGTTTAATCTGAATTCTCAGTGCTGCTTTTAAATCAGCACTTGAGAGAGATTTCATACTGTAACGGAGAGGAGTTCATTTCCAACTCTATCTAACTCTGTCCAACTCTATCTTTCTCTTTTATTAGGGATCAAAACAAAAGTATCCAAGAAATTTGAAGAAAAATCAGTCTGCCAACCTGTAAGGCTTTACCGAGTAGTTTTATAAACATGTAGTGAATGGCAGGTACTTGCTGCAACGCATCTGATTCACAACACTGGAACAAGTGCCCAGAAAGTCTGGAGTCTCCATACTTGGAGACTCCAAACCTGACCACATGTGCTCCTGAGCACCCTGCTCTCAGTGGTCCTGCTTTGAGGCCGAGCAGGGTTGTCTTGACAATCGTGAATTAAGCATAGTAATAAGATCTTACTAGCAATTTTTATCTCTGTCATTTTAGACTTTTGATGTCTTCTGAGATGAAGCTTAATGAAAATAGGCTTCACGTGGATTTCATGGGAGCCAGGGAGCAGAAAGTTGGTTTTCTTTTGTCTCTAAATGGAAGACTCCAACACACGTTTGCTGGATTAGAGGCCATACCTCATCTTGTTTCGCTGAGTGGGTTACTGAAGCGCAAGAACAACATTCACGATGGTACTTTTACTTTGTGTTTTGCTGCTAAGTCTGCAGCTATCTAAGGAAAAGTCTTAATTCTAATACATTCCTTACTGAACTGCCCGTAATGCAGAAGAGAGTATTTAGCATGCAGAATGAACCGTTGGTCATTGGATTGGAACTACTTGTTAGTGAGCTAAAATAGTTTGCTAATTTTTATATTTTCACGGATTGAAGGAAATAGTGGGTGGCGTCTTCTGAAATGTGGTGGTGGGGCTGACTTGAGGCCCTTACTCTTCTGAGTGGCGCCAAGGGTGGCGTAGGTCACTGAAGAGCTCTGAGGGATTGTTTAGCATGGAGTTAACACAAGTAATAAGTCATATTCCCTCTATAAATTTTCCTTTAGAAGGCAGTGCAGCGTAGGCCATGGCCTAAAGGCACAAGCAGTTTGGTGACTAAAAAGAGACAGCCGACAGAAATACTATTATGTAATTTCTTTTAAACACAGACATCTCTACTAGTAGAGAAACTCCCAACAATAAACTGATTTGCTCTCTAGATTGGGCTAAATTATTTGTTGTAATATATGGAAATTCTTTTACTTCCTGCTGGTATTAAATTAATAGTTAATTTATATGTTGCGTCTAAAATTCTGGTTATTTCTGTCCCAAAGGACTCTCTCCACAGTAATCATTTCTGCCTGTTACAGGTAACATCAATGTGATGGTCAACAAAACCCTGTACGGACTGCGTCTCAGGAACAGAAATGTGTTTGGGAATACTACCGTACACAATGTCACTTTTGCTGTGTTTCAGAACGGCAGTCAGGCAATCCCAGTGGAGGCAAAACTGCAAGGACACCTGGAGCTGAGTAGAGAGATGAAAAGGGGGCTAGCTAGCTTCCAGGTGGATGAGGAGGCCCTTTCTGTAGATTTTTCCAGTATCATGTGTCCTGGGCACAGCAGAGTCAGTGGGACTTTCACACATAATATCAGCTTTTTAAAAAATACAGGTATGAATAAAACTGACTTGATGGTGTGGTGTAACGAGGCGTCAAGATGAATTTACCTAAATGAGTGCAGGCCAGGGGAAATAGATGAGTTGCATTTGCTCACACCAGAACAAAATGTGATCCAGTCTTAGCGGCATTCTTTTAAGGTTTTTGAGAAAATACAATAAATGGATACAAAACTATTAAAAAACTCCTGAAGTACTTCAGAGGAAATTATTTCTTTCTTGTGCATCTGTATTCCTCCATGCTTATTGGTTCCTCTAAGTGTATTTTTATGCCTGTTTTGATTTGGGACAGGAAACATTGGAAGTGATTGAATAAATCACACTGAAGACTAAAGTATGGCAAGTGTTTTTTCATAAGCAAAACCAATGGGTTTCATGAACTGAAGTTTTCAATAATTTTGAATGGGTAAATTGCCTTCATCCCTTTGGAGTGAAGAAATCTGTTTTGAAACTTTCTAAGAGCTGACTACTGGAGTTGGACACAATACCCATTGATAGATACCCTTTATTAAGAGAAGAAAATGCCTTTGACTTCAAAGTGCATGCTGCGTTTTAATTTAACAATCCTTTTGTAATAGGATTTTCATATGGTAGATAATGTCCTTTCTTACTATAAATATCAGTAAGTGAAGCTAACTGGATGATGGCACTTTAAAAAAGGGTCTGTCTTTTCTTATTAAAAAAGTATAGAAGGCTTCTCTTAGTCTGTAATACATCTTCTCTATATTGTTACAATGACAACCCAGAAGTATTGTGTTGATTTTGCTTCCTTCCCTGTCACCAGGATTGCCCTTGGATGGCATTCTTACTGCCACGTGTGACCATGGCACAGGAAACCACACCGTCACTGTAGCCCTGCAGAGTGGCAGTGACAGGATTACCGCTGTGTTTGGAGGTCACGGACTGTCCACTGAGCCCCCTAAATCCCAGCTGTCTGTGAGTTTAAAGCACAACATCTCAAAGATAAAGAAACACGGCATCCCTTTTGTTGTGGAAGCTGCTGGCTATTATGAGGTAAGAAGAGTTCTGTCTGTGATTATTTGATTTTTGACAGAACCATTTCTAATAACTGTAGGTTGTTCCTGTGGACTTTATTCCAAAAGCATCTGCATTTTTGAGATGTACTAAATTGCTATGTGAAAGAAAGGTGTTTTCTGGCTTCTTGTCATAATGTGTAGCTGTCGTCTGAAGTCTTAGAGCTGAATCTAGACGAAATGAGATGCTACGTTCAGTTCTCATTTAAGTGGAGTGCATTGCTGCATAGGAACAGGAGTCTTGTCCAACTTTGGTTTCTCCCTATAAATGGGAAGTGGACAGGCAGGCCTAACGTATGTAGCCATCAGTGTCAGTGAGCTAAAGTGCTGCATTGCATCTGGTACAGGATTTAACTAGTTCCGATGTCATCCTTTGGATGTCTGCTAAAGCATGGAGGAGTGTTTTGCGTGGCTTTCCGTTTGGAAATCTCTACCCACAGAAGCATCGTGGGTCATGTTTCCTGGTACAGTGTTGCTTGGCCCCTCACAGCATTCAGAAAGTCTGGCATAACAGGAAAATCTCTATTTGAAATGAAGCCACTTTGATGAATTTGCACTTTTATTTTACCCGTGCTGCTGGCCTGTCACAGGGTGTGACATTTAAGCATGGTGAAACAGACTGTGCCTTTGCCAGTTGTTGCTGGGATGTTGTTGTTTGTTTCTTTCCATGATTTGGTTTCTTTTGTGCATAGGATTTCACCAATAAGATTGCTGCAGGGATAACAACCACGTTGGAGGTGGAACAGCTCAAAATTGAAATAGAGAAGAAAACCACTGGCAGCACTATGGAAATTTCTCTTTCACTTCACCATGATGTGGGAGGACTGATTGACATTGTGCCACGAGTACTAGAGGTTAGCGGAAATCCTGCTATATAGTGTATTTGACTATATTGCTGCGCGTTCTCAGCTGTGTCAGATTACTGCTTGAGAGCAAGGCAGCGGGTCAGAAGGGAGGGAGATTTTTGTCAAACAAGGCCAGTACAGAAAGCCTAACAATTGTTTGCTTAGCAATAAAGAGCGGGTTTTCAAGATGCGGTGGGTGACAAAATGTTTATGTCATGAAACCCACGTGGGTGGGTGCTTGCCCAGGCACAGTAACATGCAGTCCCAGCTTTTCCATCGTGCCAGCGCAGGGTTTGCAGGTGGGTCCCGCGGCTGTGGCTGCAGTGGCACTGACAGCAGAGTGAGTTGTACTGGCAGTAGTTTTCATAGAGCCCGCAGCATTCCCCAAGGACGTCACTTTCTGCAAAGGGGGACGCAGTTGATGGCATTTGAAACACTGAATGGCTGCTTGTGACAGTGGCATTTTCTATGCCTAACATAAGAAATACCACTGTCTCCTGTCAAAATCAAAAGCAAGAGTATCAAAAATAGTTGTCTAGCAAGTAACAGCTTCCTGCTGTTTGAAGATATTTGTCTGTCTTCATCTATGCTGATAATATTTTGGCATGATGATGCAAGGTTAGAGATATGATTTAGCCTCGGATCTACTAAAGTGTTTATCTTTTTTAAACTGATCTCTAATCTTTAATCTTAAAGCTATGGTTTAGTATCTTCATGCTTTTTATCCTGAAAGCAGCCTTTTAGCTCGCTTCTTTGTATTTTAGTCCTCTCTGCTTTTCTTCGTGCTCTGAATGTGCTTTATTGATAATGCCCACAGGTTGCTTGCAGCGGAGAGTCTGCTAACAAACAACTTTCTGGCCTTTGCAATGGAGCAATTACATTTAATCATTTTGAGGTACTGGCTTAATTTATAAACTCTGCTGTCAACAATATGCTGTCTTAGCTACCAGTGTAAGGGAATCTAAGTACTGAAAGCGGTCAGAGATGTAGAAATGGATTTGAGTTAGCTGGAAGTTTTGCACACGCTTTCAGGTATTTTCACAGATGCAAACGGATCAGATTACTTCTCTGTCAAAAACCGTACAGGTCTGTGGGGGAGGTTGCACTCTGTTTCAACTTCATGCAGTGGAGTGCTTATTCTGAATCAGAATTGTCGACAAACTTGCATTCAAATGATACAGCTCTATGTCTTCAGTGCACAGCTGTGCCCCAGGTACAGAATACAAAGTAGACATAAGGGATGTTGATGGGTCCAACGGGTGCAATTTGGAAGGCGATATTCCTGTGTCCTGCAGCAGAGAGTCGAGTTGTGCAGCTTCAGAGCTCAGTGCAAGGGTTTGCACCCAGCAGGAAAACCGTATCAGGAGATAAGAGGTGTGCACCAGCCAAAAGGCAAGAGTCCATTAATGCTTCCACCTGAAGTCTCCAAACTGTGTCTTCTGCCAGTTAGAACTGGACTCTGTATAAGGGCTCTTGTTCTGTTACTGAGCAGACAGCCTGATGTGAGCCGGACAAGACAGCATGGGAGGCACAAGCTGAGAATTTCAGTCTGCTACTTCTTACTCTATTTTCTGCTTTTTCTAGCTAACCATTTGTTTGTGAAAGCCCCTGTGCTTCTTGAACTGTTCAAGAAAGATAGGCCTTGTAATCTGACATGTTCTTAAGGACGTGTTAAAAACATCTCCTGTGAGTGACATTACAGAAGATTACGTTTGTCGCTAGAGAGACAGTAATCACAGGGACTCTGATTCCCATGTACCTTCTAACGACAAAAAAGACAAATGCATTTCAGTTCTTCCCTCATGTAGAGTATGCATGACACTTGTCACTCCTGCTGAGGTCTGAGGGGAATTAAACACATTCTCACAGTACTAGAGCTCTGTTTACTTATAGTAAAAGCTGAACTGATGATAGTAAAAGCAATAGCAGTTGATTTTTCTGGTATTAGTAATTATTTCAGCGGAGTTGTGGAGTTGGGTGTTTTTCCTGTTATTTTTATTATGGAACTCTAAACATTCATTTGTTAGGCATTTATAAATACACAGGATGAATACAAAATGCTGTCAGGGTAGTAGGGAAATAGTTCTCTTTTAGTAACATGAGCATTTAAAAACAATATATGGCCTGATAGGAAAATAACCTTGACAACAGTTTGTCCTGTAATTTTTCAGACTCCAGCAAGAGTTTCACTGAATGGGTCAATGTCTACCAGCAACTTCTCTGTCACCTTCTTTGGACACGTTTCTTTTCATGACGTGTTTGCCTGCCTGCAACTCCAAGCCACCACTAACATCCAGCCTCATGTAGAAATTGACTTCCAGCATTCCTTGCCTTTGCTTCAGTCTCTGGGAATTGCCAGAGAGAACCAAGTGAAGGTGTCAGCCATGAAAAGTGACAAGTACAGGGGCGTGCTTGGTATTGTCCTTGGGCCTTGCCGTTTAAAAGCTGATGGAGAAGTCAGCCTGGCAAGCAATGAAACAAATACAGAATGGCTACTTACTTTTAGAAACAAGTGTGTCACTCTAGAGGTAAGCCTAGATTGTCTTCTGTATGGCATTATAGTCTCTGTATTTCAGATGATTATGTGAGACACAGAGAACTATATCCTGACACAATTATTTATGGAAAGGGCAGTTTAGGTCATTGAAGTTGTTCTGGTAGAGCAGTAAGTCAGAGCACTTGCAGAGGAGATGAGAATTTGGAGTAATATGATGGTAGATATTACTGCCGTTGCCATAAAACAGTTGTTTAACAATAGATTGTTAAAGTAAACTTTTGTTCAAGAATCTAATGAAAAGCATGTCCTTTCTGTTTGAAATCTTGGAGGTTTTCTTTGGGGTTATGAACTTTTTCTTCTACAGCACTTATGAAAATGTTGTTGTGGGATTTTTTCCCCATATAACTTTTGTTTCTTTTTCTCTTGTTTCACTGAGAAGTTTCTTAAGAAAGAAGAAATGCTTTCTCATTAATCAGAAACAAATTAGGAAGACAGTTGCTTTACCTTGTGTGCTTTAAATAGTATAATCTTTTCTGTTGCAGAGGACGGGATTGCCTCATGCTGTAGCCTTTGGGGGCACATTTCAACAGGACATCTGCAATGTTGGCTTGTTAATGAACCTCCAGTGTGATGGCGGAACGGTTGATGTGCAGCTAGAAACTTCCTGCGAGCAGGAGTATACGCTCCGAGGGGTGCTCAGGCATTCAGTCCACTGGCTGAGTCGGCTTGGGCTGCCCTCTGAGAACTCTGTCCTGTTGTCTGCGGCCGCAGGCGCCACCACGGAGGGCGTTCTGTTGCTGCAGGCTGGCAAATGCAGGCTTAAGGCTAGAGGAGATCTCCGTGTTCAGAATAAAGCTGAATGGACACTGGAAGCGGAAACCGAGTGTCAGCCTCTGCAGGTAGCTCTTGGAAGCTTTTAAGGAGAGGTTTGGGATCAAATGCAGGCCATGTAGGGTTTTAGCTAAAACAACAGTGTGTGAGTGTTGGAAAGCCACTCTAAAGACACACCTGCCTTAGAGCGTTAGGCAAAGACAGCGTCTAATGTGTGCTGTTCGTAGGTGTTCTCCCTAGACAGATTAATTCAGTCTTCGCTGCTTGTTTCCTTCGCAGGCTGAGACTGCCCTCGAAGACGGAACAGCAGTTTTATTTTGAAGTATTTGTCAAAAAATGTATTGTCTGGTCTGTCTTTTTTATCAAAGTAGAAGTTGTAAAATGTCCTTGGTATTTCCATCTAGTCTCACTAACTACAGTAGAAAGAACGACTGTTGTGAATTTGGGGGTTATTTCCAGATGTTCATAGGCATTTCTGGTTTGCTTTTAATTCCTCAATTTTAACTTCTTGGACTACAAAGTAGCAATATAAACCAAAAATGACAGGAAGGTGTGTGTCATTCATAGTGAAGAGGGAATGAAAACTGCTTAAAATAGTAAAAATAGCAAATTTTTCAGTGTTTTTACTAATACTTTAACGAATGAGAGGAAACATTTCACTTGGGATGTTGCACAATACAACCTTGATGCTTTAGTACCAAAAAAAAAAAATTTAAGAGGTATTCTTTGGAGAAGTGCGTCTGGCCTATTATTTTGGGGGGTTTGTTTGAACATTGAGATTGGTCTGGTCTGAATGAAGCAGCGCATGTTCAACTTTGCCACTCTGAAGAAACAAGCATTTTGTATTTTTGTAAATGTAAAACTCCATGTAGATACAGAAGTTGTAAATTCTGCAAGGCAGTCCTAAAATCTTCCCTCAGACCTTATTCAGGCAAAAAATTGCCCTCTTACCACTGGGAGGGAGAAAAATGGCAGTGCAGAGATGGTAGGTTTTGTCTCTGATATTGTAACATAAAATATCCTTTCTTGTATGCTAAAGGGAGAAGAAAAAAGACTCAATACTGACTTGTCCTAAAGTGCATGTATAATCAAAAGGATTGTTTTTATTTATTTTTTTTTGGTATCTTGATAGGATCTGAGTATTCCAACTCAGTCACGGCTCACCGGATCTGTTCAGAAAGACAAGTGCCAAGCAGAACTTCTCTGTGTCCTTGAAACAGAAGGCAAGGCTGCCCTTCTTGCAGTGAGAGCAGAGTGCGAGCCAAAGATTACACTGGAAATTCAATTCAGGCATGACCTCCCTCAACTGAAGGAAATCCCAAGGGAAAACAAGCTGTCCATCACTGCGCGAAAGCAGTTAAAATACCATATCGGAATAGGAATGAAATCGGGTGCTTGTGAGCTTCAAATGAATGGGGACTTTGACCCTGAAAAGAAGCTCCAGTGGAAAATGTTGCTAGAAAACAAATGCCAAACAATTCAGGTATTGGAAGGATTTTTTTTTTGGCTTTACTCTTGAATTTGTACGACTAAACCAGGATCTTTGAACCTACTAAAATGAAAAGAAAATAGTCCAATGATTTCAATGGTAGCAGAGAAACAAGAAAAACATTCTCTTTTTTTAATGTTACCTCTTACTTTTGGAGCCAGCCTTTCACTGTATTTTTGTATGGTAGAAGCCAAATTTTCTATGAATCAGTACCTACATTTAATGGACTTGCTTGAACTAGCTCTGATGTATTTTTTTAAAGCATGGTTGAGAAATCTGCAGGGTTTTAATCTTCAGAAATAATGAGGATTCGAAGTTGTCTCTGGCCTTATCAGCAATTACAGTTCCTCAGCAGTTTGACAACCAAACTCTGCGATAGTTTAAGAATATATAAAGTAAATAGATAATCTTCAGCTCAGAAAATTTTTCCTCAGCTGTACAGAAAATTGAAATTTCTAACAAACTGATATGTAATGTATGAAGACCATTGCGGAGAACACGCAGTGAAAAAGCCAGTGTTAAATAGCAGTTACGATTTCCTGTAAGACCTCAGTTGAGAAATATTTCAGGGAATTTAGTTGAAAAACAACCAGTGACATTTTGAAGAAGCTGGTTTGGCCTGCCCTGGTGAGCTGTTTCTCCATGTTAACTCTGGCAGATGCTGGCCATATAATTGTCCCTGGGCTGAGCCTTCCCATTTACAGTGCCTGCCCGAGCACCACCAAAGCACACCTCCTGTTTCATTAACGAGACTTAACTTCTGGGTTTGCTGGGAATCTCACGGTAGACTCTGAGTCTAAACAGCAACTAGTAGGATAAGACAAAAAAGTAGTTTCTGTGTTGAAAAGATTTAGCCAGTAGAAAAGTACAGTGAAAACTGGGGTTCTGTGGAAGGTCACTCAATATCACACGCGTGTGCCATCGTTTGTGGTACGGTCTCGCTTCTGTACCAAGCAAAGGAAGTGAGGTCTCGTCCGTGGGACAGTTGGCCTGGCTGACATGGGATGTCTTGGGAGGCCCCACCTCTGAGGAGTCCACAGTCGTAGCCTGCGGGGAGCTGTGGGAGCTGGGAGCACGGCGGCTTTCCGAGCTTCCCACGTAGAGAAGGGCGGTGTGCCGGGGCCTCTCCCAGCTGGTTGGCGTGACGCACTGAGCTGCTTTTGCCTTTTGATGGAGGAGTGGAAAATGGCACTTCCCCCCCCCAATTCTTGCCCAGTAGGTTGTTTTCCCAGGCCAGACTGTTGTAGGTAGGTGGAGAGGGAGAAGTTCTGCAGCAGGATTTCCTGAAGTGGCAGTTGTAAATGTAGCTGGATTGCACAGTGGCTTTTCTTACTGAAAATCTGTATTGCTATTGGAAATCTTGGTATCACGGTGCTTTGCCGTTCCCAGCTCCCACCAGTCAGTGCTATGTAGGCAGGAATGGAAAGGACAGGAGAAGCGTACGGAAAGTTGGGAGAGAGTTGTTATCGGAGAATGATCTGTGGATTCAGTGTGCAAGTCAGGGTAAATCTGAATGTACAAAGATGAGATTCACTGCCCTCTTCCAAACAGAGCTGCTGTAATAAACTGATGTATACTGTCTAGTTTCCCTGGACTGATGGGTGCTTCGGGCCGCTGGAGCAATGCCAAGCATAGAAAATAAATTGACTTTTCACTTAAGCAGGAGGAGCAGCCATGTTGTCCTGTGTTCTGTTTATGCTGGCTCACTTATCAAAAATATGTTAGACACATGCAAAATAAAACAGGCAAAATGTATAAAATGTAATAAAAAGCTGTCAAGATTTCTGAAACGTCCTGTGGATATGCTGCCTGATATACTAGATTCACAGCTAGGTGCTATTAGAGCTGCTTATCAGGGATGAAAAGTTTCATACCCACATAGTGTATCTGTGGGTAACTGTAGAAGTGGTGAATTTTTAATTTTTTAAAATTTTTTTCTTTGCTTGTACAGGATCTTGGCACACCAGTAAAAATTGACAGTTCAGGCTATGTTCTGATGGATAGAATGAACTTGGATTCACAGACATTGATCACTATTGATGAAAGTAAATTACAAGGACTCCTTATTCTAAAAGTCACTGATGTAAGTGTGCTGTAGACTCTTAGACTGCATGTATGAAGTGACGTACTCTGAACTATTTTATTGGGAACCAGTAGTCAAACTAGTAATAAATGCCGGAATGAAATAAAACTTTTGAAAACGTGGCACGTGTAATGTGCAGTAAAACAGTTGTATAGTATAATAGCATACGGGCTGTGGCACTTCCTGAATCATTTCCTTGTTATGCTCTTTATGTGTATATATTTATTATTTTTTTATTTATATGTATTTATTTGATGTTCCTTATATTACATGGCAAATATGATAAGACATGCAAACCCACAAGTGCTGATCTCACTCCAGATATACAACAGGTACATGTTCAAGAAGAAAAAAGATTGCAATTTATAGTGTTCACTGTGATTTACATTGCAAAATAAGAGGCAGGGCTTAATTGAGACGCTGCTGTTTGCTTCTTCACTAAGACAACAGCGCAAGAAAGGCTGTGAATCTCTTGCTTTTCTGTTCACAATTGCAAGTTGTCAGTGGAGGAGAGTAGAGTGCACACAGAGAGAAGTATCTTCATCCTTGTGATCATTCGCTTTGTTCCCATAACCGGTAATTTCTGTGTGTTTCTGTGCTGTAGAGAAACAGATGACTAGTGGGAGTTCTTTGCCACCAGACAGAAACATTTACACCTTTTTCCCCTCTTAGCTGAAATATTTAATTTTTTTTAATCCTATCTGTTAGGTTTGATTTCTTTTCTCTTTCCCAGAGTAACTTCCCTCAGTTCAATGCAATTGTTTTTCATTAGTATTAAATGTAGGACATTCAGATTTGCTAAATGTCCATTTTGAGCTGTGTATCGTGGCAAGCTTTGGGTTCTACACATGCTTTGCTATATGTGCTGTGAAATACTAACAGGACAAACAAGAACTGGACGCGGTGCTAACCCATAACATCCAAGGAGCTGCTGACATTGGCATTCCTGTGAGGATGGTAGTTGATGTGATATCGGAAAAAAACAGCAACTTCTATAAAAGGCTTATTCATTTCTGTGTGAACAGTAAGCAAGTAAGTGTCTCCTCCATATTAGTAAGATGTGAATTAGAGGTTAAAATACACTAATTGATTTGGTAACTATTGTTTCTCCATTTGAAACAGCTGTGGATCAGGTCCTCATAGGAATACTCTGCAGGGACTGGTGTGGTTTTAAAGGCCTTAATTACATGAAGGCTGTATCTCTTAGCCACTCCTCCTGTGCGATCGCTTCTAGCAACAAACTTGACCTCAGCAATGATCCTTGACTCCCTTTTGCAAACTGTATCAAATCTTTCTTACCAAGTACCTTCAATTGGTGCGGTATATTCCCTGTTACAGGACAGAGTTGTGACTTATGAAAAAGAGACAATTCTTCAGCATAAATTTTTCATAGTTTTTATAATTTTACTCTAATGTGTAATTAATACAATAATTAATCAGAGCAGTCTCAATATCAGAGATGTGCCACGGCTAACTTTTGTCATATTTTATTTGGACTGAACAGATTACAGAAGAACTGAGCTTTGTCCAGAAGTTGGAGGTTGTGTCTCTTAACTATAAACTTACTCATAACATAGAGGCACTGAAGTCTTGGCAAATAAAAGACAGGATTGAGTTGCAGGTAAGTTTTCAGACAATGCTGGAGAGACGTGAATCCAGCCTGGAATCATGCTCTGACGGAAGCAGTAGCTGTAGAGGTCAGGTGGCAAAGAGCAGAGCGTGTAGATGTGACTTTGCATTTGCTATTTAGGTGAAATTTTTGCCCCTCTGTCAAGGAGGGTGGAATTTTACTCATTCAGTTGTTAACTTTGGTATCTTTATAATCTTTTCTATTCTGTTATGCCACCTTGCATAAGATGACAGCACAGATTTCAAAATTGTTTCATAATACTGCTTCATTTAGAAGTCAAGATTTATATTGCAGAAAAAGTTTATTGCTACAAAATGGAGCTCAAGTGGTGCAAACCACAACCATAAATAATTAACCTAATGTCACAGGGACAAGTGGGAAAGATTTTAAAATACAACCTAACCTTCAATAAAGAGTCCTTCTGAATTAATGTGTCTGTGTTGTCTTGCCACCTCAACTTTTGTTCTCATTTATAATTATTTCTAGACCCAGTACTCTTCTTTACCTTTACTCTACTTAAGTTGGGCCTTCCTTGCCTTTAATTCATTTGCCAGAGACGGCAGTAGTGTCTTCCGTCCTTCAATACGTAATTTGCAGTATGATGGAGCATTCATCATGAAAATGCATTGCAGGATGTGCAAACTGTAATTTTTGGTGCAAAGTGAATGGTCTGGGACATTTGAAGTCTGTACCTGTGCATACAAAGGACCATGTTGGAAAGAGCTGGGATAAGATAAGGCACAGAAATGTGGTGGTGGTAAAATGAAATGTGACTCTGTAATGGACAGGTAACGAATCGGTCACTTTCTTGCCATGCAGATTGTAACCCAGAAGCCTACAGCACATCACTAACTCTTAATTAATCGTATGACTGCTTGAATAGGGTTAAGGCATGGTCATACCAGAGGATATGTGTTAAAATGTTGAATTTAAAAATAAGGGGGACATCTGTAACTGTTGTGTTATAAAACTATAAGAGATGAATTTTCTTGACAAACCTTTGAGATGATACTGTCTGAACCAAAGAAATAATCCTAACAGGAGCTTTTCCTTTCACAAAGGTGCCTTTTCACAATTTACCTTTGTTACACACAGACTGTCTTGAACCTGAAAGTGATCAAGAGCTTTAGTATGAAAGTGCAGTATGGTCCTGACCTAACAGTCCTTGAAGGACAAATCCAGGAGTTTGAAACAAGCACCAACATAACTGGGAATTTCCGCCATACTTGGCCGTGGCTGCTACAAGCCAGAGTCCCCTCGTCTCTACAGGTAGGTTTGGGTTTTTTCCCTCCCCCATTAAAATTATTGTCCTGTATTATAATGTAACAGCCCACGGGTTGAATGAAAACCACCATTTTGTAAGGCACAGGATGGAAGCTGAGATTTTTCGGATATTTAAAAACTACAGATGGCTAAAACTGAACTACTGAAATAGAGAATTTCTTTTTGCCTGCTTTCTGGCCCAGATTATTGAATTCTGATCAGTGTTAGTACAGTGTGTATTATTGATACCGTAACTCTGCAGGAGGCTAGTTTCAGACCATTTCATCAGGACTTGGAATATTGCTCCTATGTTTATTAATGGGAATGTTATACTTCAAGAAGTACTTATTTAAGTGCTATTTTCAGGGAAGTATCAGAGTACCTGCTATCTGGTAGATATTGGCAGTATGCCTGGGTCAAGGATCCTTTTATACAAAGGGAGTTGTGTTTTTGTGGGATAAAAGAGAACCTAATGAGAATTTGACAGAAATCAATGAGGCTGGCATGGTTTAAAATTCATGCGCTTGAATGGACTTCATACTGGAAAGTCGTAGATGATTAATGAAAGGCTAAGATTTTTTTGTTAATGGACAGATTTTTGCCATAAGTGTAGACTAGAGAGAACTTCCATTTGTCTTCTGTTTTAAAATTAAATAGTATTTAACTGTTGTTTCAAGAACTTCTGTCTACATGTCGGTTTTTAGATAGATGTGGTTTTTCAAGGGAGAAACACCACTCAAGAAAGGTATATACACGTCGCAGCTGGAGAAACATCAATCACATACATAATAAACTCCTATTATGTTGGTCACCAAGTGGACTTATTTTGCCAAAGTGTCCATAGTAGTGAGGCGCTACATGCAGCTGGCTACCCTAAGGCAATCAACCTGATTCTCAGTTTACAGAGATCAGGTAGGTACCTGACATTCCTCGCAGGTTTCTTGTTGTATAATAGCTCAATGTTTCAACTATTCCTTCAACAGCTACAAACTGACTGAGATTTGCTGGTAGTACCTAAAAAGGGGCTTTTTCTTGTATGCAAGTAAAATTGTCATTAGTTACATTACATCTGTTTTTTTTAATTCCAGGAAAGTTCTCACCTGGTAAAAGAGGTGATCCCCAAGATAGTTAGCTGCATAAAATAAGTTTCCATTATCACACAAAAAGCCTTGTTACAGAGTACAAATGTGTGAATGCCAGTGTAGTTTCAAGTGGGCTTTGAAAATAATTCTAAATGGCTTTTGTTGTTTGAACTGTGGAGAGGAGACAGACCCGTCCTGAATAAGCCAGTCTATCCTCAAAACCTGCCCTGACGCAAATCCTCCCTGCATTTCCTCAACTGCTGATTGACATGGTGGTCAAGTACCTTCAGTACCCACACGGGGTGTATATATATTCATGTAGAAAGAGCACCAAAGAGTGGGAATCACTGGTTCAATGCTAATGTTAGTGGCACCATCTCCTTTCACCCCCTCTGAAAAAAGCAACGGGACAACAGGTGGCTTTCAGGACAGCCGCCAGAGCGGTCACTGCCCGATTGCATACGTGTCTGAGATTTTGTCTTTTCTGTAAAGAGCTTTGGGGTTTCACATCTCTCCTCTCATTTTTCTCCCTTAGCAGTCTGTATTTTCTTTTTCAAATACGAAAAGCTGGTAAGAAAGGGGGGCAGGTCTTCACGTCATGTTGTTCGAGCAGCGTTGGTCTGCTGTAGCTGGAAGTGAAGGAGTCACTAGGAGTCAAAAGAGCTCAGAGCTCTTCTCTAAAAGAAGCGGCCTCTGCCTGGCAGGCGCAGCAGCTGGCTGGGTAAGCTAGTCAGCTCTGACTGCAAACACCCAGTACTGGTGGGAGCTGACTTGTCACTTGTACGTAGGTACACGAGTTCTGTTAACTCAAGACTTTGTATGTTCAAGGATGTCCAAAAAACTGCACTCCTCCAACCACAAGCCAAAGCCCTCCTCATCCTGAATGGATGACTTGGACATGATGAATGTCTTAACCCAAAAGCTGGCTTGGTTGGTTTTATGCAGGCAGTACTGAAATTCCTTGAAACGGGACCCTCAAAATGCCACTATTTTGTTCTTGTTATTTAGAAAGCAAAGCCAAGACTATCTGTGAGATCCAATATGATGACAAAGATATAACTGTGACTATGGATGTTGTCACAGACTCTCAAATCTATGGCATATTTGAATTCATGGCGGAGGTGAAACATTCAATATCGCTTCTCCATCATCTGGGACTTCCCTTCTTCCTTAAGGTAATAAACCACAGGTCTCGTGCTGTGTTTTGATTAGAGCTGTCATCTGCGTTACACTGGCATGAACCCAGAGCGCTTCCAGTGGCCTCAGTGGAATTACTCCAGGTTTATACAAGTGCAGGTGAGAGGTGACGTGGCCCAGTTTATCTGAGTCCGTGTTTAACTTAAGTACACAGCTAATGGTCTGTTTCCAAGGAAACTCAGCAGGTACCTGAAATCCCCGATTTTGGGATTAATCATTTCAGTAAGGCACTCGTTTACTGTCACTTCTTAGCTGATGCGGGTTACTAAAGAAGAAAGTACTTTTGCTAGAAAACAGCTGTCCTTTGTACCTAGAGAATTCCTTGGCTTGGTTAAACCATTTGTAGCATAGATACCTACGGTTTTTTCAGTATTGAACACCAGAAATAGATTTGTATTCCACACTACTTGATAGGACCAGCAAAGGCTACATCTGTTCATCCCTTGGGAGAAAGAAGTATTAGTTGCCATGTCTCCTTCCCTTTTGGAGTGTAGTGTGCAGAACAGTACAGCCAATTTGTCCATCACCTTCTCTTTAGATAAGAGGATACGTAGCTAGGAGACAAGATAAAAGGTAGATTTTTCTGAAAATAAACATTAGTCCAATATTAAACCTGCATATTAAGTGCAGTGTTTCAAGAGAATGTTTAATGCCAACATTTTATTAAAAGGTATTAGATATTATCTCCTGCTTCTTCCCCCTTAAACTTTAGTGAAATGTCTTTTATCCTCTAAATATTTAAGTGAAAAAAGCAGAGGTGCTAGTTCTGTAGGTGATTTATTCGTGTCCGCTATGAGTGTAATCATGGGACTTCAGAAATTACTGTTCCCACAGAACTTGGCAAACACGACATGTGTTGGTATTTAAGAGTGGCAGACAGCGCTCGTCTTCCCCAGAGGGATTCTTTAGCAATTTCAGGATAAAGGTGTAGAGGAGCCAGCAGCTGTGGGAGGAAGAAAATACCCTGCAGTGAAAGAGTTGTGGAGCTCCATCTACTTCATCCAAAAAAAAGAAGGAAAGGCAGTTTCTTTACAGTAGGTGAAAAAGAAGAGTGGAGGAGATACAAACAAAAACCAGTGGCTCTAGACTTGAACCAGATAAAGGTACATTGAAAGTAAGGCTAATATTTGTCAATAATGCAAATTAGTAGCTATGGAAACATACAGAAAAAAAGACATCTCTTGATGCTTTTGGTTTAGGTCTAGAAAGCATCTAGAAGGCCTCTCTGGAAGTTAAACTACAGTCAAGATGATGGTTTTTAGTCAGTCAAGACATTGTGCTCAGTTTAGGTGAAATGCTGGGTAGAAGCTGTGGCGTGTGATTAGTTTGTGGTTTTTTTCTCCGCACAGATGACAATTCAAGAAGTCCTGACTGAAAATGAAATTGAAGGAGCTCTGAGGCTGATCTATGAACAAAACACCAACTTCTCCTTTACCATCAGTAGGAAAAAAGACAAGCAAAGGTAAAAGGGTCATTCTGAGCACCATAAAAATGTCATTAGGCTACTGTGATTCCGTGGAAAAAGCTATCTTAGTCACCAAAGCCCTGGTGAAACGGGTAACAAATCTTTGATGAAGCGACGAGTCACACCAAACAGCCTGCATACTACAGGAGGTTTATGAAGGGCTGCAGAGAGATCATCCCTTGGGAAAAAGAAGTATTAGTTGAAGTGTCTCCTCCTTCCCCCACGCAGCTTGAGGCATGCTTGTCTTTTTCCCTGCCCCCACAGCACTGGAGTGGCAGACAGTGAAATAATCCAGAAAACTCTAGAGCCAGACAAGTACTTAATAATACACCTTAACGTAACGGTTTGTATCTTATTAAATAGTTTTGGCATACTTGAACCTTGTAAAATTACAGAGACTCACTCAGTTTTCTAAGCTGGTGTCGGTACGGTATCTGCTGTGCTGATTTCATTTTTTTCTGTCTTCTAAGAATTTTCAAAGTTCTTTAAAGAATGAAGAATGACTAGATTAATTCTCTAATTCCAAAGTGTTCCAAAGTAGGCTTTTGAGGGTGTTTAAGAGGTGTAATATTTTCAGCCTTGGGGTATTTCAGATATCTCTTAAGTTTCTAGTAAAAGACCTTTGCACTGAAAAGTCTTGTAAGTTCTGTTAAACTCTGTAATTATAAATTCTAAACCTGGAAACCATGACAACGCTTGCAAAGTCAGATTCCAAAATACCGATCTTATTTTTAAACAGATGATGCATTTACTATAGCTAGTCAATTACTAGCTGTGGTAATTTCTGAGCCAGTGGGCCATGTTCTGCCCCTGGGACGCACACGCAGATTTTTCCCTGAGGTCGGAGACGGCACTGCTCTTTGCTTTCCTTTACCTGCGTATGGATGCATCACAGAATGGGAGCTGGGTGCGCGTTCCGTGGAAGGTCTGTAGTTTGTAACGCTAAAAGCTGTGGCAGACGTCAGTGATGGCTCAGATGAACTCGCGCTGTCGGTGAGAGTGGACTTTCTGAAATACTGTTGAACAAAAGTGCATTTCTTCCCTTTAGTGAAGAGTTGAACATAAAAGCACTCCAGACTCATCCCTTCTTTCTACAGTACTTCCCCAGTGCAGCAGAACTGTCTTCAAAGGTAACTTTCTGCAAGTTAACTGGCACATACATCACTACAAATGCCACTTGCCTAATAGTTTAGGAGTCAGGCTGCATTTATTTCTAGTACTAGTATCTCTGACCTTTTTGTTGTTGTTGAGGATATTCATGTTTTCAAAGTTGCTAAAAATCTCCCCCTACTGGAAAGGATTTATTCCATTTGACTGCTTCCTTGCATCTGCATTAATTATGACTTCAGGTAGTCTCTTCTCAGGAATGTTTTTAATTATTCTGGCTGCTAAGAAAAGAGAGACTGGGCAGGAAGCAGTTTTGGCCCCTGGCTGTTTGCAGTGCAGAAATACAAAATGGCAAGTGTAGGTGAGGAAGATGAATGGGGTTAGTTGTCAGTCAAATGCAGCACCGTTACTCCTGCTCACATACAAAATAATTGCTTATGTGTGCTAATCAGTTTCGTCTCTCTTGTAGCTGTACCTTCTACAATGTAAATATAAGAGAAAACGACAAATCAGATCTATCTTAGGTCCTGAGGACCATAATATAACATACTGTGTGAAGAATGCGAGCACAACGTTTATTTCCTTTCTCACTCTTTTTTCTTTCTTTCTTTCTTTTTTATAATTTAATGGGAACTTGAAAAGGTAAATTATGACATGAGTGAAGCAAAAGGCAGTCTCTACCTCAGGATGGAAAAAAGGGATTTCAATGTCTCAAGTCGGCTAACTTTCACTGGAACCAGCTACGCTAATGTCATTGAAATAACACAGACAATGGCCCAGGTTGGTATCGTCAACTCAGATGGCAGAAGGCGAGCTGGGACTGCCCTGTGGCCAGAGCGTGGCGTTCCGGATGCTGGCTCCCGAACAGGGAAGGCCAAATACAGCTCCAGCTGCTGTGAGGTGTTCTGCCCTTGATTTCTCCAGTAGCATGAGCAAACATCCGACTGTAGATTAGTTGGGTGTCCAATGGTATCAGTTGTTGTTTGATTTTATATTTGTTTGCTCCTATAGATGGAGCACTTACATAGGAAATAAGAAAAATAATATATTAGAAACTGACCAATTGCCAATTTTTATTACATTTCTTTTTCTAAATAAGGAGGAAAAGATGTCACGAGTAGATACTATTGTTTGTGCCATCTGCTGGATTTATTCTGTAACAGGCTCTTGATGTAAGAATTGTTCAGTGAGATACAAGACATAGAAAGTCAAAATGTGTAATAAACAAAGACTTTTGTAAAGGGGATGCTCAGTTGTTTATGTATGTTCCATTATGTGAGAAGAAGACTTACGGTAGGAATGAAGTCAAGTAGAAATGAATAGCTGCTTATACCAAAGCACTGGGGTTTAGGGTGTCATTGTACTAGGCCTTTTATGAACGTATTTCTAAAGCTAAGCACACACTTAGCTTTTTAACTTTTCAGAGAACTTGCGTTTTAATGTGTTTCCTCTCTCTTATTTTTAGTTAAAAATTCTTCCAAGGCAGCTTGCGTTTATGACGGTTTACCAAAAAGGCAACAGAACACGTACGCTGAGGCACGTTGCTCTGTGGGATGGCAGAGAGATAAAGGTCTCGGGCACTTACTCCGGACTCTTCCCAAAGTTGCCTGGAGGTCACGACGTTCAGGGTGGGTTTCTCAAGTCTTTTGCCAGTGTTGATAGTAGACTGTAGAATAAACTAAACCACATAAATCTGATTTCAAAATGCATATTCAAATGATTTCAATCCAGGCTGTCTGAGATCTTATTTGCTTTAAATTCATGATAACTCTGGCTGTTAGAACCATCTACTTCAGAGCACTACTTCTGCTTTGTGGATATGGAATGTAAAGCTTAAATAAACTTCAGTATTGCCAGGGAAAAGTTTGGCCAGAGCGAAAAGTCATCAACAAATTAAAATGTCTGTTGTTATTTTACAACAAATTTCAGCATTGTTCTGGATTAAATGAAGCATTTGGGTTTATTTTTATATTTGATTTTTGAATATGTGAAATATTTAATGGAAAGCAAAGAAAACCTGGGAGCTTGCTTGGGACTAGATGCCATTTATAAACAGAGAGGGGTTAGAGTATTGCAGCTACTTCCACTCCAGCCAGGGTGCTGGGGTACTTAGCTGGGAGGGTGCTGACCGGCGTCACATCTGCATTTGGTTTTATTCAGAGCAGTGATTTAAATGAGAAATCCCAATGGATGGGGCTCTCCCTCTCTTCTACCTGGTTTTATTCCATTTCAGATTAAATAGTTCTGTGGTTCTGTACAAACACAAACAACTTTGGTGGGAGAGAGGGGAGAACACATATAGTAGGAGCGGTAGTACGCTCTGCAGTGTAGATCAGGGTCTTGGTTCTGTAATTTTATGACTTCAGGATCAAGTTGGGAAGTACTGGAAAAGGAACACACATTTCCTTGCAGAGGGAGTGAAGGTGCTGAGGAGGAGCTCGATAGGGTCTGTAACTGTGCTGTGAGGGTGCCGGCTGCGGGAGGTGTGTGCCCGGACTTGCTAGCCAAAAATGCTCCCGGCTCCACAGCTGCACGTGTGGCTTGAGGAAGACTCAGCCTCAAATACCCGGTAACCCACTGGTCAGAGTCACTCACTGGGAAGTTGGTACCTAAATGCAAATCTCTCCCAGTTGAGAGAAGGAAAGGGTTTTGAGGAGACCCACATCTCAGACTTGTCCTTCGGTCACTGCACTAGAGGTATAAAGCGACACAGCCCGCAGATAACATTTTTTCTGAATGTTGCCCAGCTATCCCTTTGGAGAGTAAAACCACTTAATTTTGAGTTCATTTTAATTTGTTTTTCTGTTTTCTTTTTCTTCCTCTGCTGCGCTGGGTACTGCAGGGGAGCACTGGTCATGCTGGCCACTGCCCTGAGGTGCTAAACCCTTATGTTGAGGCTACATTGTCTGGAAAATAGAGAAAATAACTGCACTTACTTGTTTGAGAGTTGTAAGCTGTTCCTCTTCCAGCATCAGGTCATCTCAGCTTCCTAAAGTTTACTGTCCTGACTGTTCTTGCTGGTAGTTGCTTTGGGTGTAGGTATCAATGTTTTGATTATTGAAGGTAATTACTGTTTTGCTAGTAAATCAAGGACTCCTGTTTGCCTTACATATTTCCCTGTGCAGCAGAAATCAGGACGCTGTGGTCCTTGTTGCTGTTGGGTAGGAGCACGTGTGTGTATGAGCAAAGACCAGGGTTTCTCTGGGAACCAGCTGTTACCCCGCTGCCTGTGCCGAATGTGGCCTGTACCTTTTTCTCTATCAGAAAATGAACAGTCCTCATCTGCGGTGGGGAAAACTTACTTGCTTTTTTCCCTTGTAGTGGAACTTTTCCATCCTCTCTCCATCCCGTTCCCGCGGCATGCCAAGGTCAACTTATATGTGAAGCATTCGGCACGCAGTCACTGGGATGATCTTACTGTCATTTGGAATGAGAAGGACCAGGTACAGCAGCCCAGAGCAAATAAATGTCAGCAGAATTACAAGAATATTAAGCGGTTCTCTTTTTCCTCTTCTTTTTCCTTTTTGTTTTTCCTTTTTGTTTTTGTTTCCTTTTTCTTTTAGGCAGTAAGCAAGCCAGGGAATTTCAAGTAGGAGGCAAACTGTCCTCCTTCTTGGATATAGAAAAGGCTGTGTCTGAAAGATGAGCAGCTGCTACTCTTGTTGGAAGCATTTTCAGGCCATACTGGTCTTTTGGTTTGCAGTAACCCCACAGCTTGCTGCATAACGGAAGGCAATGAAATGCACGGGGCTCAAAGCGCTGGAGAAGGGCCGTTCCCAACACTCTCAAAGGCTCTAGGACAGCTTTTGAGAGTAGGTGGAAAGAATAGCACAAACATCATGTTCAAAGCATCTTAGGGGGAAAGACAGAAATTTTAAGACAAATGAGTAAGTATGAGCATTAGTGGGAGATTGAAAAGGATGGAGAAGCTCCCTGTGGACATATGCCATGTTTACCCCCACCGAAGTGGGACACGTACCTGTGCGTAGCATTTTCAGCATTACTGATCCCATTGAAGCTCTTTTGTATTTCATTCTTCCGTTCTTCTCTTTATTAGTGAGAATGACAAACTTGGCACAGCCTAAATCAGCTTTTATTTTCTTAAAGTAAATCATCATTATTTTTTAAAAATATAAATAGTAAAAAAGACAGAAATAGGAGAACTTTGGTTGATTTCCAAATGTGCTTAAATGGGGACGCTGACTGACTTGAGCTTACTATGCTATCTTATATGTGTGTCTGAAATGCAGCACCTTGGCTGAGTGCTACAGTATTTTCTGAATAAAGGAAAGACAAAAGACAATGTGTAAAATGTGTTACCATACAGAAACATAAATGTGCCTGCAAAAAGAATTAGAATTTCTTAATGTCTTCAAGAAGTGCTAAAAATCCAAAATTTACTTTAGAATTTGTATAGAATATATTTTTCTACTACTACTTAAATTACCACAATACCACTACTGTTTAAATCCCCACAAAAATATTTTGTTCCCAGCAACGTTACAGAATTTAGTTCCTGATTCTGCAAATGTTTTTCTTCTTGTGCTTCAACTTTGCAAGCTGCATCTAAGCACGTTGCGGCAGTGGAGCTCCCGGTGCCTAAAGATGAGACCAAACTTAGGCCTCATCAAACTGAAGCATGCTGCCGGGTGTCAGTAAAATACAGAGAATAGTTTTACTTTCAGCTGGGCCATGTAGGAAATGCAAGTAGCAAGAATGTCCTCATTTGAACCTTAATTTGCCTCACTACTTCAAAAAGGACTTTATTCCACACATAATGAATCTGAGGAGAAGGTACGGGGAAATCTTACTGGGTGTATGTTTGAGGTCAGTATGTGAGAGGTGTTTTATTTCACAAGTTCCTTTTACATCTGTTGATACGGAGCAGATATTGGTGTCGTCTTCTCTGAAGTTTGGAAGACACCGTACGAACTACAGAGTCACCCTCGCCCACCCATTTAATTACACTCTGAAGCAACTGGAGCTCCGTTCCCTGTCAGAAAGAAGAGGCAGAAAGTACAACCAGCAGGTGAGATCCTGAGACCGGGCTGCAGAACGCGAAGCTGTAGTACTGTATTTACTGTTAGTGCACCTTTCACCTCAGAGAACTGCAGAGCCAGGTGTCGTCCTGAGAAACTCCAGGAGCACCAAGTGCTGTGTTCTCCTGTGTCCAAACCACCAGCGCTGATGCCTTGTCTAAGCGCAGCTGTTGCCACCTGACAGCATCTGTCTTGCAATTTTAGCACTGACCCTTTTTGGATAGTAAGAAGCCAGAAGCGCACAGGAGCTGACCTAGCAATGAAAATGAGGCAAATCTTGTCCACAAAGGGATGAACAACCCTTTTTCACCAAAAAAAAAAAAAAGAAAAAAAAAAGATCAGAAACCCTTTGATACCCACAGAGAGCAAACCTAAATTTTTGGATTGTATAGGAAATTACAACTCAAATGTGAAAATGTGCGAGACTAGAAAGGCTTCAAAATATAATTGTGATGTAGTTGCAAAGCATATATGGGGAAAAAGAGGAAGATCTCCACAAATCATCCTTCAAGCTGAAAGGCTACAGAATGTATTCTGTCTGAAAATGCGCCGCGTGGGCCAGGACACTCCAGCTGCTGAGGCTGAAGACTCCTGCTCAGTAACAAGCTGGGCAAACTGCGCGGTTTGTTCTCCTGGAGTGTCTTTGGTACTCATGGTGGTGCCAGAGTGCTCTCCTGTTGCTTTCACCAAGTGGTCAGTATGTCTCAAGTGGTGTATTCAGAGGAATAAATGCTCTGGTAGTGTCATTATTCCACTGGTGCCATTACTTGCTGTGCATGATGGACCCAGTGCAGCTTCCAGAGACAGTAGCAGAAAGACTTCTGTGGCCTCAGCTGTGAAAGTGCCGTTTCCCTGTGTGTTAGTCTGAGGCCCTGAGATTTCAGTGGAGTCTTAACGTTGTTCTGTCACAGTTTTGATCGTGTTTCTTTTTTTCTCCACGGAGTGGAGAACATCCTGCTAGATCACCCTGCAGGCTCCTCTGCTAGTTCCAGTCTTGTTTCACTGGACAAATCCTTCTGCTGGTTTCAGCTGCAGCTCACAGGGAATGGCAGGCAGCCTGCTGACATCCGACTGACCCTGGAGGATAAGTCAGAGATGGACATCACTGCCTGGGCCGGCTGTATGACACTCTCGGCAGGTCAGGTATGAGTCTTTGAGTCTGAAGAAGGGATGGGTGTAGCTAAATTTCTGGGTTTGAGTCTCAGGGAATTATTTTTTTCTGCACTTGTTATCATTTAAAGACCTTTTGCTTGAAGTCAACCTTTTCTTTTCATGTCTCAGAGGAAGAAAAATAAAACCTCTGAAGATTTCTGTTTCATATTGTCAGATATGTTTGTATTTGGGGCGCAGCTTTCCCTCAGTACAGAATCGTCAGCGCCTTGGGTTTCGTGGTCGAGACTGAAGCAGTCTTTATGGATACAGACCATCCAGGTGTTCTCACGGGGGTGTATTTTTGCCCAGAAAGCATCCTTCTCTAGTATACGCTGAACAGATTTTTTAGAAAATTACTAATATATATGACTTAATTTTGTTCCCTCTTCAGCTTCAGAGAGTATTAAGTATGGAACACCTGCATGCGTGTGGGTCTCTAGAGCGAAGATCAGCACTGTTTAACGAGTATCTAGATCTGAATTGGGATGACAAAAAATTTAAACACAATTTAACGTATGAGGTAAGAGAAAGCGGTTATATCTGTTAACTCACCATTTTTAATGGAAGCTGTTCATAAGAGATGGGAATTTACTTAGTTTTTCTATGTAATTTTGAATGGATTTTAAGCAAGCTGCTGTATTCCGCTTTCTGTGAAATACCATTATTTCATTTTACTTTTTACATAGTTCTCTGCAGCAGAAAAAAGTTAAATGTAGCATAATTAAGAAAACAAATGAGTTATTACAAGCTAGAGCCTCACTTGTGCCCTAAATTTGCAAAACTCTTGAGTTAATTCTGTAGGATGGGGATGGGTGCCTGTGCTGAGAAGCCAAAATATTGCCAAGTGGAAATGTTACGTTTTGGAAATGTTGCGTGACAACCCTGAAGCTACTAGAATAAAAAAAGCCAGCACAGGGACAGGATGGGGTTGAGAGCTGGGACGAGTGGACACGGAGGAGTGTCTAAGATTCTGTTGTCATGTTTTAACTTTGTTTTCTTGGTTCATTGCAGAGAAATCAATTCTTGTATCCTGATAAATTTCAGTTAGAAGCTGTTCTGGAAAATATTTTCATTACCTCATGCACCAAACAGAAGTTTCTGAGTAAAATAGAAACAAACTACTCATCTTGCCTGGACTATTCAATGAGCTTTGAGTTCTGTGACCTTTCAAATGTAAGTCTCACATAAACACATAGAACCTACTTCACTTTAAATGTAATTACTGGTTTGGAGCCTCAGTTTTCCTCAGCTGCAACTTTTCGTACGAATTGCCATACTTGTGTAACTTAAAGAAATCTAAATAGTGTCTTTGGATGGGTTGAGGCAGAGAGGTTGTGTTGGTCACTGTGGTATATTCTATAGATCCTGTTACAGTTGTAAACGTTCCCGCTGCTTCCATATTCTTTCTTTTCTATTTCACTCTCAAAGATCTTTTAATGTTATGTTCCCAGAGACTATCCAGACAGGCTCATTAAGTGATCAAAAAGGTAACTAGAGAGGAGTAAAAGTGCTTTCCTTCACCTGTAGGTAAAAGTTTACTGGTTTTTATGGCTGCGCTGCTGGTAGTGATGGATTTTTGAACCTTCATGTAACCTTATAGTTGTCATTTATTTTTATATTACCCATGTAAGCTAAAGGCCCATCCATGATCTTCCTTAGGTGCTCACTGGACCCCCGAGTTGTCCATAGATACTCACCACAAACACAAAACTTTGAACTTGTAAGAAATGTCTCTTTCCAGCTCCCAGTGGCTAAAACACATCTCAGCTGGCTTCTTGTTCGCTGTCAGAGCAGACTGCGCCCTGTTAGCAGTGCGAAACAGCCGCCAGATTCCGATGCCAGGGAAAACTTTTTCCAAGACCAAGATGTGTTGGAGCCTGTTTGTAATGCAAAAAATGTACATGCATGTCACTTCAAAGTCAGGTGCCTCTGCGTTCTTCGGGACCCTTTTCTTCAAAGGCATGCATCAAAATACCTAGGGAGAGCAGTTTAGAAGCATAAGAACCAAAAAAAAAAGACTTGGTTTAATAAAATGCAGTTTTATTTCAGCTGTTTGTCTTGTCTTAGGCCGCAGTCACTGAACATGCTCTGTCACACCACAGAAACTGAAGATGTAATGAAGTAAATGAAGTCAGACAGTGCTGTGAGAAAGAGGATGTGCTGGTTTCTGAAACTACAAGTTTTGTTCATCACTTCATTGTGTAATTTCATGAGAATGCTCTAACATTGCATAACCTCTTACTATACACAGAACCCATTTCTTTGGAAGAATTAATTTTTAACACCTTTTCTGTTCATACGTAGGTCGTTGTTTTTTCTGGAAAACACCAGCTTAACAAAGATGACATCATTTTGCAATCAGAGGGCAGATTCCACCTTGGTGATCCTGGGAGAGATGAGGGGTTGATTGGACTGTCCTTAAAAAACCAGAGTACAGCTGATGTGAAGAACTATTCATTAGAAATTGAAGTGAGTTTTTTACTTTATTTTAGTGGCACTGGGTTTTGGTTTTTAAAGGCCTACTGCCACCTATCTTCCAAACTGATCAGGTGCAGCCAGTGACTTGAAAACAGCAGGCAAGTACAGGTCACATAAAATAGTCCTGGGTTTTTAGTTCTGTTTTTAAAGGAGCAGTGACGCAATGCACATGCAGTATGATCGTGAGAGAAAGGAAGGCACCAAACCTAGTTATCTGCAGAGCTCAGTGGCAAACACAGTGTGTATCAGCTGGAGTATATAAAGGTTTTAAGGGGCTGTGTGGTGTTATAGCTCACCACCTTCAGCACCACTAGTCTGTTCGGTCAGGCGACGGTTTTTGCACCATAGGAAAAAACCAAAACGGGGAAACAAAATGTGAGACTTGTACAAAGCATCGTTTGCCAGAAAAAAACCTCTACTGGCCTTAAGAAAGGCATGGAAGAGCTAATAGGATGCTCTTCCAGAGGCAAATATCTTCCTTTTTCTGTCCCCCTCTATTTTGCATTTGCTCTTTATTTTCTGTGAAAAGCTGATGGTGGCAACAGGGTGAGGCAGAGACGTAATGTGGTCAGCACCATCCAAACTCTTCATTAGACGGAATGAGGGTAGTCAGTCATCATTAACTGAGACAATGGGCCACCCCTTAACAAATGATGATGATTTAATAAGTAACAGGCTAAGACAAATACTAAATTACTTTTCTCTCTCTCTTTGGAAAGAAGGGAGATGAAAGAAGTATCAGCTGCTCTACTTGGGCTTTCTCTGTTCTTTTTTTCAAAGAAATGGCACAACTTAGCAGCCTCACAGGGAATTGACTGTTAGAGTATGTTTCTTTCATTGCTACCATTAAAATTTTGTCCACAAGCCTTGTGCTATCCAGTCACTCAGCTCCTGAGCCTAATGCTTGTGCCTTTCTTGAGAGTGTAACTCCTGTGTAGTGCACGAGCACTGGAAAACAGTCCCCTCACCACTTACCCTGCGGTGGGAAGCACTGATATTTGAGCATCATCTCTGAACGTTCATTAATTCTGTGCGGTGGCTTTGAATAAATGTTTTTCCTTTATGGCTGCAGTTAAGAGCCTTTGAAGATATTTGGCTAGGCCTGACAGGAACTGCTACTTCCTCATCCGTTCAGAGCCAAATCCTGGTGGAAGGGATTATTGATCAGAAAGAGAAAGTAAAAGTAGCTGCTTCCAAAGGAAAGGAGTGTTTTCAGTGCTACCTGGGGTATTTGAAAGGTACGTACTTTCACGGCTGATGCTCTTCGTCATACGATTTAGTTTTAGGTAGTCATGCGAGGAGCAGGGGGTTGGACTTGGTGATCCCTCTGGGTCCCTTCCAACTGGAGGTATTCTGTGATGGGGTGATTGACAGCTGTCATTGGTATGACGAGGCGGGAAGAAGGGCTCTAGCTCTAGTGCCAAGCTCGCTCGGGTCCATGGTCATTCAAGCTATGGTCTTTCAGATCATGGAAAGCTGAAGCTTAAAACTTGTTAGGCAAAGGTCGGTTTGGGAGACATTTGTAGGATTACTAGCGGGGGGAAGAGTGTAACAGATGTGATGTATTTGAGATCGAGACCATTAGTTTGTGACGGTCGGAAGTTTGTAGAAATGGTTCAACTCAACTCTCAACCCACATTCTGTGTGTGCTTTGCCAACTGTTTGTGCTTATGCTCATCAGTACTTGGGCAGAAACAACTCCCGTGTGTGATGGGTGGATGAGTAACTGACACGCTTCATTTATGGCCTAAGAGTTTTGAAATATTAGCAACAAGGGACAGTGGAAAACTAAAGTAGAAAAAAAGCCTGTAAATCACTGGGACTGAGAGAATTATTTAGATTTGTATTAATCCAGTGCTTTCTTTGCAGTAGAAAAATCTGTATTTGTAAATCATTCAGAAACCTCACAGAAGAGGAAAATGAAACAGACACTGATCTAATTTTCTCTCCTCATTTTTTTTCCCCACAAACACCTAACGCCCTCAGACACCCATGTAATTAAAAAGCTAACTTTGAAACGATGTCTGTCGCTGTTGTCCTTGTAAAGAAAGCGCTCTCTTTTCATTCTCCCAGGTGATTTGGAAGAAGGAATGGAAGTCAGCGCTTGTACTGATGCGCAGCAGACGGCAACTGTTAATACCTATCTCACCATTAATGGCGAAAGGCAAGAAAATGTAGGACAAATGGCTCTGGCAGCTGTTAATGGAAGCTTGAGTTTTCTGGCTCGTGGATGTGGGGATCCAGTTCTTAAAGCTGAGGTGAGACCCTTCAGCAGCAAACTGCAGTGTGATTTTTCCAGAATATTGTTGAATCTTGTCAGTGTGATGGAGCATTTTCCAGGTAGGTTTCAGGTGTGAGTTTTGGCGAGTAACCAGTCAAATAGGGGAATTATGCAATTTTTAAACTCATAGTAACATCATTTCTCACTTTGGCATGAAAAGATACCACGGTGAGAATTAAAAAGTTCAGCCATACCGACAAAGGGCAGAAAAGATGGACCCTGTCCTAACGGGGGGTCCTCTGAAGAGGGCAAGTCACTGAAGCGAGCGCCGCAGTAACTCCGTGCCAGGGCTGCTCAGCATGTTGGTTACAAAACTAAGATTAGAATTCCCAAATGTGCTGTTACTTCTAAGAGGGTTTCACATACTCTCTGCTTGGAGGATGTTTTTTGGTTTTTCATCCTTAGACTCTTCTGTTCCCACTTCTAACCACGGAATAATGCAGAAATCACTGCCCCTGAGAAATGAGAGGCCACTGTGGATCTCTGCTGGCATTTAAACTAGTACAAACTTTGACTGATTTGGACCCAGCACAAGCAGTTCCAAATCATAAGTTCAAGGTTTTTATTCATCTTCTGACAGGAAAAACTTGATGAAATTGGGAGCTTTCTGAAAGCCAAACTGATGGAGAAGTTGAAGAAGTTTGATGGATATATGTGGAGATTGAGGAGATCAGTAAGTATCTGTACATCATCTGTGAAAGCACCCTGAAATGTTCATGCCATGTTAATTAAACATGATTGTATTGCATGCAGTTGTTTTATTTTGCTTAAATTTCGATGGTTAGTCCTGTGCTAACCTGCAATTCATATGTAGACAAAAAGCCTGTTTCGCCATAAAGATGCTCTGCACCAACAGTGAGGAGTTCAGAATTGCCTTGGGATGGAGTCAGAGCTTCGCTTGTGATCACTATGTGTTTTGATATTTTGTCTTTTTTGGGAACCACTGTAGGTGCAGCAAGTTGATTTCCTGTATGAAGCAGCTGGCTGGCCTGCAGTAGCCTTGCAAAAGGTAGCAGGATCCCTCCACAGCGCGGGCAGAGCTGTCGCCCAGGTGTGGAAGCAAAGCGGAATCGGGCAGATACTAAGAAGCAAGCTCCCGCTTTACCTGCGTAAAATTCAAGACATCGTTCACCAAATGCAGAACGAATTGCAAAGTAAGCAAAACCGTGCAAAGCAAGGAGAATAAGGACAATGTCAGTGCAGGACAAAACAAACCCGTATAAAAGATGTTTGAACAGCACAAATGTTTCTATTTTGACCTTGACTCTTAGCTTACAGAGTGGGAGCCTTGATGCAGTAAGCTGTAAGTAACCTCAGTGTGACCATCTTTCTAATGAAATCACTGACGAGGCATTCTCTTGGACACAGGAGCCTGGGTTCAATCAGATGAGAACAGAGCGCTAATTCCTAAGCTGAAGCATTTCTGCTAACAGTTCCCTAGGAAGCATTTCCTCCCAAAGGGCTCTTCATATCCATCCTTGAGTTTTGAATGCTTGGACTAATCGGATTTCACTTCATCTGGTTTTTCCAAGTCGATCCAGTAGCCTCCAATTCACTGGTCAGCTGGACAATGGCCCTTACTGAAACCATAGAGAAATGCAGGCAGCTGTAATTAGCTGAGAGACCCTTCAGCTCTCACAGCATTAAAACCTCACTTCGCGCCACTTACCACTAGACTCTTCCCACTCAAAAGTGGGATTTAGTGGATACATCATATTTGAAGTGAGTTGGGATCAAACTGTCCTGTTGTTCCTTGCGCAGGTGCTGGTTGAGATGGACAGCTTTGGTGGTGGCATATTGCAAATCATTCCTTACATATATTTTGGAAAGCAGTGTGGATTTGTAAGGCATACGAGAGGATCGGGGTTATAGCTAAATGCCTCTTTCAGCTTTTCATAACGCTGTCCACGCACACAGCTGTGAAACATCCCTAACTGCCATGAAAACAAAGCTGCTTTTTTTCCTGTTTCCTGTGTTCCTCCTTCTCTTATGCTGGAAACTGGGGGGAAAACAAACAAACAGGCACTTTGTAACATACTGGCTAAGGTTTGTTTCATGGAATGTGTTTGCTTCAGAGCCATTAGCGACCCTGAAGGATGCCTACTATGATGTAACCTTGAAGCCACTGGATGAAGTTTGGCAAGAGAAGACAGAAGAGTACATGGAGAAAATCCAGGCTCTTTTACCCAAGATTGTAAAAGATGTGTGGCTAATGGAACCAATCCAGGTGGCATTAAAGGCTGTGAAAGCGGGCTTGGATATGGTTGGTATAACTCAATTCTCTATTGCTAATGGTTTGAAAGACAAGGCCTGCAAACTGAAGTCTCAACTTAGAACTGTGGATTTGTAAAAACAGCGCAGTTATCTTTCCACTTAACAAGCTTGTGCACAGCTAATTTACTGCTCTTGAAATACTTGTCCTGCTTTGAAAGCGGTACATTTCCAGCTAGAGAGGTGGATTTTGAGTTCTGATTGGAATGACAGCAGCAGTAATCTTGTCATTCATGTAGCTTTTGCTCTTCCACAGAGGAGGGACTGTAATTCCAACAAACCAGGTACAAATAGGTTTGGGCTCTTCTAGTTTAAATGAGGAGCATAAAGGCTGTATCATGGCACCCATTTGTATTAACAAAGAGATTGATCCTCTGCAAGCTACAGAAGCGCGTAACTCAAGCGTATACTTTATGCTTTCAGTAATGTTATTTTTCTGTCCAGTATTTGTTGCTGTAGTGACTAGTGTCTGTCCTCTGGGTATTAACCTCTAAATGACAAGGTGCTGTCAGGCAAGTGACAAATGCAAGAGAAACTAAAGTGCTATTTCACTGCCTGTTGCTTTAAAACTCACTGTCAAGTACTGTCGCTGCCCTGAAGCCATGCTAAAGTCACTTTTGTAATCTCCTTTTCTGGCTCCCCAACAGACTACGCAGCAGGTGCTCAGGTGGGCAGAGGCCGTGTTTTCTAGAGCTGTGAGCAAGATCCGGAAGCCGTTACTCAACCTTTACAGTTTTTCAGCCAGGTAATTGCTGGTTTTTGCAGGATCCCTGCTACAGGTCGTGTTCTAAATGGATACGTGCATAATTAGTCTTCAGATCAGCTTGTGTGCCGAGGGCTGCAACCACCCACCCCACCATGCTTTGCTCTGGGCACGAGGCGTAACACTGCTGTCATGTTATTTTTGCTGGTTACCGGGACAGGCTGCATTTCAAAAGAAGCGACTTAGCAGCAAACAGAATAGCCATAACTATGATAATTGGCCTTATATGGCATAGTGCATTGCTGGTGTTTGCCAGTGTGTATCTTTGTTTTGCTATTCTAACCAGACTACAGTTCTTAAGAATATTTCACTTCCGCATTTCTAATAATAAAGCAACTGCATTTCATCAGCTTGGCAGATAACGGCCCGTGCTGTTTTGTCTGTGTTCTCCAGGAACTGTTCAGTGGCAGTAAAACTGCCCGTACTTCCTAAAGCAGACCGCTCCCTGGATCTGGCAAATATTACTAATTATCTCATTGAGGAAAAGCTAATGAGGCCTCTCCAAGAACTCTACAATATCAACATAATTGCAGAGTATTATAGATTCAAACGGAGGATGATGGAGAGTCCCTTTGAATGTAAGCCCTTTCAAAGTGCTGCTTTGTTTTGTAACTGAGTCTATTTCCACTTCTACATTTTACAAGTTGTTTGGAATACTAGTTTACATAGAGATGGTTGCTAATTAATAATTTTCCTCTAAACTTCATATATAGTCTTTCTTGTAAAACAATAATTGTGTGTCTACTACCAGCACTTTGGCTAAAGCTGACATGCAATAAACACTCCACTTAATATTCATGCATATTGTGCAACTCTTTACACTTCCTCTTACTGAGACAAGAAATGAGCAGGTGGCATTTCTCTCTTTTCTCTATGTGCTCCTGTGAGCTGACACTGTGGTTCAGGGCCAGGCATCCCTGTTGGCCCCAGGTCCTGCCGTGGAGGCTTTGTCCATGCTTTGACGTCATTTCTGTTGATTCGAGGATGAAAAAGCTCAGCCCTACCAAAACTTCAGCGACAGTATTCCCTGAAAAAGCATTGCTAGATGCTAAAAGACTGCATTAATAGTCTCAACTGTCGCTTACAGATAATGGCTTTTCCACAAAAAGCCATTTTTAACGGCTTCCTCGCAGTAGGCAGACACAACGGAGGGCACTGACATTAGATTATAGTGACCAGATAGTGTAAGGGATCCATCAGCAGGGTTTCCTGGGCTGCGACTTTGTTTGATGCAGGGTTTGGCAGGGTATTTTTTTGAGACTGTTAGTATTCTTGCTCTTTTCTGCATAGGAATATATAAGGCGGGGGGGGGTGTTTCCTTGCAAATATAACTACCAAGTAGTAGGACTATAAATCAAGATAAGCTTTGAATCCTAATTCTTGTTTCTCCAAGTTCTAGGATACTAGGGTGGACCTATAATGAAAAAGAAATTATTGGATTGTTTCCTTTCTGGAGAATTTTTTGTTGCACAGCGACTTGTAACTAATTAAAATGTAATAAGAGCTTGAGAAATTATTTTAAGAGTGTGCCAACCAGAAGCCATTTGTGTTGCAGTATGCAGATAGTTGCAGAGCACTTAACTGCTCTGTGGAAAACTCACTGATGTTTCTTCTGAAATACCCTTCTCTAGATCATGCAATGTTAATGGGGACCAAGCATCTTATGACTTTTGATGGAAAAATTTATGATTTGGCATCAAAGTGCAGTGTACTCCTTGCCAAGGATTTTGTTCACAATACTTTCACGGTAATACTAAATGAGGAAACTCATAACTCAAGATCACTGTATGTGGAGATGAACCAGACTGTAATCAGTATCTATCCAAGACTGAAGGTAGGAGGGGAAAGACAAACATTCTTCCTTTCCAGACCAGAAATTATCTCCAACCAACCAAAAAGGACTCCTCAAAATATTAATGCTCAAAACATAGAACAGCTCTCAGATGTAAGTGCTAGAAAGTAACCACTTTTAATCAGTAAACAACTCAAAACCAGTTTTAATGCAAGGGCTGCCTCTTTGCTCACTGGGTACTTAAAAGTAAGAGGCTTGATGAACTTTTTTTCTCTTAGATAGTCTCTAAGCCTGGCAGTTAGAGCGGTCTGGAGAGCAAGGTGGGCCCGTAGCCTCAGTGTACTGGGCCGGCTTTGTGCTTTCCTGCTCTTTCAGAAGTTTCACACCAGTCCGTTCTCATCCCCTAACTCTGGGCTGAGCAAAATTGACCCAGTCCCGCTTGCAAACCCAGACTGAGCTTGCCTGTCATTGAACTTCCATTGTGACGTATTGAAATTGCATTTTCATTTTAAAACAGATCTCCAAGATGTATAACTTTTCCTTTATGGAAGAGAACTGCCAAGTACTGGATCAGTCTCTTGAAAAGAACACCACTGATTCAAGGAGAGAAACCAACAAAATAGAAGTGTCGAATCAGAACGGAGTTTCCGTCTCTTGTGACTTTCAGTACGATCTCTGCACGGTCACTCTGGCTGGCTGGCACCACGGTGAGTATCCTTCACACCGCTTCTGTCCGCTGTTGGCAATAGCAGCACGTGGGTTGTCTTGCACTTGCTTTTCCCCTCCTCGTTTACACACACCCTGGAAACGGCCCTGGGCATTCCCAGTTATTGCCCAGTAAAGCCCGGCATGTATCACTCCGGTGAGAGCAGCGAGTGTTCACCGAGGTTGCAGTTGTGTCGGCGCACTGAAGCAGACAGAAACAGGGGGGAGACGTGACGCAGTCGGCTCGACCCCAAACCCTGTGCGAGAACCGCGGCTCTGTAACAGGCTTATCTACTCAAACCTGCAACAGCATAAAAGAGGGTGGCCTAGAGGCTTCCAGGGTTTTGGTATATTGGAACACATTCCTATCCATGTCCACTACACTACACATTCCTATCCATGTCCACACACTACTCTGAACCGCAGACCCCTGAGATCAGCAGAGAATGGATACGATGCGTCGATCTGGTCAGCAGAAGCAAACGAACAGCTAACACACACGATGGCAATGCAGTCTGAGAAAAATCCGTAACGGATTCCTGGGCACACTTTCCCTCTTCTGCGTTACAGCTGAGCTCTGCTCTACAGAATCATCAGAGCCCAGAGACAGCTTCTGAAATTCCCCTCTCTACTCCTGACAACTACTACTTTACTTTGTTTAATCTCATTCCAGGTATTTCAGCTGGGCTATTTGGTACCAACGATAACGAAGCTGGAAATGAATGGATTCTTCCTAACGGCTCCTTCACTGACCACGTGCAAGAGTTCACACGGAGCTGGCAGGTAAGGAGCTCTTTCTAAGCAGGTTATCCAGGGGTTCTTTGTGCGCAGATACCAGTGGGGCTGGAGCACAAAGGGCAGCAGCCGACATACTGTTTTGGCTTAGATGAACTTAAAGCTAGATAGTGAAAAGAGCAACATACTGTACGTAATTTGCTTTCCTGTGTTTAACCAGGGGAAGGTTGCACATACTTGCTAAAAACCATACACGAATCCCCTGTAGATGGGCATTGAGCATTTTTGGCCTAAGTGGTAAGGTAAAACATGGACACTGCTTCTGCTATTAGAGGAAACGGATGTTGGAACCAAGTACCTTTGATGTTGTCCTAGTTAGAACCCCTCTTTCTGGAACGCAGAGCCAGGGGGTAGTTGATCTGGGACAAATCCGTATGTTCAGCAGTCAGGCCACAGTTTGTACCAGCAAGTTTTCCCTCAGAGTTTTCTGTAGAGCTGTTTGTTGTAGCTGGACGTGTTGAGGCTCTTCACTTTTTGTTGTTCCTCCTGCTTTTTAGCTTACCAAGAAGCAAAACTTTAGAAAGTAGTAACCAGTAAAGTTGCTTTCCATTCCCATACCACTCAGTGGTGAGACCTTTTTGGAGGGTTAGCTGCTACTGAGTCACTTACCAACTGGCATAAAAGTACCTCCTCCTACAACTGTCCTAAATCAATGTTGTAACTCTCTCACACCAGTAAATTATACCACTTTGCTTCAAAGAGACTTAACATTAGTTCACATCATTTATCATCAGCTGAAAATAATCTAGATATGAAAACATGCAGGGGTACATAGCCATTTGTGAATGCAACCGACCAATCAAAAAATAGCCTTATTGTGCTTTCAAGCCATGTTGACAGGAGCCTCTACAACCCTTCAAGCCAACTTTTAGTATCTATTTTAAAAAAACCAACCAACCAAACCTACAAACCAACATCTTATTACTACTAAGATTTTGTCACTCTTCCCTTTACCTTCTCTCACCAGAAGATGTCCGAGTTCTGGGCACAGAAATCCTACTATTTTCAACTTTATGCCAGTACTTTACTGAGTCCAATCCAAAAGAGGATTGCTTCAAGTATCTTGTAGTTTTCCTTGCTGTTGGAGAGCGATAGCTAATGAGTTTGCAGCCTATGTTTATGTTAATAATGGGGCGGGATCATGGCGTGACAGAGTGTAGGTATAGTTTTCTTAATAGCTACAAATATTAACTTCTACTATAGTCATAAAAATAATGTAGTTCACAGAAATTCATCTAATGCAAAACTACCCAGTGACAAACTAAAAATAACAATCAATTAAAAGCAATACATAAGAATCTTACTGTCATAAACAAGCTGGACATAATGGCTGATGGCATTAGGCTGGGCTTACGCTATTGATTGGTCCGTTTTATTTGTAGGTGCTGTGTACCCCCAAGAAAAATTTATAGATGACTCCAGCTGAACTCTGTGCCTTTTGCAGTCATATCCCGTTCAGAAAAAAGTAATACAAAGGCTGACTTGCCAGTAACGTGCTGCTGTCACACATCATTCAAACAATGGCCAGAAATGCACGTGCCACATCAGGAGTTCACGCAGAGTCTTGGAAACATGACTGAAGCGGTAGGAAGAGATGATACGGTGGAAATATCTAGTTCAAACAATGCGTTCAGCTGCGCTGATAAAAGGCAGCTTGCAAAAACCCTTCCTGGGCAGAAACTTTAGCAAAACTAAGCATGATATGGAAAGTGAAAGCACACTCAGGTTAAATCTGGCGAGGTATCAAAGCCGGCAATAAAAGCAGTCAGTCACTCAGCATTGCTGGAGTCCCCTCACAGGGAACTCTGAACTCAGACCGGCAGCTCGCTGGCAGCAGCTTTATTACAAGCCTTTGACCTTGCAAAGAAAGTCAGTGAAGTTGCAGTGTTACAAGACCAGCTGCTGTACAAATCGAGGACGTTAATGAGGAAACTGCAGATGTCTGACCCCTGCAGGATGAGGGTTATCTGAGAGAATAAACTGGCAGTTAATTTTTCTTAGTAATTAAAATCGAGTTTACACTTGCTTAAAGAATTTATAAACTCAAAGATGTGCCAGGAAAGTACTGATTAAAAAAAAAATAAGTTGCTGATCTACTACTAAAACTGCTGATCAGAGTTTACTGCTGATCTGCTGATCAGAGTACTAAAACCGGCGTTCAAGTCAAAGCAAATCCTAGGAAACTTCCGTAAATGCTGCTTGTGACTAGTTCTGTTAATATTTGGTATCATCAGCTTTTGACTGGTGTGCTAAGGGACCTCACCTGAACTACGTATCACAAAAATCCATTCACAGTTTATTGCCAAAAAATGCTTGTAATTGTAGGGACCTCCAGTTTCAGCTTTTTGTGGTTTTTTACCTATGAATAACCCAGCAAAGATAGGAAGTTTTTTTTTTCTCCAACAAAAAGACGTAATAAAAGCACAGCTCTGATCTGTCACATATAACAGAAGACAAGACAAGTAGCCAACTATTTACTGTGTCAGCAGCCACACACCAAAAATCCTTCAGTAACAAACAATAGAAAAAGGAAATAATATCCGTAATACTGATGCGACATATGTCTTTGTTTATGAAGATTGCACTGTACTTCTCAATATTAATGAACAATAAAAGTTAATCCGAGTAGTGTACTGAGCTGCCCGTATCTTCCTTCCAACCATCTCACACTGGAAATTTGAAGAATTGATGCCACATTGATGTTTTAAAAAAAAAAAAAGCAGCAAACCACCAACCTCGCCCTCAACTTGAGTAATTCTGTTTTCCCAGGTGAACAAGTGCAGTCTCGTACAGAAGAAAGTGAAGCCATGTCCAGTTACAGCCAAGCAAAAAGTCTGTAAAGTGTTTTTTGAAGAATCACATTCAGTTCTTAGGAACTGCTTCAAAGTTGTAAGTATAACCTCAGCCACCAAAGGACTATCTGAATACCCAAACGTTGTACTTCAAAGGACTACACATCATTATTGCAAGGATATGGATGTTTAGTTGCAGGTGACTTTAGAACACCAATCCAGACAGGGCTCTGTCACCATAAATATCAATAAAGGTCCTTGACATCCACAAAATAGCAACATGACTTTGCACCACTCTTTAGCATACAAGTGTCTAGAATTTGGGAATACAAATAAAGCCCTCAGTATTTGGAAGAGAATAAAGCTTTTGTGACTGGTCCCAAGAAGGGGGGAGACACAACACAAATCAGACTTCCTTTTCAGTTCGCCTGCGGCTGTATCGGCAGTGCCGGAGCGTCTCCGGCAGGCACAGGGCTTGCACCTGCACACCGCTGCTCTAACCAGTCCCCTTTGTGTTAAAGGTGGCCCCGGAGCCCTTCTACAGCATGTGCGCGTACGACGCCTGTCAGTCACAGGAGCTGAGGGCTGCCTGCAGCTTAGCAGCAGCTTTTGTTCATTTGTGCAACCGAAATTTTGTCCCTGTGGAAATTCCTCCTCAGTGGTAAGTTTTGTCTCTTTTCATCCTGAATATTCTGACTGCATTGCTCCCGTAGTCACAGGCCTGTGATTCAAGAGCACATGAGAAAATAAAACTATGGGCATGAGCAAAAATGATCCTATTCCTGGATTTATTCTTCTTGCTCCTTGTCTATCTCCCCCTTCCAGCTGTTGATGCAGGAGCACACCATCACCCATCTGATTCATACTCTAGTGGCTTTCTTATTTCCTCCCAATTTGCTCTGTAGAAGGAGGCAGGCGAATACTTGCGGAATACGGTGTGGTTGTCCCTAGGAGTTCCACTTCTCAGACACCATTTTTGTGTCAACCTTTTTTTTTTTTGTGTCTGAATAACACATTTGGGTTCATATTAACAGTAATACATATTATATAGACCCAGTGAACATACTCTGTGACCTATTTTTATACTTTTCTGTCTCTCAATGAAATTTATCTATTTTCTTTAAACTTAACCTAGAATTTCAAGATTATCAATACTGGTAGTTCAAGATTATCAACATTTGCATTCAATGCAGCTGTCATCTAGATAGCTGTCTGCCGGGAATCTGGAATTAAAAACACAAAGAGAGCTGAAAAGCCTGAAAAGAACAGCAGTGCTGGCTTGAAATATTTGGCATTACAGTCCATGCCCATTTCTGTTGTTATTGTGCGAATTAGTTACGGATCCTTACCTTTTTTGGTGAAGATGCACACAGTGCTGCACTGCACGTTGCTGCAGAAACCAGATCAGGACAGTTACTGTTCTAAAGGAGACCGGAGTTGTGTTCTGCCGACTGTATCTGTATTACTTGGAAGTGCGGAATTTTAAGGAGAGTTCTGTGTACAGAAGAAAACCCTGTATAAGTCCACAGCCCCAAAATACTTGTTGGTAATAAAAATTTTGTCTCCTCTTACTTATTTTCTTCAGAGTTACTGCATTGTTATTACTGCAGTTCCTGCAGTTGCCATTTCCAGTAGGTGTTACCTTACTTCAGTCCAACTTCGCTGCTGCACAGTGCAAGTACCTGAGGAAAGAAGGGCTGCCTGCGGCAATGCGACACCCCTTACCACTCAGGATGAGAGCGGCTGTGTGTTTCAGCATTTTCTGTATTACGTATATTCACTAATTTGCACTATACATCTTCTCTACAGTTTATTAAACTGTCTCCATTGGGTATTGTGTACAGTACCTTCTTTGAACAATGAGATTTATTGACTACAAATCGCTATATAAATAATCATATATAAACAATAACTTGTACCTCTTGAATTAATATTACTCACATATTGCTGTCATAAGAGAGATGACCAAGAACATCCCCAAAACTTAATTCTATTCATCTGCATTATGTTATTCTTTAGGTTAGACAAAAAAAAAAAAAAAAAAGCCAAAGCTTTCTCTGGAATTTGCTATACGCTTCTATCTTTTTCACTGAATGAGAACATTAAAAGAAACACATACACAAATTATTGTCTCACTAATTACTGATAACACTAGCCCAAGTAGTAACTTTAGATATAATTATCTTTTTACAAGACTACAATGGAAATAATTACTCTCAGTAAACGACAGAATCACACCGAAAAGCCAATTACACTTTTGCTTGAAATGAAGCGCTTGGGTTCACACTCCAAACTTTATGCTCCGTGCTTTGCTGCCGCTCAGTAACGAGAGGACAGCAGGGGGCTTTTCAATATATGCAATGAAATGTTACTGATTTGAATTTGTAAACTTACTACCACCTCAAAAGAGTGACTGTGTGACTACAAACATATTTGTGTTATGCTTAAAAAAATATTTACAAGCGTTCGCAGAATTCTCACACACTAAGAAAGGGAATAACTATCAAGTATTTGTAGAGGATTGTGTTAGCCATAAAATAAAAACCTAGGAAAAGAACGCTTACATATCCGTGTAAGTGCATCACACGCACACGTTCCCAGGTGCGGTAACACTGCCACCTGTCGTCACCTGCCTCACCTGTTCAGTTCAGCGGTGTGCAAGCAGCAGATGGCCATGCAATTTCTGGGTACTGTCTTGCAGGCAGTGAGTGGGTTTAGCTCCAACAGTTTATATAAATTCCTAAACACGTATATGAAATAGAGAGACAAATTTTGTTAAATCTGAGCCTGAATATTCAGTTGAAAACAAGAGTTTTAGAATGGCTCGGTAGCCAAAAGATTGAAGTCAGCTAGTGCTGCTAGTTTACATTATCCCATTTCTGAGGAAAGGGATTGGAATTACAGTAGATCACAAGCTCAGTTAACAACAATAACATGCTATTAAAGCATGCTATTAAACAAGCAGAGTATACTACGGATGTACAGATGGATAAACATATTCGAGACAAGAAATAATTCTTTTCTATTCAGCTTATTTTTATGCATCCAGTTTTGGACTCCATGTTCTAGTTAAGTTCTGAACCAGTTCAGTGAAGCCCAGAGGGGTGTCTGGGGGGGGGAAAAAAATGAGGACAGACATGAGTTAAGTCTCTAAATATGTAAACACACAAAAGAGAAGGAAGTGTAAGAGAGCAAACTGCAATCCGGGACAACTAGGTTTGATATTGTGAAAGAGTGTGCAATGGCCAGGCTAGTCACGCATTGTAACCTTCTGCCATCGAAGGTCATGAGAACAAGAGAACGTTTCAGTCAGTAATATCTACCTCAGCGCAACTTTCTAGACATTCCTTCTTGTCAAGGACCTGCCACTGGACAGCTGAACTAGCCAAAGCCCGTAAACTATAGTGATAATGCTGCTCTTTTCCTCCTAAATATGAGTTGATCATCAAACAAGACAGAACCTCACATCTTTATTTCAGTTTAGTGTATGTAGAATAGAACTGTATCAAAAATGCTAAATATTTTTCCCACAGCTTTTTCATGTCATAAATATATTTGATGCTATTTTCCCCTTCATAGATTTCTTGTAATTCAGCATAACTGCTTGTATTACGTGTCCCTTTTTTTTTTTTTTCCTCTCCTGTAAGTACTTACTAACCACTCAAGTGGATTTCATCTCTTCTTCATTTCAGCTTGAGCCAGTTCTGAATGGCAGGTACCAGCCCTGAAGATGGAAGAACCTTTTCAGCACCCAAAATAAACCAGCTATTTTAGGTAGATGAGCTAGAAGCAATACTAGGGAGAAAAGTAAAAGTGTGAATGAATTAGCATTAGGACCATGAATATAATGAAGCATATATAGTATAAAAGGAAAGTTTTTCACACAGAAACACCGGAGGGTAAGAAGAATAATTTCAGTGACAAGAAACTATCATCAACCAGAAGAAATTGGACTAAGAGTATCAGTTACTTTAAAAAAATTCTCCTATTCAGTGGCAAACTTGCCTCTTCAGAAGCCTTGAAGCATAGCCTGGATACATTTACAAGATGACAAAAGGTCAGATTAGTACAAGTGGGCTGCTTTGGGAAAGCAGCGTATCAGCTCTGAACCTGTGCAGGGGTGCCGACTTCTTTTTTCTCCAGAACTGAAACTCAGCTGTTCAGTAAATTCTGGAGAAAGTGACCTTTTTCCAGGGAAGTGCCCCAACACGCAAGAGGGCTAAGCTAGAAATAAGGTGGTTAAATAACCAAGAGCATTTAATCATGTTCTCATTTTTATTATGGCTGATTTTTCCCTGATTAATGTGTACATTGTTAAATGAGAAACAGCCTTCTTGGTATCTATTCACCGCTCTCACATTCTCCCTTTGTGTCCTCAGAACCTCCGTCTTGGAAGTCAGTTTACGTGTTGGGAAAAGGGGACCGATCCCGAGCCTGTCTATAAAGTAGTCTTACGGGGTGTAGATACTGCTGTGTGAAAGTGTCCCAGCTGTTAAATTACTTTCTATAGTGTACGCCTGTTGATTAAAAAATGCATTACATGTCTCCCCACCAGGAATGCAATTATTCCTGAGTAGAAGGTAACACTGCAGAATCCTTCAGATGCCGTTGCATAATATGCAGACAGTGAAATAATGGTGTCCTGAACTATGACATTATGTTAATAAACATTTGACTTATTTTTATGCTGGAGTACATTTTTACTCGTTATTCATAAAGAATAAAGTTCTACTGAGCTACAGTTGGAACTGGCTGGGTTTAAATAGCTCCTGTAGTTCACAAAGACAAAACCAGCCCCTGGCCTCAGCTGCCTTCTGTACGCTGCCTCAGGCTCCGTTTCTGAACACTTGCACTGTACTTTTCTACAAATTTGAAGTAAAACATTCTTACACTAGTTGGGAAAAATCCCTACAATTGTTAGGATTTCCACACACGTGAAATGCTACTGTATAAATCATGGTAGAAATCAAGTCTTCCTGTGTAATAACTTTATAACTGCTTACTTACGGAGAATAGGTGTTTTATAATAAAGTATGAAATATTTCTGACAGTTAAAGAATATATATACCAGTTATTGATTAAAAAAAGCATAATCTTCTCCCCAGTCACTTCATGCATGCTCAGCACACCAAACACCTTCCAAAAAACACTGAGGGGACAGCTGCAAGAACAAAGTCAAATGTCAGTGTGTAGAGCAAGAGGTTCAGAAGAGCTGCTGCGCTTTTCAGCTAATCGGGGTGCAGTTTGGGATACAGAAACGAGAAGTTTAACTTCATGCTAACTGTGGACAGCAACGCTGAGATGGATGTAGGTACTGGGTCTCCTAGAAGCTGCATGTAGCACATCACAGGGGATAAAGCAGCCATTTAAATGCCAATAAACATTTTAAACTACAACCATTGTGCTGGGCCCATTGACAGATGTCTCCAAGATGGTCCCAGGTTATGCAAAGGCACCGTTCGTGTCTACATACTCGCTAGAGAGGCAAGAACTCCAACAGGCCTCCAAACCACACCTGAAGCCCCCCCGAGTTCAGCAGGCGCCTGTCGGGGCAGGCATGGGTTGCTGCACACTGGTGTGGCTCGGTGACAAGCGGGCAGTGCCAGCACCCAGGTCAACAGAAACCTCAACACCTGCGGCCCTGCTGTTATAAGGGTTTTGTCCCCAAATGCTCAACTGACCACAGCAACAATAAATACTGCGTCAGGCCAGTAACCCAAGTCTGTACAAAGCACCATTGCTACAGAACGGGACGAACAAAATAACGATCGGGNGGGGGGGGGGGGGGGGGGGGGCAGATGAGGGAAAAAACCACACTTCATTTTTCAAAACCTTGTTCATAATTTAAGTTTGAGCACTCATTTATACCTTTCACGAATAAAGTCATGTCTCCACTTTTCTGTATTGGCAGCTATGCCTTTCCTATGTGCAGGCAGGCTACTGGTGGTGGTGGAAAGGCAGTTTCTTTTTTAGGCATAACATGCATTTCATAAAATAACTAGCAACAAACATGCAGTAGTTTGTCACAGGTCAAGAGGGTCTTCAAATGAACTTTGCAAAACCTTTTATCAACCAAGGAAACCATCCACCCCAATGATTTTTAGGTATGTCTTAATCACACTGTATGGTAATGTCTCATCTTCGGAATTAAAAGATGGAAATAATACACCACCCTCCCCACCTCACAGAAACAAGATGTCCGCTACGTTGGAAGGCAGCTCTTACTGGCAAAGAAGTCATTGAATGGGCAGGTGACACAGGACTATGTGCGGAAGCACGTTCCCGCAGTCCCCATGGCTGGATGCAGCCGCCCTGCCTGCTGCCACCCTCCTGCCGGGCAGCACGCAAGAGGAGGGGATGACTCACACAAGCGTCCCTCCAGCCAACTGAAATGTCTGTGTGATTCCTCCAGGAAGGATCCCCTTGGCAGGACTTGACTGAACCATTTCTCAGGTCAATACTTCAGTTTCAGTATTTCAAAACTCGTGTTTTTCTCTGCACTACTCCTGACTTTATCAGGACTGAATTCTTAGCATGCAACTACTGGTAATGCTGCACATTTTTTAAACACCTTGACTGAAGTCATCTGAAACATTTATGCTTCAGGTGAAAGCAATGCAGTACAGAGACTAGGCTGTCCTCTGGAAAACTGCATAAAATCCATTGAACAGCTACACATCTGACAACACAAATGGCCCCGACCTGGCCTGCTGGCTGGCTGAGGCCAGGAACATCTGCCTCTGCGGCTGAGCAGAGCACTTTGAACACACCCAGCTGTGGCTACATCATTCTTCCGAGTATTTTCAGTGCCTACAACTCACCTTCAACATGTCCTCTATGCAAGTCCTGTACAGAAACTCCCCATCTCCAAAGCTCACAGACATTTATGGATACCACACGAACTCATGCCCCAAAACTTAGTAGCAAAGTTGAGGTTTTGCAAATCTATCACAGGCTGAGAAGCTCTGGAACACAGAGCGCCTCACGTTTCTGCCAGCAGAGTTCCCCAGATAATGGCATGTGTTCTGAGGTAAATCCAGACTTGTTCCAGTTAGGACAGGACTAACCCAGAGCGCACAGAAGCCTCCCTGCAATCTGCAGCCATTCTCCTGCCCTCTTTGTGGTCCAAACACCAAGCACCCCTACAACAACATCCCAGCTTTGACCTCCCCCTCTACAAGGCAGGGCTGGAGAAGCCTGTCACCCTCTAACTTGTCATTGATGTGCTCCGCTGCAGAACAGCAACAAAAATCACAGACAAACCCACATTCTGCTGTAGAACTTGCGACACAAGCTGTGGAAAAGGGAGCATTCCCACTACCCAGTACAGCCCTACAGTGCTGGAGCTCTGTGGAAACCCAGAGACGCAGCACTCCAGCCCGACCCTTAAACCTGGGTGGTACAGAAACCACCGGCGGCCGTAAGCAGCACCAGCCACGCACTAGATAAAGCACAGCTAAACTCCAAGTCAAAGCAATCACTAGAAGCCTTTTGATTAAAAGCTTGACATTTGCTAAGAGTGCCTTTTGCTTGGAATTCCTTGGAAAGCACTCTTTAATCTGAACTTTCATAAAAGCATGCCCTCTTGGCTTTAAAACCCTTAAAAGTTACTGTTTTACTAATGTAATTGCAGGTCTTTCTGAAGCACTACTTCAGGTCAGCAGCAGATCTCCTTCCAATCAACTGCCAAGCCACATTTACAGCTTTGTACTGATCAAATACGTGAAACTTGCTAGGGGGCTGGAACCAGAGTTTGCGTCTGCGCTTTTAGTGAGGTCACGCGTACAGTACGGAGCCAGACAGATACTGAAACACCCTACATCAAGCAACGGAGAGATCTAGATCTTATTATGCCTGGAACTGAGGGTTGGCAAGTGAGCAAAGAAACCCCAGATGCTTTGACTCATGAGCCTCTGGATGGGACAAGGTGGTGAAAGATGCAAAGAAATCCTCTCCAAATCCAATCCAGCCCTACGTAAGTACAGTCCAATCCTACACAAATACAGCTTTTCAGATGAATTCAGTGAATACGCATCACTCCCAGATGGATTATCAGTACTTTCATTCCTGACAGCCACTACATTGTGAACACACCAACTATGCCATATTTAATTCTGCCATAAATTTACTGCCGACAGCAAGGATGCAGCAGACCTGTCAGCTCTTTATTCCCAAGGTGTTACTGCCCAACTAGAAAACACTGCAAGGCCAACTTACTTGGAACGAGCTTCAGGTTCCTGGCATAAGAGCCATTCGGATGGGTAAGTATCTATGCCCAGATAAAAATACTTGCCAGCCAACAGGCTGACCACGTGGATCATTTCTGAAAGGCTACAGCATTCCACAAGTGTTTTTTTCCCCCAGCATTAAAAACAGTAAATAGACACGGATTGCCAAAATTCTGTATGGTATGTGTGTTTTGGCATTTCATCAGCAGGGGTTCAGGGCACAGGATTTCCATTATACAGCTGCCTCTGATGTGGTCTGGTTTGGAATACTAAACTCCAGGCTAGAATTGCACTCTGAGATCCAGTCCTTAATCTGTAAAGATCTCTTTTCAAGATCTACTTAAAAGACGGTATTTAATTTCCATATGCTTTGAAAACATAATCCCACAATTTAAAAATTTTGTTACCACCGCTTGATTGTTGCCTTAAATTGTAGAGAGTACAATCAGAGAGTATCTTCCCTTCCGATATGCATTCCTAATTAACACAGCTGTATTGCTGGACAATACAGTCCTGAACTACAAACCACATGGATAATGCAATGCCTTCTGTAGGACTCAAATTCTCTTTTGACAAGAAGGAAAATAAAGAGTAGCAATAGTTCTGCTTTTTAAAGGTTTTTTGATTTGATTCTATAGTTTGGTGTTTTGGGTTTTTTTTTCACAAGAGGAGGAAAGAGATAAAAATATTTAAGAATGATCTAAACAACTAAAAATAGCATACATCGGAACAACAAAGGAAACCTTCAAAGAGAAAAATCCATTTAGGCACAGCAAGCTTGTGTCATGAGGTGGTAGAAGTATTTGCATCTTGAACCTGGAGAATCTATTCCAAGGAATTCTGCATCACATCTTTTCAGTTCACTTCACTTCACTGAACACGGGGGCTATTACTTTGACTTTCAGTATTTCAGAAACACAGAAACCAGAGAGGTATTTAAGTACAAAATTCCGCTTACAGTTAGAAAGAGACATTTGTCTTACAAGTAGAGTTTAATGACATGGTTATTACTGAAAGAGAAAACACAGGCGAAGATGTTATTTCCAACCACATTCTAAATGGACTGAAACACGTTTTGCCTTCATTCCACGTACTGAGTTACTCTGGTAACACAAGTTGTGTGCAGCCCTCGCTGCCAAGAATACATCACTACAGGAATGACTATCTAAACACATATTCCTAGAAACAGCAAGTAACATACATGTAATACTCTTGACATGTTACTCAGAAAGCATCAAATAAGTGTTTCTCAAATATGCTCGTATAAAAAAAGACATTGTGATTATCAGATATGCACAGATCCCTCCACTGAACTCCGCACCTGACTTCTCTCTTTGGTTTACTTCAAGAGTAACCGGTGGTTGTTTGAAACCACAAATAATAAGAACAGCCCAATGCTCTGTACCAAAAAAAAAAATTAAAAAAAAAAATTGTGCATTTCCAGTTATTTCAGGTAGAAAAAGTATCTAGGGGAGGACTCTGTGCAAATCCTCCACTTCAAGGCTCCACATATTCTTATGCACAGGGTTTTCAGAAAGATCTGTCATCTTTATTGCTCGAAGAACAGGCTCAGGACTGCAGGACCGCACCACGCCCATCACCATTACATAGTTCCCTAAAAAAACAAGCAGGCATGAAATTAATTAACCTGGGCATTTTCATTTTATTTTTAATTCAGAAAGCAAAATACTTAAAACCAAGTAGTAAAGCCAGCTTGAAATAAAGCTGCCAATATTTGCAAGGAAACCCAAGGAACTACAATCACTTAGAACTAAGTTTCGGAAAGAGGCTTTGTTATCCATACAGGCGTTTTTACAGTAGATTGGACTAGACTTTCACATGCAGTAAGAGTCAAAACCAGCACACAATTCCTTCTTCTGCCACACAAGTGGAAGGAGGACAATTCAGAAGCACTGTAAATAAAGCAACGCAACTACTTTGTACCACAGTTCCTGCAACACTGCAGTCCCGCACTTCTCCAGTTTAATTAACGGTACTGATGAAGGGCAGAAAAAAAGAGGGGGAAAAAAAAAAGAAAAAACCCTATCCTTATTCCTAGGCTCCCAGCTCTTTCCTGCAGCACCCCAGTGTGATCACACATCTCCTGGAACCGCGGAGCACTGCGAACAGGCCCCATCCCTGCTGGCACGGGCGGACACTGCAGGTCTCCGTCCCCACAGCCCGCGGGCCCCTGGCGGGCCCAGAGCCGCCCCCAGCGCCCGCTGCAGCCAGGGCCGCCCGCCCGTGCCAGGGCCGCCCGCCCGCCGCCCCGCGGGAAGCG